>CM031244.1:378778747-379094817 GCA_018340775.1 Taxus wallichiana var. yunnanensis | reverse complement strand
TAGGTTCCATGAATAATATGCATTTCTTTACTCGTTATAGGGTGCCATGCAGGGTTGAGCATAAGAATGTGGGAATGAGGAGTACTGAGGCATAAGGGCATGTAAGGTATTTTAGATGATATATATTTTGGTGGTTTGTTCTCGGTGGTGATACCCATTTCCCACTTGGGAGGCATAGAAACATCCCCATGGTTCTTGCTTCTTTGGCTTGCATGATGAAACTTTGAGTATTATTTGTTGTTTTTAGTTGTGTGGTTCTATTCTGATTTTGTTTTATCTTGTGTTTTGAATGAAATATTTCTATGTTAACGTGGAGCTTGTTGTTGCCGTATGTTGAAAGAGTATTTCTGTTCTGATATAGTTGGGCTCAGAAGACACGATGAAGGACAACTACTCCTTTTCATTAGATGTCTTGGTTGGGTGGAAACATTTGCCACCACATTACATTGTGATAAAATTGAAATAAGAAAAATGGAGGATATTACATTATTTGCTATTTTGAGAAGAGGAAAAGAAAATTTTGGCCGAGTCCTTGTTGAGATTATGCCAGCTTATTGTAACCCTTCCCACTTTGAAGTGGAAAGAACGTGCTCTGATATTTGCTGATGGAAAGTGTAGAAACACATGTAGTTTGATCAATACGCTATTATTTCTAATAGTGTATTGCATAACACTTCTTCCTTTTGTAAATTGATGGCACACCACAGGTTAAATTATTTAACTCCCCTTCCTATAGACATCGCTTTTTGGTCATTTTTTTCCTCTTATAAATCATTTAAACGAAAATTTATAGCCTCATTCTAACTACATTAACTTCTTATTCTCTTTTAACACTTACTTTATAGCTCCCGGATAATCAGATCCACTTTGTTGGATTGATTAAAGCCCTCAGAACCCTTCCGAACCTAATTACTCTCTAAGAGAGATTAAGTAAATCTAACCTGGTTAATTAGTACTACTATAACATAGTCAAATCACACTTTGACTTGCTAAAGCTGCTTTTGGACTTTATTGCTTTGTCCCAGCACCCTTTGATTCTCACTTCTTCTAGACTAAAAACTCTAAATGGGAGCTATCCAGCTCCTTCATTTCCTAAGAATTCTCTCTTCTTCTAGCACAAATTATATGCAATTTTTTAGGCTTTAGTTGTATTTCATCTTCTTTCATTTTGAATTAAAGCATTTAATCTTGTATTTCATAGCATTAACATGGAGGTAAAGGAAGATCCAATTAGCCTGAAGCCATTAATGGGAAGATCTATTCTCTTAAACACATATAAAATGAATGCTTAGATCCTATTAAGGTTCATTATTTCAAGCTTTGAAAGAATTAACGATTAACTTCATTTGCTTAGTTGCATGTTTATTTCAAATTAATGTATGCGAAGAGAAGGAGAACCTTGCTCATTTCTTATCACATGGTCCATTGATCGGATTGTTAACCTTTGGGGTTTCTTTAAATTCTTACCCCCGAATCCATGGCTTTTGTAACTTTTCGTGAGCACATACTGCTGATTTGCCTGGTGGGACACTTATGTCCTGACCTCTAGTTAATGGAGGTCATTTCGGTTTTTCAAGCTCATTTTGAAGTTTTTTACTCAAATCACTTGTTATTTCCTTATTTTGTTTAACCTAGATAAATGACCTTCATTTGTATACATTTTATGGGTTTGATATGAAATAAGACATTTTAATAACGACATTGCCACCATTTGCTCTTGAAAAATTTGAAAATCCATGTGTTTTAGGGTTTTCATAGGGTGCGGGTAGGTGTCGTGAGGCGCATGCACGTCGAAACCCCCGATGTACCCATCATATTAGAATTAATAAGTATTCAAAGGTCCTCATCATTTACAAATTTTAACTTTACAAAGACATACGCATGACTCTATCATACAGAGGGCTCATATCCACCTCTATGGCGAGTGCAAGTGTAAAGTCTAGGCATGTGTAAAAAAATGATGACCTTTACATGGATGTGCGTGCGTCTCTTGTCATCTGGGGTGCGTATCCACCGCATCTACTGGCAGCATGGAAATTGTAAAATGTACATTGTGCGTATTTATTATATTAAGGGCACATATCCAGGTCAATTTAGGAAGCGTTTGGTGTTGGTATGAGGACACCACATGTATTTGTCGTAAAATTGAAAATTTCTACGGTCTGCCAATTTTTCTTCTAATGCACATCACTTATGGTTGTTTAGGACTAACGATTGGAAAAAGCAGGTCCCTTTCTTAAATGTTTGATTTTACGCCAGATTAAAAGTGTTTTGTTTTTACTTAGAAGTATTTTGGCAAGAAGTGTATGCCTGCTCTCTCTTCACGTCTTCCAAGGTGATCTTGGAGATCAAAAACACCAATACAAAACTCATATAAATTTTGAAAAAAACACTTGCTTTTATAATGATTAAAGTAAAGAACTGCATTTACTGTAGAGTTTTTTATGATTACGTAAATATCTCTTCTTCTTCACACCTTTTTGGTGATCTTAGGAATCGAAAGCAAAATGGAAACTCTACTTTCTTAACATCAACTTAGGAATTGGAAAATTACTAAAACTTGTCTATGGACCTATTGTTTGTTGAAGAAAGGATTGAAAACAAAAAAAACACAAACCTATACAATGCATTGCTCTTTATAGGTTGCAAACGATTGTGCTTTGCTTAAAACCACATTAAAATTAAGCAAGATAAAAACACACCACATTCAAAAACATTGTATTACGAGGTTTCGAAGAGTGCGATCCCTGTCAACTCCAGTGAGAACATAACCCCACTGGCACCACGCATGTGTCCCCCATGTGATGGGGGGTGGTACCGGGGAACTAAGAATCAGTCCACTTCATTGTGTAACCTCATGGATGAAGCAGGGAAGTGCTCTGCCCACCCACTTGAGCTAGTATGCCTTGTGGAGGTTAGAGTTGCGAGTTGTCATATCATGACCTTAGTAAGTACACAAATGGATGCATTCATTGTACTTGTGTGTTGAGCGGGCAGAATGAGAAAGCGAATACTCGAGAAGCTAGTGCGTTTGTGAGCTTTTTGGGTAAATGCGTGTCTCACTCTTGAGACGACCTTATAGCACCTGGTTAGAGAGAGACATGTTAGGGAAGCCTTTTTGTCAAGAGGAGCCCACTTTTACCTAGTCCTTGTTGCGTCAAAGACCTTCACAAGTGTGACAGATCATCTAGAAATCTAAGCCTTTTTGTTGAAACAAGGCAAAGAACCCTTGTGAGTTAAAACTAAAGTGTCTTTTCATCACCCCGGAACTAAGGCTACGTGCCACTTTTGTTTAGTCTTATTCTATGTCTTTGGATGAGGAAAGCTTTTCCTAAGTGTTTCTTATCATGTGTCCATCTTTTGATTAGCACCCTTGCTTTCTCTGTTTGCCCTTTGTTCGGGGTGAGAAAGGTGCATACATCATGTGTTTATATCAAAGAAGACAGTACTCGTCCCCCTTTTGTGCGTTTATGCCCATCCGTGTTCACATGGTGCAGGTTCTAAACATATAAAGTGCATGTATACCCTTTCTGTTAATCTTTGATAAAGAATCCCTTCCATGCTTGATTTCAAGATCATCTTCACTGTTGTGTGTTCAGGTTCATCTTTTGTCTCTTCTTGAGTTAGTATAGTATTGTTCGCATCTAGACACTGTGATCTCGAGGTACTTACATCGTATTATCATTTTTCGAGGAAGTCAGGTATAAGTCCCCTTATTGTAAAGGTTACAATGATCACATGATTAAAAACTCCTTGTTATACTTATTGCATGGTTTCGAGTTTTGGCGTCAGTTTGAGCCTTCTTGAAAAGTGTTGATAATGCCTTACGTATATCATAATAAAAGTTGTCATAGTACTTAATCATGTGTTGCTTTCTCGGTTAAATGCCATCGCGAGTAGAGTTATTACACTATATCCATTCCACGACTTCCATTTTTAGAAGGTTTGGCTTTAACGGGTATTCAAACTAGTTTTAAATATACCTTGTCGAGGAATGTGTGACATCATAGTCGAGTGCTTAGGTCTGGTTGCGGTTACAACTTAGCTTACGTATGTTCAGGTACATCTCATTGTACATTGTCTATTTTTAGGGCATAGGCTTGGTCACGAAAAATTGGAGTGGTCATTGCATATTAGGTGTGCATGTGAGTGTTTCTTGATAAGAGATGAAGCCCATAATACTACATCTAGGGTACACTATGGGTATAATTCCGACATCACCCAGCCGAATGGATTCTGAGAAAACCATACACTTAGGGGTTATCTTTGCTTCGCTACGTGTAGGCGTCGCGGCCCAATTGATGCCTACTGATCATAAACAATAGCAATAGCTCAAATGAGTAGGACATGGAGAAAACCATTTCGAGCACCTTCCCATTAGAGTGGTTACAATTTGGGACCACTCTTCTCCTCGAGTCAAAGATACTGAGAGGCGTTAATGAATCATAGTGGAAGAAGATTCGAGACTCTTTGGGAGAAAATAAAAGGTTAAGACGTAATTAGATTTGATGAGCTCTTATATTACAACAAGATCAAAAGTATTTGCACGAGAGTCTTGGCATTAGGAGCTAAACTTCTACATGAGTGAGGAAGAAGAAAGGAAACGAGGTCATTAATTCTACAACTTAAGAGGGAAAAGATTTATCTTAGACATAGATAATCCCTTTTGATGTAAGGATATGCCCACTTCCCAAGAAGCAATACTAAATTTCTTCATCGAAGGTGAACTTGATCACGTAAACCTCACTTTAAGGTTTAGAGTGTAGAGTGAAACTGAGCGAGCTTCCCCTCCCTCTGAGAAATTTGATGAAGAAGAGGATCACTTGGTTGAGGAGGAGATCCTCACAAACACATATCCAGAAATTGATTGAAACTTCGCCCGAAGCCTAGGCATCTTGAAAAATAAACATGCTCTGAAGACAAGGCAAAAACAAATTTAACGAGTTTAAAATTTTCTCCATGTCTGACCCCATACCTTTAGGAGCAACTCCAGGCCCAAAGGTTGATATCACTGCTTAAGAAACTCATTCGAGATGAGATTGAAATATATGAAAGATACGCTTACTTCATTCTATTGTGGGAATGTAAGTAAAAAAATTTTTGAGTCGTTATTATTGCATACATTTCGCTGCAAATATCCTCTCATTTACCCGACCAAATTTGTTCTTTACGTAATGTCGGTACATCTTCATGCCTAAACTATAACCTTCTAGCGTGCCTTCCCTGCCCTTTGGTCATAGACTTCTCTTCATGTGTGCCCTTGTGCTTGAGTACCTCGTCACTATACCTTCTCCTTGTAGTTATCATGGTCTCAAACTTACCTTTAATTCATCTGCATCCTTGATCACTTGTGAGAAACAATCTTCTTTTGACTTAAAAAGCGCTTTTGCACCTTGCTTGACTTATTCCTTTACGCCTTTCAATCCCTTAGTCTTTTACTTGGATAACTAAACTACCCCACCCCTAAAGGTATATACGATCCTCTGTGCATAACTTGATCTTCACATAGTAATTAGCTTTATGCGCGCGAGAATGCTTTACACAAGAACAACAGCTAATTTGACAAAGCATAGCGATAATGAAGGAAATACATTAAGGAAATATGGAAGGGACACCTAATCTAAATTAATCTTGCCTTATTCTGAGCCACACGAAGAAATCTTGTTTATAGTAGGGCTTGACCTACTCCCCAAAAAATGTAAGGGTAGCCATGTTCTATCAAGTGCTTCCTAATCGGAAAGCACCTATTTCAAATATGTGAGTGATGACATACGACCCAGCTAATGTACTTTGAGCTTTCTTGGATGAGCGTAAGAACTTAGAGTCATAAAGAAGTACCATTTGTCGAATCTTAAACTTCTTATCCCTTATGTTTCATGTCATGTCTTCTTCCCATCCTTTTCCTACTTTTGACTCCATCGTCTTTATGGCTCATTGCTCATCGATTGAATCATCTTCTCAATATGCTCTTAAATCTTTTTCATTAGCTAGAACTCCAAGTAGCGTGTAATGCATGCAAAGAAGGTAACATAAGTTCTATAGGTAGAATGTCTTCCATGCATGAGCACTAGCTGAAATGGTGTGGCTTTGTTGATCACTTATAATTTGTTCTATATGCCCAGAAGAACAGCGTGCACTTTGTCATCCCAATCCTTTCTTGTTGAAAGCCTCAAAATCTTGTTGAAAGCCCTCCATTTTTCTGAGGATGGTAGGGTTGTAGTTTTATGGTGTGCAACCATAAACTCATCTAATAGGATCCTCGTTGTCTCATTCAAAAGTGTGTACCCTATCAATCTTAAAGGACATCCATATCTTGTAAAAATATTATCCCATAGAAACCTAGCCATTTGTAGCTCTGCATACAGGTCCTTTTGTAGGTGCTGATTTTGCCACAGGTGTGAGATAGTCTATCAGTAATGATATAGCACGATCAGAGTCTTGCGCGTGTAATTTGGCGAAATATGTCGTCTGCAAGTCAATGGTCCATTTCTCAAACGCAGTTACACACTAGTAATTGATCTACGAAAGGAATCTCATCTCTTTTCCATGGTTTTCCTAAGCGACATGTGATCACACGCCTTACATATTCTTTACGGTCTTTATACAATGTCTCCCACCATAATCCAACAAGTAGGATCTTTTTGGGCGAGTCGTATCACCTGCATAATGGCCTCTACAATACCACGATGAGCTTCTTCCATAATATCTTTAAACGCTCATGCTCTAATACACATTAAGCATAATACTTCATCTCTACCTAACTTGTAGAGGTCACCATTGATTAACATAAAACGATGCCACACATATAACAAGCTATTTCTTTTTTTAAAGCCTTCATTCCTTCTGTCTTTATACCAGGTCTATAGAAGAACAACAATGTATTCTAATTCGATGGTGCACATTGTAACCTATATAAGCTGTGCATCTGGCATGGTTTCTTGATTGTCTGTGATTCCTCTCCTCAAGTTGATTCTAGATAGATGGTGCAGTCCCAGGAGATTGCTTTTCCTTGGCTTCACCACACAATGTGAAATCAAACTCTTGAAATAAGATTACCCATCTATACATATAAGCACAGTAAGATGGTCTTGTCTACCAAGTACTTGATTCCATATGATACGTATAAAACACAAATGGTGTTCTAACATGAAGTACTTTGAAACTTGTGTAATCATAGATCATGGACAAGCTTAGCACTCTTGTAGTTGTATAATTTTGTTCGTGAGAGTAGCTGACTTCCTATTATAAAAAAATTTGGATGATGACGAACACCTTCTCGGGATGAGCTAACACAATGCCCAATGGCCATGCCGAGAGGCGTCCACATGCACATGAAATGGTTTATCCCATGAGGAAAGCGTAGAATCCATGCATGGTAGTAAGTTTTTATTTTAACATCTCAAACACGCTTTACGATGTGGTTCTCCTTAATAAAATGTACCTTTCCCTTGTTAACTCTTCGAGGGTGCGACAATTTTGGCATACCCTTTTGATGATTTTTCTATAATATCTTGTATGACCTAAAAATCCATGCACCTCGCTTTGATTGGTACGCACTTCCACAGCCTAAAATGACTACAACTTGTTTGGATCAACGAGAAAACTTCCTTGTAGATTAAATGTCCCTATGATATTCCAAATGGTGTGGAAAATATGCACTTCTTGATGTTCGAGATACTCTAACTGTTTGCACATAGTTCGAACATCAGCGTGATTGTCCAATGATGATCTTTCACAAGCCCATATAGTTTCCAATAATCTAGGTAGACCTATAAGAAGTTGTGAATACAATCTTTGAATTCTTGAACAACTATATGCACAGAATACAATGGCACATTTTTCAATCCAAAGGCATGTAGTATAGTCAAAAATTCCCCATTCGACTAAATGTTATCTTTTCTTGAGTCCTCTGAGAAATTCTGGCTGAGTGATACCGGAAAACCCATCTGTAAAGAATATATTTCATGCCTGCAACATCTTCGGTATTTCCTCGATGAATGACGTCGAGAGAATGGATTGGTGACACATGTAACATTCGACTCCTTGTAGTCTACACATATTCTTATTTGTCCATCCTTCTCTTTTTGATCACCATTGGGCTAACCCATTCGACTCATCGAGGGTTTGATAATTCCAAATTTCAACATTTATCAATTTCTTCTTTTACCTTTTCATGCAAATTAGGATTCATTATGTAAGGCATCTTTCTAATTGGCATGCACCATCTTTAAGCTTTATCTTCATTTCCCCAGTGATTTATGGACACCTTTGATTCATGATATCCTCATGGAATAAGTCCTAATAATCCTTGAGTAACTCAATGATCTTTACTACCTCCAAGTATGACTGGTAGTCTCAATTATGGCCTCCTTAGGCTCAACCTCCAAACCTATATTCACCTTCTTTGTCTTCATGGGTTCATGATAGGCACACATATCCTTGTCTGCACCTCCAGACCTCACGCACCCTTGTGAATGTTCGATATCCAAGTTTTCATTTTCCTCATCATCCACGATGTAAACCATCTTTCCCTTCTCTTTCTCAAGGCACACACGTTCAAGTAGTATGAATTCATTTCTTCTTCCTTCTCAAAATGCACAGCTGGACTCTATCTCACCAAATAATTCCTAATATGCTCTGCACTTTTTGCACTATCTCCCATGGTTAAGCGCTTAATAAATTTTAATGCCTCTTCTATTAGAGGTTGAGAAGAAAAAGTAGCCAAGGTTTGGATCATCCCTACGGTCAAATTTTTCCACTTTCTAGTCTCTCGATGTAGTTTTGCATATACATACATTGGGCACGTGCGCATCCTTGTAAGCGTAGAGTACAATCTATGCACCCAGGTGAAAGTGGTAGTGCTTCTGTCCTGCTTTGTCCGAGTCTCTCCACCTTTCTTGAATGTGATCTTTGAATAGGTTGATCACCATGATAAGTGCAGATTTGTGTAGGTGTATTGTTCCTTACAAACCTAATAGATAGAAATTCCAATCTCTTCCCATTACATAAGATTATCTCTGTGGACTACCCACTGACGTATTTCCTTTGTCCCCATGTAAGGTATATACTAACATAGCTCATCTCTTTATTTTATCTATCAGAACTAAGGCCGATGTTAGTCACAATTAAGAGTAAATAAGTGAAAGAAAGGGCTACGCATAGGAAAGAAAAATAGGCGAGGAAGGGAGTAGGTGAAGATTTATGTAGAGGAAAAGGGTAACATGTTATTTTGGTGATGTGGGATGGGTAAGTAGGTGAGATGAACTAAGTTAGTGGGTGATGATGAGGGAAGAAAGTAGGTTTGTAGAATGAATTAGGTAAAGGGGGTAGGCATGATTGATGTGGTTGGGTATTGTGTGGTGGGTAATAGGTTGTTTGAGGTGGTCAAGTCTTGTGAGGTTGTGTTGGATGATGCGGTGAGAGATCGGCTAAGGATGAGGACAAAGTACCAACCCTGCTTTTGAAATGCAAATGTGGCCTAATGTATTGTAGATGAGTGGGAGCACATGACCAATGTTGGACTTAGTGTGATCCGATGATATAGGAATATAGCCTAGGATCATGGCTCGATGGTTGTTCTCATTGATAGATGGGACTCCTGACCTGACACCATTCACTTACTTGCAAAGCGGGTGAGATGATCGTCACTTTGGAGGATGCATTTAGGATCCTACACTTACTATTTTGGGAAGGCTAGTATATTCCATTTCATGGGAGGCATCGGTGGGTCGATGGTGATGAGTGTATTTGGTGAGGTGATGGGCGAGGCTGAGGTATCTGGCATGAGTCTCACTTATGGAGATATGTATATAGCCAATCCATAGGAGACTAGGCTATTAGTATTGATGATGGTAGCGGTGGGATGTTTTCTCTTCAAGATTATGAGGGTGAGAGATTTCCGTGAGCATTTATGGGTATGCTTCACGGGACATGATCGAGGAGTCGATACGTTTCACTTGGGCACCGACTTTCCTGAGTTCATCTATATAGGGAGCTATGGGCCTAGGAGAGATTGAGGAGATTTGGTATGTGATGTACCTATTTATTACCTTTGATTAGGCATACTGAAGCACATCATGTGTGCGCCGGTTGGTTTTACCATGGCGAGGATTGGTTCGGGGTGGATTGTTCGAGTTGGTTTGAGATGATGGGTAGAAGTGATGGACACTAGAGGGTGGTGAGGGACACGTATGATGTGTCATACTACGAGTGATTGGATGACATTTCGGTAGTTGATATCGTGTAGAGGCCATATGTTGACTATCCATCATACTGATTATGGATGAGGAGTTAGAGGAGCTTGACTGCGGGGATGGATACGGGGCGGTGGGTCGGGGATCATGAGATGATACCTATGGACAGGTTCAAATGAGCCATTTGGATTACGATAAGATGTGCCCCACTTTTCCCATAGTACAGCATGAGATGACGTGGAGAGACCCATGTCTCCATCACATCAAAGTGTTCTACAAGGCATAGGGAGAAGGTGAGAGATAGAAAGATTGACGACATGGGAGTCATGATGGATATAGGTAGTGGTGGGTGCATGTGGCCAAGGCTGGGGAGGCATCTGGTTTATCTCTTTATCACAAAGTGCTGGGAGGGATACATTATAGAGTCGGTAGTTCCCTATAGGCCTGATACGGGTTTGCGGGGATAAGTGACGGGTCGGAGGCACGGTGGCTACCTTGCGGGCGTAGGTGGCAGCCCTCTACGGCTAGCACATGGACGGAGGTTCTGCATAGGGGAAAAGATAGGGATGGAGGAAAGTGGCTGTCCTATAGGAATAGGTGATAGGATTACAAGGCCGGTGGGCCTGACACATACATGCCGCAAGTTGTATCATAATGATGTGAGTTTTATTTTTTTAAGATGCGAGGCTTGATTTAAACATAAATGCTTCTATAAATTCTTTATTCTATGATATGCATCTTTAGTGAAATGGGCTGCTCTGTTAATAGTTTCCTTTCTGACCAGGGCCTTATCTTTCTATTACTCAAATGTAAAGAGTTTTATTAACAAAGAAAAACTAGTAGTAAGAAACACGCCAATACAATCCTAATCTCAACCAACAATTGACAAATGGCTAATAAATACTCTTGCACTCCTGTCTAGAGTGAAACCAAATATACTTGAACATATCACATACTATTAACCAACAATAAATTAGAAAAAATCAATACGATTATCAAAACTAGATAAATTAGATACAAATATCATATCTCTAAATTGGAAATTTAATAAGATTAAGACTTTTACTTTTATTTTATTTAATATTCTAAAATTTGAATTTAAATTAAAAACATTATTAATATTATTCAATATTCAAATACCATAAATTAAAAGGGTTCCTCTCAATAGAGACATCTATTATACTTTTCTCGCTTAATCATTAATTATTTAATATTCTAAATACCATTATTGTCAAAATTATCAACACCAAAAATCAATGTTACCATCAACATGAAAATCCCTGATAGACGGCTTATGAAGGGTTCCTCTCAATAGAGACATCTTATATACTTTTCTCGCTTAATCATTAATTATTTAATATTCTAAATACCATTATTGTCAAAATTATCAACAATCAATTTACATCAACATGAAAAATCCCTGATAGACGGCTGATATGAGGTTCCTCTCATAAAGACATCTTATATGACTTTTCTCGCTTAATCATTAAATATGAAATCAGATCTGTACAGACAATAATTACAAATACTGTTTGCATTATTGATTTGAATACAAACAAAACAAGTAAGTGTAAGAGAATTATGATACGCAATTTAAGATTTCTCTGTCAACTACATGCAGACTACCTTACAGATATTTTTCTTGTGGATTACAATCATGTGAATATATATATCCTATCTAAGGTATAGGAGGTTTGTGGGTATTGAGGATTACTTCGACTGTTAAGAAATGGCAAGTGGAGGAGTGCTGTTTGCGACTAAGCCCACAGTTGATGCAGTAGAAATTTTGGTCGAGAAAGGGATAACAAGTATTCCAGACAAGTTCATCAGGCCACCTCAAGGCGTTTGGCTCCCGGTGCTTATACTCCATGTGACCATGTGGAAGAGCAGGTTCCTGTCATAGACTTGCAAGGTCTGAATTGTTGTGAGGGAGTATTGAGAGAGAGATGGTGCTGAAGCAGTTGGGAGTGCATGTGAGGTGGGGTTTCTTTCAGATTGTGAACCATGGGATCCCAGAGTCTCTCATGGAGCCATGATGAATGTGGGAAAAGCTTTCTTTGGTCTCAGTGTGGAAGAGAAACAAGCTTATGCTTTTGCCTTGCACGGCTTGGTCATGCAGGGATATGGGAGCAAGTATATAAACGAGAGGAGGGGCAACCCGAGATTGGAGGGACTATATCTATCTTCTGCTTCACCTCACTCCATAAGAGATTATGATTATTGGCCTTCTAATCCTTCTGCTTTCAGTAATTCTTATCTATTTTCACCAATCTTATTACAATTTGTTGATATATTTTTTAATTTAGTAATGTGTGTTTCATTTCCATATGGATCCTCTTCTATAAACTCTTTATTATATGGTGTGAATAGTGGTTTATAATCTACTTGTAAGTAGAACTGATAATTTTTCTGTTATTAAATTTTCAATATATTTTTTAATTTATTCAATTTTTTAATTTTTGTGAGTTTTATTTTTAAGATGCAAGGCTTGACTTAAACATAAATGCTTCTATAAATTCTTTATTCTATGATATGCATACTTTTGGTCGAAATAGGCTGCTCTATTAATAGTTTCCTTTTCTATTCAAGGGCCTTATCTTTCTATTACTCAAATGTAAAGAGTTTTCTATTAACAAACTATTTTATTTAATGTATCATTACTTCGTTTTCAATACTCACTCTTTTAGGAATTCACGCTTAGAATTTTACTGAAGCGATTTACCACTTTTTAGTGCTATCTGTGGTTGACTGTTAAACCACAAAATGCGGTCTTTCTTGATCAAATAATTTTTATCATGCGCCTGATTTTTTAGTGTCTTGGTATCTCGGATTTGATTTTAAAAATGAAAAAGTGGATCATTGTCCAAAAAGTGAGGAATTACGATTGGGGCATGTACTTGCAAATTAATTATTGTATTAACATATTCATCTAAAAATATTTCATTATTTCTTTTCCTTTTAAATTTTTCGGACCGTCTTTTTGTGTCAGATTTAATTTCCGTCGAATAATTTTTATTATAAAGTTTTATGATTGAGCTTATGATAATAATTTGTATGCATTTTCCTTTGATTACATACTGAGAGAGGTTGTCCACAACTACGGTGAGGAGACCTTGAAATTGGCCAAAGCGATTGCTTGGAGCATTCTCTATGAATTTGGATCTTCCTCAAACTTATTTGGAAAAAGCTATTGTGGAGCCCTATCAAAACATGCTTATCAATTACTACCCTCCATGCCCACAGCCGGAACTCACTGCTTTGGGTTCTATGCACATTCAGACATTGGTATGGCCACATTGCTTCTTCAAAAAGCTGGCTCTGAAGCCCTCCAAGTTCGAAAGAATGACAAGTGGATCCCGGTGATAGCAGCTCCTGGAGCTTTACTAGTCAATATAGTGACCAAATAGAGGTAAGTATTTGTTCAATCATTCAAAACAAATTTATATTTATTGTGGGGGTGGTAATCTTTCTTTTTGAAGTTTAAGGAAGTTCTTATGGATCAAATTGTATTTGCACTTTGGGCAGCCCATTGATCTACATTTAAAGTGTTGTTTGAATCAAATTTTATCATTACATAGCTAACAACATTATTTATTTTTATCTATTTAGTAATAATTTGTGACCACAAATCAACAAACTATCTAAAACATGTAGCTGACCAGATAGAGACAGGTAAGTATAAGAAATATTCCACATTAAAAAAAATATTTGTTAGAGTAATTCAAAATAAGAATTAATATAGGTTGCCTTAATATATACTTTATGGAATGATTGTCTTCTTAGTTTAATGTTTCGGAGTATTTTCATGCCTATCACATTCTAACAAAGTTTTGTCATTTTTTTGTGTTGTATCAGATCATCACTAATGGAAGATACAAAGAGTGTAGAACATAGAGTTGTGGCGGATAAAGAAAAACCAAGAATATCAATTCCTGTTTTCTGTGATGCTGCTCCAAAAGCTATTATTAAACCAGCACCCAAACTTTTACAGAGGAATATGGAAAATGAGACCACAGAAATGAAGAAAGGAAAAGAACGCCAAGTATTCAAGTATAGTTTTCAGAACCATGAAATTGCTTTCTATACAAATGGTGCAAATAGCAAAATTATGTCCAATCATACATAATACAACCTTAAAGCCGGTACCAATCAAGAAAGACCAATTTTAAGACAATTTACCCTCATAATAATATGTATGAGGCTCCATTGTATGTGAACACCTTATTCCTAGTTATTAGACGCATTACATGCATTCACTCTGCACAAAAGTAGCGTCTCGTGTTATTTAATATTTGATAGGTGTAAATAGGCAGGGGATATAAGTTAAAAATACCGAAACATATTTTATTTGTTAGGCCCAAAATTTAGGAAGGTTGGCTTATAGATTATGTGGAAAAGGACCTATTTTTGTAAAAGTTAATCTTTAATTTGAGTGTTTGTGTCTCTAATGAAAATGTTGCTATGCAAATCAAGAAATTTCCAGGACTAAAATATTTTTAAATTGTTTATATTTTAAAAGTACTCTCAATAGAAGAATGTTGATATAAGGTTGCAAATTAAATATATGTTAATTGTATTATTAGGTTTATATTGGAGTAGGATTTAGATTTTTATTTTTAAAGCATAATTTATATGTAGTTATATAAATTAACATTGTCCAGAGTTAACGAGATCCAAATCATGAGTTCAAATACACAATGCCGAGCCATTGAGGCCTGAACCCAGAGCATTACTCTTTGCGGCTCGAGTATGAGAGATCGACCTCCCAACAAAAGTGGCATGCAAAACAAAACAAAGCTGCAAACTTGAAAAATTGACCCGATTCGTTGAGGCGTTTTTGTGATTTTAGCCATAAAATACTTGCAAATATTTGAAATAATCATGACACATAACTTGCATATTTACAATATTACGGTCATTTTTATATAGATTTATATAAAAATTATATTAATATATAATATACATAAAAAATTAAATAAAAATAAATTTGAAGTGTTTAAATAACTACTATTTTGTATTTTTTAAAAGGCAATATTGTAAAATTACTATCATCTAAATATTATTTTACAAGCATAGGTGGCGTCAAATTTAACCCCTTGTTTTTAGATATCTTTTAACTTATTTTTGCTTTCTATGCTTTTGCGTACCAATTAATTTATATTATTATATGACATATTTGGGATTATTGTTGTTTATTATTTCATTTTAATCACACGAGAATGTATTTTCCTGTGAGAAATTACCTTGTGGCCATTCATCAAAACAATCTCCACCGTTGAAAGCTTGAAATCTTATAGTTATCGTCTTTGTGAATGTCATGCTTAATTTCCATGCGAACATTTAGCGAGAGTAATATTATTTAATAAAGGTGTTGACTAGGTCTTGTTTACGTGAATATATAGATTGAGGCGGCCATCTTTATCCGTTTGTAGTGGCGTAAGTCATACGGTTTCCAAGAACATATGCCATTGACCCATTTTCCATTCTTGTGGTTTAAGATGGAGGATTTGATTAATTTTCCTCCTATTCATGTTTTTAAGTTGCGTATATTATCTTATCATTCTAAATCTGATAACTTTTCAATGTTGGGTGATATATCCACGTTTTAATTTTTCTTTATCTCTGTAGGAGTATAAGCGAGGAAAAATTTGCCCTGAAAGGCTACCACTCATGATATAAAATCTGCAAATGTACGGAAGTCTTCATGTATTCATGTTTAGTTCAAATAAAATAGTTTGCAAAACGCTACCACTCATGATATAAGATTTGCAAATGTATATGTACAAATTTGTAACAAATTTGAAATGTAGAGATAGAACCTTTAAATGTAATGCTTCATCTATATTCCTACACTTACAAAATCAATCACACCCCTTATCAACATCAACTACAAAACTAATAACTATCCCTCTAAATCAAATAACATATCTTGTTTGGCGTTCAGTGCATTGTACATATCGATTGCTAGTTAGGTTTATATTGGAGTAGGATTTAGATTTTTTATTTTAAAGCATAATTTATATGTAGTTATATATAAGATAGAAGATATGGATATAGTTTTGGTATATGATGGGTTAATTGTTATGATATTAGTTTAGTTAAGTGTTTATAAATTATTAGTTTACATTGAATTTTTATTGGTAGATTGAGTTTTTATTTTTCCTCTTTTTCTCAATTTTCTCCATCTCCCTCTTCTCCATGGTTTTGATTTATATTCAACCAATTTCTATTTTTATAGGATGATGACCATATTTGTACTATGAAAATGGTTACATCTCTATTAAATAATACTCATTTACGTTTTCTGGTCGATGCGACCCAAATTAAAATCCCTTACAATTTAAATCACCAATAAATCACAATTTAAAATTAAAAAATTCTGAATACAAAGTGTGTAACACCCGGTAAAACAACCCACTTGAGACCCGAGAACAAACTAGGATTAGATAGGAAAATTATGGAATAATTTTTTTATTAAAATAATCTACAAGCGGAGTTCTGAGACAACAGTTGTCACTAATAGGTTTAGAACAATTCTAATCTACTAGAATATACTTTACTTTTATTAAAAAATATAAGAAGTCAAAAGGTCCAAATTTTAGGGTTAGAAGGTTTCAAAGGTTCGGAGGGTAATTCCTCACCACACCCATTCTCTAATAGGATTAAGGTTTTAACTTGATTTTCTCACACTTAATGCAATCAAAATTTCCTAAATCACTCCTATTGGATAGGAAATTTACTCACCTTTCCATTGATATAAAGAATCCCTCCTAACTCCTCATATTTTTCAAGTTATGGGTGGCGGGCCTTAGGGTGAAAATTTTCCCTAAGGGCGGGCTGCGGGCTAGGGGTGAAATTTTTTCAAAAGGCGGGTTGGCGGGCTGTGGGGAGACTTTTAAAAAAATTTCCATGTGGGGAAAAAACCAAATTTGCACCTGTGCTTTCTCGTAGGTCCGGAAGTCCACAAGGGACATGTGGCACTCCTAAGGCGAGTGTAGGGAAAAGTGGGAAAAGCGGGCGGTGGGGGACAATTTGCAAAATTCTCCCATGGGGGTGAAAAGTCAACTTTGCCCCACCCTCTCCCATGATTACAAGAGGACACATGGCGTCTCCTAAGCCAATGCGGGGAAGGCGGGGTGACGGGGAGAAAATTGACTTAACGCTTCGAAGGGCTAAGAGGGTATAAGGACCTGTGCCTCTGTTGGCACCTCGCGATGCCTCGTGGCAGCCCCTGATTGGCTGCGGGATGGCAGGACAGTGGGAAAACTTGGAAAATTTTCCCAAAATTTTCCAAGACACAAAAGACAAAAAGGGCCCACTCCTCTGCCGATGCCTCGTGACGCCACGTGGCATCACCTGATTGGTTGTGGGCCGGCGGGAAAATCTAGAAATTTTCTCAAAATTTTCTAAAGCGCTAAGTTAAAAAAGGGATCTGCCCCTCTGCTGACACCTCATGGTGCCACGTGGAAGCCTATGATTGGTTGTGGGTTGGCGGTGGCTGGGAAAATTTAAAAATTTTCCCAAAAAAAAATTTCCTAAGTGCTTAAGGGAAAATTTGGGGCATGAGGCCCACGAGAAAATTTCCCAAAATTTTAACGCAAGTGAAGAAAACTTCAGAAGGTGATAAATTTTGATAGAGACTCGGTTTTGGACAAACGAGAACTTTCTAGAAATCTCTCGATGTCCTCTTTACTAGAGATCATTAATTTTAGATTTTGATAAAGTTTAAGGGGTCAATTTTAAGAAAACGACATGCAGGCTTTTACAGTGCGAACTGGTAAATTTTAACTTGTGAGATTTATTCAATTTGATCTTCTTCCTCTCTCAACATGTCAAATAGACATGGAGGATTGTTCTAAATGGATTTAAGAAAGGATTCAAGGTTCATTTGTTTGATTGATTTGCAATTTGAACATTTACATTTTCTTGACAGCAAAACGACTATAAACGGTTTGAGCCTGATTTTGCTAAGTTTTGACATATTTCCTTTAAGTTTTTTTGTCTATTTAAACTCCTTTAGGGCCTCTACTTCAATTCAGTCATTTAATTTGTTATTTTATTGTTGCGAGTTTGAAGTTTGTGTGTTTTTGGTTGAGATAATTGCAGGTTTGAAATTACAAATAACAAGGATCAAATTTTAATGGGTCTATTTGCCACTTTCTTCTTCCAGTATTTAGGATACGTTCGATTCCAAGCTAAAATATTTGGTTGATTCAAAACAAACCATTCAAGACCAAAATGCAATCTTGATTTCAAATTTTCACATTTGAAAGGGACAAAATCTTGTATTTTTTCTCACACGCATTTCTTCCTTTCAAGCGAGATTTTCAATACATTGATATGATCAGATTCAATACAACAATGATACGATTTGAGAAAATAATTACATTCATTTATTGATTCCAAAAGAAAACTTACAACTTCCTTCTTTCATTTCTTCCAAAATCATTTATTGTATACAGACGAGATAATACATTTTCTTTCACGTGTTCCACTTTACCACTTTTCAAACAAAGATTTCATAGAGTATGCTAAACACATATTTCTAATGGAATAACATCATATGGAAAAAACAAAACCATTTTCATTAATTCAAATGAACTCTTCTGACTTCCTTTCCATTTGATTACAAAATACGATATACGAAACACGTATCATTCTTTCACATTCTTTCTAAATAGAATAAAAAGTATAACTCTTTTACATTTCAAATTTCACTTAAATCTATGAAACATCTTTCCATTACAAACATTTACAAGATCATCCACTTGAGTGGGAAGGTTCTGATGAATTTCATTTCACGAGGAATTTATCAAATTGTCTTTTCTTAGCTCGAGAACAACAACATGCATTCTTCTCATTCATCGATTTGATCACAATAGGAGTAGGGGAAAGACAATGCTCTCCACCCAACCAAGACATCGATGAAGAGGAGAAGCCATCCTTCTTCATTGGCCCTCGAAGCTCCCGACCACAAATGCAATAAAAGGTGTGATCCAACTCATGGCAACAATGAGAGCTTCCACAAACATACAACAACATTTTCACAATAAAACACGATTCAAAATAGAATGTAGTTTCTGACTACATTAACACATGACAAAACAATACTAAGGCTTCATCAAGCAAACCAAAGGAGGAAGAACTATGGGGGATGCTTCTTATGCCTCCCAAATGGGAAATGGGTATCACCACACTGAGTTACAAACCGCCAAAAAATAGTATATCAAAACCACGACATTCCTTATGCCTCCCCAAGTACCCCTTATTCTCACATTTCCTAATTCCTCCCCACCTCTTATGGCACCCCATAACGAGTAAATAAATGCAAGCTATTTCTTTGTAAGGTGGAACCCAAATCCCAACTCCCTCCACCCTTATACCTCCTAAAACACACTTGTGCCTCCTGAAAATAGCCCCATAGTCTTCTCCTACACCATTCCTAGGCCATCTACCCAACAACCCACAAACATGCCAAAACATTCACACATGAACATTTACATATATAAAAGAAGAGCATTTCATGAGCCAAGCTCTTACCTCTCCATGATGGAGTTATTCCAAATTCCAAAACAACAAGCTCTATCCCAATGCAAGCAATCAAAAATAGCCAAACACAAGCATCAACAATCTTCCAAAACTCCTTCAAGCAAGAGCTCCCAAACAACAAGAAAATTCACCCAAGAATCAAGTCTCCCAAGTGAAGCAACCCAAAACAAGACAAGGAATTTGTATTTTATAGAAGAGGGAAGAGAAGAGGATGAGGTGGATCCATGTAGGATGCCACATCACACATCCTCAACTCCAAAAAAAATTCAATTCATTCTCGATGCATAATAAATAGGTGGGTGAATAATATGACAGTTTACTTATACACTCAAATCCAACCCACACCCCAAAGGACTGAAATTAAATCATGTAAGAAAAGTGCAATTAAAACCTACAATTTGTCTTCCCAAAATGCATTATAAAAGTCTAAATTTAACCCTCCAACCATAGGCAAGGTTGGTATGTAAATTTAAGAGGTATGGGACAAGTTTAACTTGTCCCACAAGCCTCCAAAATCAGCCTCCAAGGACAAATTCAAATTTCCAAGAAGGTGGAGTGTTTCACACTCAAAGTTAACTTACACATCACTTACACATTCTTATAACACTTTAAAACATGGCCAACAACTCTATTAATTACATTCTTATGACATATTTTAATTAAATAACTAAACAATATGATTACTCACAATATTAACACCACATTAAATAAATAATGAAAGGTAAGTGCACCACATAAAACACATGCAAAAATTAAACAAAAAGGGACCAAATAAAATAAAAACATAAAATCCCTTGGTCACATTTAAAGGTGATCCCCCATGGAAATACCTAACATACAAAACATGTAAAAACAAAACTAGTTGCCATGGTGACCTTATTGAATTCATCTAGAATTCCAATGTGGTTGGTCTCGATCCCCGATGTTTGTTGTGATATTTTATCATGCTAAAACAAAAATACCTCCTTTCCCTCATGGCCATATCAGAACATCAAAATAATATAAATATAATTCCTAAATCATTTAGATATATGAATAACAACAACAACATGACATGAATTTAACAATATCATTTATAGTTTTATCAACAACTATATCATCATCCATAATTTTCCATTTCTAGGTCCACTCACAATATCCACATATCACAAGTCACGCACAACATCTATAATATAACCATGTCAAACAATATATCATCATCGACATATAAAATGTCTCTAATAATCATCATGCATCATAAGCTTGAATCAAATCAACAATACTCCATGATCTAACATCTAACATCATACTATAATAAGGTCCATAATCATGTCATAATATAATCAACGTATCATGATTAGTATCGAAAAGGTGTGAAAGGGAAGTGGGCATTACATCCCCCTCCCCTTTGACTCGACTTCCTCTTGGAAGTCAACTTTGGAACAAATGTGGAAACTAAACTCATAGTAAAGTAGCATCCTCCCATGTAGCTGCAATCTCATCATATCTATCCCATTAGCACTCAAACCTGATCAACCTCTCTGCCTCGAAGGCCCAGGGTCCTGTGATCTAGGATGCGAATGGGCTCCACCATCACCTGCCCTTGATCCTGCACTATAATGATGTCGATCTAACACATGAGAAGGATCTCAAACAACATATCTCATAAGCTGAAACATGAAACACATCATGTATGCGTGAGACAAGCTAGGTGGCAAAGCTAGATGGTAGGCCAAAGGGCCGATATGCTCCAAGATCTCAAAAGGACCCACAAATCTAGGAGCTAACTTAGAACCTTTTCCATAATGGATAGGGCTCTTATGTGGCTTGACACGAAGGAACACCTTCATGCCCACATCAAAACTATGGTTGGTCCTATGTTGATCTGCATACTTCTTCTATCTGTCATGTGCCTCCTATAGTCTCTGTCTGATCAAAATCACCTGCTGCTCCATGTCCTGCAACAAAGCTGGTCCAAGAGAAACCATGTCCTCTAGCTTGTCCCGGTAAGAGGTGTCTGCACTCTCTACCATCTGAAAGCTTGAAAAGGAGCCATGCTATAGAACTCTGAAAACTATTATTGTAGGAAAACTCCACCAAGTATAGGTACTCCTCCCATCTAGACTGTTGATCCATCACATACATCCTGAGCATGTCCTCTAAAATATGATTCACCCTCAATCTGTCCATCTGTCTCAGGGTGATATGTTGCTGAAATTGATCTTCATCCAGAGGGCATGCTTTGCATGGTAGTCAAAATGGGAAGTATATAAAGGATCGCGGTCACTAATGATCTTCCACGGAATCCCATGTAACTTAAAATCTCATCTAAGTATACTCATGCCACTGCATGCACTAGTTGTATAAGTGGTCTTCATCGGAGAAAAGTGAGCCACTTTTGTCAATTTATCAACCATGACCATGATGGCGTCATGGTGATATCTTGACATCGGTAGCCCAACAATGAAGTCCATGAAAATGGTGTCCCATTTCCACTCTGGTATAACATGAGGGAAAAGAAGGACAAGCTAGATGTTGATGCTCGACCTTCACTTTCTAGCACTCTAAACATCGTGACATGGCCCGGGCCCATCTCTCTACAAAGTCCTCTCGATGATATAACTATCTCGAGGTGGCGTGCATCTTCTTCACCCAGGATGGGCTGAATAGGGTGCCTGATGTGCCTCTGCCAAGATGTCCTACCTTAAAACTCCATCTATAGGAACATAAATCTGGCCTCTACTGCTTGAGAATACTATCTTCCTCTAAGGAAAAACCATCAAACTTCCCCTCGAGGGTATACGAGACTCGATCTCTGCTCAAGCTATGCAATGTAGAAGGTGTCGAGAGGAAGGCTAAAGAATCTACTCTACAAATTGTGCTCACTTGAGGTGGCCATAGCCACATGTCTCATATCTTTGAGACCTTCTGCCACCAAATTCTCCTTCCCTTTCACATGCTCTATCTCCACATCATACTCACAAATCAACTCCATCGAACACTTTGACAGCGTTGAGATTGGGCTACACGTGAAGAGGTGGTGAAGACTCAGGTGATCTGTCCTAAGTGTGAATCTCTAACCAAGCAGAAAGTGCCTCCATCAAACCAAAGCGTGCACTGAAATGCTGCTGAGCTCAAGATCATGAGTCGGATAATTAATCTTGTAATCCTTGAGTTTGCGAGACTCAAAAAAGCCACTACTCTTCCCTCCTGTATCAACATGCCTCCCGGCCCTACTAAAGAAGCATCCATGTAAATGAAAAACTCACCATGTGGATCGACACTACAAGAATAGGTGTTATAGTGAGACATTCCTTTAGTGTCTTGAAGGCCTACTCACACTGTTTGACCAAACAAACTTCTTCCCTTTCCTCTGAAGGGAAGTGATGGGAGTGTGCTGATCAGAGAAGTCCTGAACAAATCTCTAGTAGTAACTTGGTAATCCCTTGAAGTATGCACCTCAGTCATAGTAGTGGGTGTTGGCTAATCCATAATAGCTCTAATCTTGGAAGGATCGATGGAAATACCTTCCCCAAAAATTATATGACCCAAATACTACACCTCCATTTGAAAGAATACACACTTCTCCAAGTTCTTGTAAAGTTGTTTGCTCTGAAAACAACTGAAGAACCTAGAAAGGTGCCCCTTGTGCTCCTCATGCGTATGTGAGTAAATCAAAATTTCATCAGGAAAATGAGCACAAAGTGATCTAAGAAGGTCCTAAATACCCCATTCATCAAACTCATAAACACTGCGGGGGCATTAGTTAAACCAAAAGGCACCATTGTGAACTCATAGTGTCCATATCTCATACGGAAGGTGGTCTTATGAATGTCGCCTTCCGAAATCCTTAGCTGATGGTAACTTTGACTTAAGATCAATCTTAGAAAACCATGGCTCCCTTCATTTGATCAAACAAATCATCAATGCGCGAGAAGGGGATAACGATTCATGATCGTTACTTTGTTGGTTGGTGATAATCAATACACAACCACGAGGATCCATCCTTCTTCTTCACAAAAAGATCACTTTGGTGCACCCCAAAGGGATACACTAGGATGGATAAGGCCTTTCTCCAAAAGGCCCTCAAGCTACAACTTGAGCTCATAGAGCTCTAGGGTGGTCATCCGATAAGGTGCTCGTGAGATAGGCTCTGCTCTCGAGACTAGATCTATATGAAAATCAATCTCACGTGGGGTGGTAACTCTAGTAGCTCCCTGGAAAGACATCAGCAAACTCTCTTAAAATGGGTGATCATCTAGTGATGGCCCACTAGACCCATCCTCGATCTATCACATTGTTGTAACAACATACATCGGCAACCCCATCACACACACTACTTAAGCATGCATAGTAGATATGGTGTGAATAGAAAGCAGGTCTCTTGACCCTTGAAATCACCGACTCGAACTCCCAAATCATCTGCACACAGATATAATCTTGTGGTAACAATCCACTCGGGCTTTGTGTGTGCGACAGACCAATCCATACCCAAGATGACTCCATAAGAGCCCAAAGGAAGGATACGAGAGATCGAGGTAGTGGTGAAAGGTCCCAAATCCACCACACACTCCTTAACTAGGGAGTCTACAGAGATCTTGGCTCAGAAGCCATCTCAACATCCCAACCATGTCCACTGCCTAACTACCACTAGCTTTGCTGCATTGCTACTAAAGATGGTGTAATGAAAGAATTAGAAGAACCAGAATCAAACAAGATGGAGGTAGGAATACCACCAATGATACCTATGGTCTCAATAACTATACTTTGATGCTCTACTGCACAGTAGTTCTCGACCGGTGCGTACATCCTATGAATGTGCCCCCATATCACCAATAGTAGGCTCTGAGATCTATGTCTTACCCTTGTTGTTAGGGTTCTGTGGGCAGTCTCTCCAAAAATGTCTAGTAACACCACACCAAAACATCCTCCTAATCCTCTCCCTATGTAGCAGGTCCAGTCGGTACTCTGGAGGTCTATGGTGTGGATCTTGATGATCCGGTGTGATGCTGTTGAGGTCTCTGCTAGCGAGATCCTGTTGAGTGAGCTCTCTGGGCACCCTATGTCTTGATGGGACCCCTAGGAGGAGGCCCCATACTCCGACCTCTCTATGCATCAAACCTCTGTGGAGGTCTATAAGGTGGGCGGGACTGTTGCTGCTTCTTTGCTTGGGTCTAAAATATGACTATGCTTAACCTGTCCACCACGAGGAGGGTGCGGCCCCCTCGATTTTCTATCCTACATCGATGTATGCGGCTCAGGACTCGGTCTCTAGCACTTTCGGTCTTTCCACAGAGTCTCCTATCTACTATATAGGCCTTCTTGATGGCCTCGGCTAATGTTTGTGGATAATGGATCTGCTGCTGCCCTCGATGTCTAGATTCGAGGCCACAGATGAACCTATGGATCCGTACTACTCATCTGCATGTAATCAACATACTAGAGTAGATCCAGAAATCTACTCTCATACTCAGCCACTATAAGTGATGCTTGTTGAAGGTCATGAAACTCATCTATCTTCTTTGTATGAACCTCCATGACAAATATCTACTCGAAATTCTCCTCGAAGAGCTCTGGTAACTATCTCGAAATCAACATGGAGCTTACTGCTCCTCTGTCCTCCATAGACACCAGCTCCATCCCTCAGTAGATGGATCACAACACGAGCTTTTGTGTTCTTTAGAACAAGGACTTAGCTTGAAGCATCCGCTCAAACTCACCAACCAGGCCTCTGCCTGAAATCCACCTATGTCACCAAAATAATGTGATGGTTGAAGCTTTAGGATCTCACGATGTGTGATGCTGACTATGGTTTTATGGCCTCTAGGTCTCTCTCCATTCTCATCCCTAAGCCTAGGTCTTGAGACCTATCTTTGTGTCTGAAAACTCGGTCACCCTATCCCCTCTGTGGTGACTCGGATCTGGTGACTCTTGCATGGTATTTCTCTCCTCCATGTTCCTCACTTGCGTCGAGGAGATACGACCCTCGATGGAAGTGTCCCTATCATGTCATGGCTACATGTCCTCCTACTATCCTCCACATAGAGTGGCATTAACATTACGAAGAGTTTGCAAAGTTTGGGGTAGGATGGCTGCTTTCTGACATGATCTGGTGGTGGTAAGTCTAGGTCTATGTGAAAAACCCCTCATCCCATCTATGCCTCCTGCATAGACCAGGCAGAGTTAGTTCCTTTTTCCAAGTTTTATTCAATTTCCATGTTTACTAAAATATGTAATTTCTAAACTAAATTGTTTTTAGATTTAAAAGTATGATAGGTTTAAGTTTCATGTTTCAAGTTTTTTTTCTAGTGTACCCAATGGCCCAAGATTTTGAACCATTGCTATGATATCAAGTGTAACACCTGGTAAAACAACCCACTTGAGACCCAAGAACAACCTAGGATTAGTTAGGAAAATTATGGAATAATTTTTTTTTTAAAAAAGAATCTACTGACCGAGGTTACAAGAAAATAGTTGTCACTAACGAGTTCTGGAAAAATTCTAATCTACTAGAATTTAATTTACTTTTATTAACAATTATAAGAAGTCATAAGGTCCAAATTTTAGGGTTAGAAGGTACAAAAAGGTTCAGAGGGTGATGCCTCACCACACCCATTCTCTAATAGGCTTAAGGTTTCAACTTGATTTTTCTCACACTTAAGTTATTCAAAATTTCCCTAAATTACTCCCATTGGGTAGGAAATTTCCTCACCTTTCCATTGATATAAAGAAGCCCTCCTAACTCCTCATATTTTTCAAGTTATGGGCCGGCGGGCCTTGGGGTGAAAATTTTCCCCAAGGGCGGGCCTGTGGGATCAGGGGTGAAAATTTTCCAAGTGGGGGAAAAAACTACATTTGTGCCTGCACTTCCATGGGTCTGCAAGTCCATAAGGGACACGTGGCACTCCTAAGGTAAGGTAAGCGGGGGAAAAGTGGGAAAAGCAGGGTGGCGGCGGGGAAAATTTACAAATTCTCCCACGTGGGGTGAAAAGTTAGATTTGTTTGTGCCCACGCTCCCACGAGTTTGTAAAGGACACATTTCATCTCCTAAACCAATGTGGGGAAGGTAGGGCGGTGAGGAGAAAATTGACTTAACACCCTGAAGAGCTAAGAGAGTACATGAGGACCCGCGCCTCACCTGCACCCTCGCGATGCCACATGGTAGCCTCTGATTGGCTGCGGGCCGGCGGGATAGTGGGGGAAACTTGGAAAATTTTCCCAAAATTTTTGAGACACAAAAAGACAAAAGGGGGCCACTCCTTTGCTTGATGCCTCATGACACCACGTGGCATCATCGATTGGTTGCGGGCGAGCGGGTAAAATTTGGAAAATTTTCCCACAATTTTCCGTAGTGAAAAGTTAAAAAAGGGATCCGCCCCTCCGCTGACACCTCATGGTGCCATGTGGTAGCCTTTGATTGGTTGTGGGCTGGTGGGGTGGGGGAAAATTTTGAAAATTTTCCCAAAAATTTTCCTAAGTGCTTAAGGGAAAAATTCACGCCGCGGGCCCATTGAAGGAAAATTTTCCCAAAATTTTAACGCCAGTGAAGAAAACTTTAGAAGGCCATAAATTTTGATAGAGAGCTCATGTTTGGACAAACAAGAACTTTCTGGAAATCTCTCAATGTCCTCTTTGTACAAAGATCATTAATTTTAGATTTTGATAAATTTTATGGGGTTAATTTTAAGAAAATGGCATGTAGGATTTTACAGTGCGAATTGGTGAATTTTAACTTGTGAGATTTATTCAATTTGATCTTCCTCCTCTCTCAACATGTCAAATAGACATGGAGGATTGTTCTAAATGGATTTAAGAAAGGATTCAGGTTGATTTTTCTAATTGATTTGAAATTTTAATATTTACATTTTCTTGACAATAAAACGACTATAAATGGTTTGAGCCCGATTTTGCTAAGTTTTGACACATTTCCTTTAAGTGTTTTTGTCTATTTGAACTCATTTAGGGCCTACTACTTCAATTGATCATTTAATTTGTTATTTTATTGTTGCGGTTTTAATTTGTGCGTTTTTGGTTGAGATAATTGCCGATTTAAAATTACAAATAACAAGAGATCAAATTTTAATGGGTTTATTTGCCACTTTCTTCTTCCAGTATTTAGGATACGGTCGATTCCAAGCTAACATATTTGGTTGATTCAAAACAAACCATTCAAGACCAAAATGCAATACGATATCAAATTTTCACATTTGAAGGGACAAAATCATGTATTTTTCTCACATGCATTTCTTCCTTTAAAACAAAGATTTCAATACATTGATATGATCAAATTAAATACAACAATGTAACTTGAGAAAAGCATTACATTTATTTATTGATTCCAAAATAAAACTTACAACTTCCTTCTTTCATTTCTTCCAAAATCATTTATTGTATACATGGCATATAATACATTTTCTTTTCACGTGTTCCTCTTTACCACTTTTCAAACAGAGATTTCATAGAGTAAGCTAAACATAGATTTCCAATGGAATAACATCATATGGACAAAACAAAACCATTTTCATTAATTGAAATGAAATCTTACAACTTTCCATTTGATTAAAAAATATAGTATACCAAACACGTATCATTCTTTCAAATTCTTTCTAAACAGAATACAAAGTATAACTCTTTTAGATTTCAAATTTCACTTGCAAATATATACAACATCTTTCCATTACAAACATTTACAAGATCATCCTTTGTCAAAAGGTTCTATCTTTTCTCAAACTCTTTTCTCGGCTCCAATAACAACATGCATTCTTCTCATTCATCGATTTGATCACAACGGGAGTAGGGGAAAGGCAACGCTCTCCACCCAACCAAGACATCTAATGAAGATGAGAATCTATCCTTCTTCATTAGCCCCCAAGCCCCAATCACAATCCATATAAAAGGTGTGATCAACTCATGGCAAAAACAAGCTTCCACAAACACACAAGTAGTATTTTCATAATAAAACACAGTCAAAAACAAAATGTAGTTTCTGACTACATTAACACATGACAAACAATACTAAGGCTTCATCAAGCAAGCCAAAGGAGGAAGAACTATGGGGATGCTTCTTATGCCTCCCAAACGGGAAATGGGTATCATCACTGAGTTACAAACCACCAAAAATAGTATATCAAAACCTTGACATTCCTTATGCCTCCCAAGTACCCCTTATTCCTTACATTTCCTTATGCCTCCCCAACCTCTTATGGCACCCCACACAATGAGTAAAGAAATGCAAGCTATTTCTTTGTAAGGTGGAACTCAAATCCCACTCCCTCCACCCTTATACCTCCCTAAAACACACTTGTTCCTCCCAAAAAATAGCCCCATAGTCTTCTCCTACACCATTCCTAGGGCATCTACCCAATAGCCCACAAACATTCCAAAACATTCACAAATGAACATTCACATATATAAAAGAAGAGAATTTCATGAGCCAAGCTCTTACCTCTCCATGATGGAGTTATTCCAAATTCTAAAACAGCAAGCTCTATCCCAATGCAAGCAATCCAAAAATAGCCAAGCACAAGCATACAACAATCTTCCAAAACTCCTTCAAGCAAGAGCTCCCAAACAGTAAGAAAATTCACCCAAGAATCAAGTCTCCCAAGTGAAGCAACCCAAAACAAGACAAGGAATTCATATTTTATAGAAGAGGGAAGAGAAGAGGATGAGGTGGATCCATGTAGGATGCCACATCACACATCCTCAACTTGAACCCCAAATGTCAACTTCATTCTCGATGCATAATAAATAGGTTGGTGAATAATATGATAGTTTATTTATACACTCAAATCCAACCCACACCCCAAAGGATTGAAATTAAATCATGTAAGAAAAGTGCAATTAAAACCTATAATTTGTCTTCCCAAAATGCATTATAAAAGTATAATTTTAACTCTCCAACAATAGACAAGGTTGGTATGTAAATTTAAGAGGTGTGGGACAAGTTTAACTTATCCCACACGCCTCAAAATTAGCCTCCAGGAAAATTTGAATTTTTAAGAACATGGAGTGTTTCACACTCAAAAGTTAACACACATCATTTACACATTCTTACAACACTTTAAAACATGGCCAACTCTATTAATTACATTCTTATGACATCTTTTAATTAAATAACTAAACAATATGGTTACTCACAATATTAACACCACATTAAATAAATAATGAAAGGGTAAGTGCACCACATAAAACACATGCAAAAATTAAACAAAAAGGGACCAAATAAAATAAAAACATAAAATCCCTTGGTCACATTTAAAGGTGATCCCCCCCATGGAAATCCCTAACACACACAACACACACAAACAAAACTAGTTGCCATGGTGACCTTGTTGAATTCATCTAGAATTCCAATGTGGTTGGTCTCCAATCCCCTGATGTTTGTTGTGATATTTTATCCTGCAAAACACAAATACCTCCTTGACCTCAGGCCATATCGAACATCAAAATAATATAAATATAATTCCCTAAATCATTTATATATATGAATCACAACAACATCAACACAATTTAACAATATCATTTATAATTTTATCAACAACTATATCATCATCCAATAATTTTCCATTTTTAGGTCCACTCACAATATCCACATATCACAAGTCCACATAACATCCATAATATAACCATGTCAAACATAGTATATCATCATCAACATATAAAATGTCTCTAATAATCATCATGCATCATAAGCTGAATCAAGTCAAAAATACTCCATGATCTAACATCTAACATCATACTATAATAAGGTCCATAATCATGTCATAATATAATCAACGATATCACGATTAGTATAAAAAGGTGTCGAAGGGAAGTGGGCACTACAAAGTGCTCTAATGTATTTAGAATAAGTCACACTAAAAATAGACCCATATTTAAATTTTAAGATAAAACTTGTTAGTTAATTCTAAAATATCCTTACACCCAAAAAAAAAAAAAAGGATTAAATTTTTAAATATTTAATTTTATCAATAATCTTTAATCTTTAATATCTAATTTAATCTTTTATTTTAAATTTTACAAAATATATATTTAAGTGTAATAATTTTAAAAACAAACTTACCATGTAAAGTTCATATATATATGGTTTATTTGTTGATGCTTTATTAAAATTATTTTTATTAATGAACTTATTATTAATATTATTATGATTATTATTTTGAATTTTTAATAATATCAATATTATCAAAAAGTTGATGATAAAAACATTCATTTTAACTTATATTAAAATAATTATAAATTTTTAATTTTTAATTTTTTTATAATAATAATATTTGATGAAATAGCCCATAAAAGGTGCTTTCTGATTAATTTTAAAATATTTTTATACCAAAAATTAAAATTTAAAAATATAAAAAACATGAAAATTATAAGAATTGAATTAATTGTATCATATGAATTTGATTGTTCATTTAATTTAATAAATGAAGGTAAGGGCCCTCACTATATAGACTTTAAGAGTAAAGACCTAATAATTGATGTACTATAAGCTTGAAACAACCATCATTAAGTAATATAAGAAACAAAAGCCAAAAACTACATAATCATTGAATGGGATGTGCTCCAACATTGCGTACGATGGAGAAAAAAGTGTTGCCATCTATTAAAATCCCACTTCGAAGAAATACCAATAAATAATGGATGTGTCAAAATCATGTCTGAAACAAATTAAGAAAATTTCAAAAAGGCACATCATTGAAATCTTCCATGAACATCATTCTTTAACAATGAGTGAAAACTTTGAAAAGATTGCAAACAATGAGTTAAAGATTGCAAGTAATGAGTGAAAATATTGTTTATTGACTGCATTATAATCAGGAGAGAGCCCAAATGAGTGATGCCTAGATTGACACGAGGCTCCATCGATAATCGAGTTTAGTCTAATCTTTCTTAGGGGTAGTCAACGAGCCTACAAGTGCTTATCCATCTGATTTTGGCTATTTGAGTCCATCCCATAAGAAATTCCTTACGATTTAGTTGAGATAGCTTTTGACACTTTCATGAGCTCTTCAAAATGGACATTAGATAATCAAGAATAGCTTGGAGGAAAAATTGGATGCATATGATTTTCCCATCCCAATACAACCATTTACTATTCCAAGGTGCAAGCTTGTTACGGAAATTAAAGATGAGATATTTCTAGTATTCGTTTTTAACCATCCCTTTAAAGTGTGAAATTACCAAATACTTACAAGGAAGGGAACTAAGTTTGGAAAAAAGGAATCTTGGAATACAAAATTAGTTTGTGACATTGGTATTGGAAGAATAGCTCACCTCATTGCAAAATCGAGGCTCTGCCAAATCTTCTTGCTAAAGGCCCAAAATTATTTTAACATTTATATGGATCACAATTCCTAGCTAGACTTTCCATGATTGTATCACAAGTAGTGTCACACCATAAAATGAGAAGGGTCTCCTTTTATTTTTTTATTGAATTTCAAAGTTGCATGGATTAGATGTACATAATTCTCCGGCTTAATTGTCAAGGATTAAGGGGTTATCTCAACCTTATCCCTTATCATTTTGTATTCCCATGGATTTGTACCTTGGTGGATGGCTAGGAAACACTTTTACACTATCATACACACTATTGGACTCTGACTTATTTGATAAAGAAGGTTCTATTTTCATTATCTAATATATTGTGAAGTAAGACTAATCCAATATGTTGGGAAGGGTCTCATTTTTATTGTATAGTAAAATAATGATTGGAAAAGTATAAATAGGTATCATAGAAGTTACATAGGAATTAAAGAAGATGGTGTAGAAAAAATTGGAATAAGAATAAATCAAAGATGGATTTAAAACTTTAGGAGAAATGTGAGAATTCATACTAGATGGTTTTACTAGAGGAATTTTAGAAGCTTGTTGAGATATCGATATTGAAAAAAGCTTGAAAGGATTTTTAAAGAATTTAGAGGAATTGAAGTTCGAGGAGAAACAGTAGAAGTGTTCTACACATTTGAAAACACAACATTTCGGGAAGAAAGAATGGTATAAAAAACCTCATGTGAAGGGATATTTTTGATAAGAAACCTATTTTGACATATTTATAATTATAAGTATCTTAGAGGGGTTATTTAAGGCATAATTTTATGAATATGAGCAATGCTTTTATCCCTATATTGTTATTCTAATTCAACATAATCATAATCACAATATTTTTCATTTGCCTTCTAATAAACAACTTGAGATCGGGCTCTAACCACACTCTAACAATCCGGTGACATTCACATCATTACATTGTTGATGTTAAAAGAAGAAGCATTGATATCTACATGACAACATGTATCTAAATACACAATATGGACCCTATATGATTTGTGTTAGGGTTTTCTCATCCTCTACTGAAAGGAGTAAAAATATTGTGTCTGACATAACTATGTTCACATCAATATCACTCTAGTTCATATAATATGTACATTTATTAGGTCATATTGAGGTAAAATTAATTTGTATTAGAATTTCATCAAAATCATCCCCATTATCATGATAATCATAATCACTATCATTATGAATATACATGAAATTCTTTGAACTCTTTGTGCATGTAAATGGTTTGTGACATCCTAAAAGAGTACACTATGGCTATGAATATTTGTTCATAAAAAAGATAGGGTAAGATATTTGAACAAATGAAATGGAGAAGCCTAGAACAATCATATATATAATCAATATGCAATCTGATGCAATTTCACAAAGATATTTTATGATAAATTGGTTTTACATCAAAATGTAATACACATAACTATAAACATGACATTAAAACTAATAATAACTAAAATAGTAAAATAATACTTTATTGCTAAACCATTTCCTAGAAAGCATTTACTAGAGGGTGTTTAAGAAGGATATTTGATCTTGCATGAATTTGGAAATAGTTATTAGGTGTAGACAAAAAAATCAGCATTTTATGGAAAGACAGAGAACTAAGGAAACTCATATCAAATGGAGTCCACGTTCTTTATAAATTTCAAGATACTTTTTGATCCACTATTTGGGGATCATTAAGCCAATTTTCTAGGACCATCTAGTAATGATTACATTATGGAAATTGTTGCACAAAATTTTTATTTGACAAGGTATTCGATATGTATAAGGTACTGAAAACTTCTCTTGCATTTTTAAATTTCTCACGGTCTCTAAGAAATTGGATCTCTACCTCCAAACCTAATAAGGTTGTTAGGTATACAAAATGAGCAAGAAAAATATTTGTTTTGGGGTCTATGTTAAACCAAAGAAGAGTAAAACTTCCTTTATATTTTTAGGTCCCTTAACAATGTACAATATCGAAAAAGAAAACACAAGTATATATAATGCAATGATTCACCCAAGTAGTTTGGTGTAGTAAAATGTCTACTCTATATGACTTTTCATTCTATAATGAATGCATAGTGGAGAAATAAATTTATAGTGCCCACTTCCCTTCGACACATCTTGATATTGATCATGATACTATTGATTATATTATGGACATGATTATGGACTTTATTATAGTATGATGTTAGATGTTAGATCATGGATTATTGTTGACTTGATTATGTTATGATGCATGATGATTATTAGAGACATTTTGGATATTGATGTTGATATACTATTTGACGTGGTTATACTATGGATGATGTTCGGACAAGTGATATTTGGATGTTGTGAGTAGACATAGAAATGGAAATTATTTGATGATGATATAGTTGTTGAATAAAATTTCAAGTGATCTTGTTGGTTGCTTGGATGTTGTTGTGATCCATATATCTAGATGATTTTGGAATTTTATTTATATTATTTTGGATGTTTTGATATGGCCATGAGGCCGAAGGAGGTATTCATGTTTTGTAGGTTTAAATATCACAACAAAACATCAGGGGATTAGAGACCAACCACGTTAGAATTCTAGATGAATTCAACAAGGTCACTATAGAAACTAGTAATTGTTTGTGCGTGTTTTTTGTGTGTTAAGGATTCCCATGGGGGGATCACCTTTAAATGTGATAAGGGTTATGTGTATTTATTTATTTGGTTCCTTTTTATTGGTGTTTGTATGTGTTTATTAAGTGATGTGTTCACCCCTTTTTATTTAAAAAATTTGTGGTACATAATGTGAGTAATAATATTGTTAAAATAAATTAACCAACTTGGGTCATAAGAAAGTAATTATTGGAGTGGTTGAATCTTGTATTAAATGTTGTAAGATATGTGTAAGTGATGTGTAAGAGATATGTAGGTAAAATTTGGAGTATGAAACACCTCATCTTCTTTGGAATTCGAATTTGTCCTTGGAGGCTAATTTTGGAGGCTTGTGGGACAAGTTAAACTTGTCCCATACCTCTTAAATTTGCATGCCAACCTTACCTATGATTTGGAGGATTCAACTCTAGCCTTCATTATGTACTTTTGTAATTCAAATTGTATGATTTAATTCCACTTTTCTTACATGGTTTAATTTCAGTCCTTTGGGGTGTGGGCTTATTTTGGAGTGTGTAAGTAATCTGTTATATTATTCACCTACTTATTTATTGTGCTTTGGAGATTGAAGTTGACTTATGATGTTGGAGTTGAGGATGTGTGATGGGGCATTCCACTTGGATACACCTCATCCTCTTCTTTCCCTCTCTATATATTCGAATTCATTTTATTGTTTGGGGTTACACTCTTTTGGTTATTGTACTTTTGCATACCTATTTTGGGGTGAATTCTTTTGCTAATTGGAGATCTTGTTTTTTGAGAAAGTTGCAGACTTTTTACAGACCTGTGTTTTGTTGATCTTGGGATATTTTGCATTGGAAAGCTTGGAGGTTGGAACTTGAAAAAAACTCCATTATGGAGAGGTAAGAGCTTAGCTCTTGGAAATTCTCTCCTTTTATTTGTATGCATATGTGAATGGTTGAATGTTTGAATGTGTTGTTTTATTTGTTGGTTAGTTGGGTAGATGGCCTAGGGATGGTGTAGGAGAAGACTATGGGGATTTTTGTGGGAGGCATAAGTATTTTGGGGAGGTATAAGTGTGGAGGGAGTTGGGATTTGGGTTCCACCTTACAAAGAAATAACTTGCATTTCTTTACTCGTTATGGGGTGCCATAAGAGGTTGAGGAGGCATAAGGAAATGTGAGGAATAAGGGGTACTTTGGGGAGGCATAAGGGCATGTAAGGTATTTTAAATGATATATATTTTGGTGGTTTGTTCTCAGGTGGTGATACCCATTTCCCCCTTGGGAGGCATAAGAAACATCCCCCATAGTTTCTTGCTCCTTTGGCTTGCATGATGAAGCCTGAGTATTATTTGTTGTTTTGGTTATGTGGTTACAAACTACAATTTTGTTTGTACTGTGTTTTGAATGAGAAATATTTCTATGTGTTATGGAAGCTTGTTGTTGCCATGTGTTGAAAAGAATTTCTAATTACAATATGGTTGGGGCTCGGGGGCCAATGAAGGACAACTTCTCCTTTTCATTAGATGTCTTGGTTGGGTGGAGAGCATTGCCTTTCCCCCTGTTCTATTGTGATAAAATTGAAATAAAGAAAAATGGAGGATATTCATGTTGCTATTTTGGAGAAGAGGAAAAAGAAAATTTTGACAGTCCTTGTTGAGATTATTACTTATTGTAACCCTTCCCACTTTGAAGTGGAAGAACATGTACAATATCTGTGATGGAAAGTGTAGAAACCTGTAGTTTGATCAATACACTATTATTTCTAATGGTGCACTAACACTTCTTCCTTTTGTAAATTGATGGCACACCACCAGTTAGAATTATTTAACTCCCTTCCTATGACATCCTTTTGGTCATTTTTCCTCTTATAAACCATTTAAACAAGAATTTATAGCCTCATTCTAACTACATTAGCTTCTTATTCTCTTTTAGCTTGCTTCTATTAGCTCCCTGGATAATCAATCCACTTTGTTGGATTGATTAAGCCCTTCAGAACCCTTCCAGAACCCTAATTACTCTCTAAGAGAGATTAAGTAATCTAACCTAGGTTAATTACCCTATAACATAGTCAAATCACACTTTGACTTGCTAAAAATGCTTTTTGGACTTTAGCCTTTGTCCCACATGCACCCAATTCTCCCTTTTCTTCCAAACCAAAAACTCTAAATAGGGCTATCCCCGCTCCTTCATTTCCTAAGAATTCTCTCTTCTTCCTAGCACAAATTATAACAATTTTTTTAGGCTTTAGTTTGTATTTCATCTTCTTTCATTTGAGCTAAAAGCATTTAATCTTGTATTTCATAGCATTAACATGGAGTAAAAGGGAAGATCCATTAGCCTTGAAGCCATTAATGGGAAGATCTATTCTCTAAACATATAAAATGAATGCTTAGATCCTATTAGGTTCATTATTTCAAGCTTTCAAAGAATAAAGATAAACTTCATTTGCTTAGTTTGCATGTTTATTTCAAATTAATGTATGCAAAGAAGAGAACCTTGCTCATTTCTTATCACATGGTCCATTGATCAGATTCTTAACCCAAATCCATGGCTTTTACAACTTTTCATTGAACACATATGGCATGCTCAGTGGGACACTTATGTCCATCCTCCATTAATGGAGGTCATTTCGGTTTTTCAAAGCTCATTTTCAAGTTTTTTTTACTCAAATCACTTGTTATTTCCTTATTTTTGTTTCTAACCCTAGATAAATGACCTTCATTTGTATACATTTTATGGGTTTGATATAGAAATAGGACATTTTGACTAACAACTAACCTGTTTGCTCTTGAAAAATTTGAAAATCCATGTGTTTTCAGGTTTTTCATAGGGTGCGGGTAGGTGTCCAACAAGGGGCGCATACACGTCGAAACCCCAGTGTACCCATCATATCAGGAGTGTACCTGTTAAAAGGTCCTCATCATTTACAAATTTTAACTTTACAAAGACATACACATGGCTCTGTCATCTGGGGCTCATATCCACCTCTATGGCCGTGCAAGTGTAAAAGTCTAGACTGTGTAAAAAAAATGACAACCTTTACATGGATGTGCATGCGTCTCTGTCATCTAGGGTGCATATCCACATCTCTGGCCGCATAGGTGTAAAATGTCTGACTGTGCGTATTTATTATGTGGGGCACATATCCGTCAGCTAGGAAGCGCTGGTGTTGGTATAGGCACACAGGTATTTGTGGTAAAATTGAAAATTTCTACAGTCTGCAAATTTTTTTCTTCTAATGCATCACTACGGTTGTTTAGGACTAACAATTGGAAAAACAGGGTCCTTTCTTAAATGTTTCAGTTTGCATAGATTAAAAGTGTTTTGTTTTTACTTAGAAGTATTTTTGTAGAAGTGTATGCTCTCTCCTTACGTCTTCCAAGGTGATCTTGGAGATCAAAAACACCAATACAAAACTCATATAAATTTTCAAAAACACTTGCTTTATAATGATTAAAGTAAAAATTTCATTTACGTAGAGTTTTTATGATTGCGTATGCTCTTCCTTCACACCTTTTTGGTGATCTTAGGAATCAAAAGCAAAATGGGAAACTCTCTTTCTTAACATCAACTTAGGAATTGGAAAATTACTAAAACTTGTCTATGGACCTATTGTTTGTTGAAGAAAGGATTCAAAAACAAAAAAAACACAAACCTTCTAATACACGTGCTCTTATAGGTTACCAAACAAAGGTGTGCTACTTAAAACCACATTAAGCTAAGCAAGATAAAAACACACCACATTCAAAAACATTGTATTACGGGTTTTAGAAAAGTGGTCCCCTATCAACTCAAGCTGGAACATAACCCCTTTGGCATAACGCCTTAATCTATAACAATGGGGTGGTACCGAACCCAAAATTAGTCCACCGTTGTGTAACCTCATGGATGAAACAGGAAGTGCTCTTCTTAACCCACTTGACTAGTATGCCTTGTGAGTTAGAGTTGCAAGTTGTCCTTATCATGACCTTAGTAAAAGTACACAATGGATGCATTCATTGGCCACTGTATTTGAACGGGGACAAAGCCAAGATACTCCCAAACTAGTCATTGTGACTTTTTGGGTAAATCGTGCCTCACTCTTAGACAACCTTGTAACACCTAGTTGAGAGAACTTGTTAGGGAAGCCTTTTTGTCAAGGAGCCCACTTTACTAGTCCTTGTTGCGTCAAGACATCACAAAGTGACAGATCATCTAGAATCTAAACCTTGTTTGTTGAAACAAGGCAAAGAACCCTTGTGAGTTCAAACTAAGTGTCTTTTCATCACGGAACTAAGCTACGTACCACTTTTGTTTAGTCTTATTCTTGTCTTCGGATGAGGGGAAGCTTTTCCTAAGTGTTTCTTATCTTGTGTCCATCTTTTGATTAGTACCCTTGCTTTCTCACGCCCTTTGTTCGGGGTGAGAAGGTGCATACATCATGTGTTTCTATCAAAGATAGTACTCGTCACTTTTTTGTGCGTTTATGCCCATCCATGTTTGCGGCTGGGTTCCTAAACATATAAAGTGCATGTATACACTTTCTGTATCTTTGATAAAAGTCCTTCCATCTTGATTTCAAGATCATCTTCACCACCGTGTGTATTCGGTTCATCTTTTGTCTCTTCTTGAGTTGATAGTATTGTTCGCATCCTAGACATACAATCTCGGTACTTACATCATATTATCATTTTTCGAGGAGGTGGTATAAGTCCCCTTATTGTAAGGTTCTGATGATCACATGATTAAAAACTCCTTGTTATACTTATTACTTGGTTTCAGTTTTGACGTCATTTGAGTCTTCTTGAAAAGTGTTGATAATGCCTTACATATATCATAATAAAGTTGTCATGGTACTAACACATTGCTTTCTCGGTTAATGTATCATGGTAAGGTTATTACACTATATCCATTCACGACTTCCATTTTTAGAAGGTTTGGCTTTCAGGTATTCAAACTAGTTTTAAATATACCTTGTCAAGGGAATGTGACAACATCACGTCACTGCTTAGATTTTGTTGGGGTTCTAACTTGACTTACATATTGGTACATCATTGTCACTATCTATTTTTAGGGCATAGGCTTGGTCACAAAAAATTGAGTGGTCATTATATTAGGTGTGCATGTGAGTGTTTCTTGATAAAGATGACTGCATAATACTACATCTAGGGTACACTATGGTATAATTCCAACATCACCTTGAATGGATTACAGAAAACCATACACTTAGGGGTTATGCTAGCTACATATAGACGTCCGCTAGTGATGCCTACAATCATAAAAAATGGCAGCCAACTCAAATGAGTAGGATATGGGAGAAAACCATTTCGACACCTTCCCATTCAGTGGTTACAATTTAGGACCACTCTTCTCTCAAGTCAAAGATACAGAGACGTTAATCAATCATAGTGGAGAAGATTCAGACTCTTTGGGAGAAAATAAAAGGTTAGACCTAATTAGATTTGATGAGCTCTTATATTATAACAAAGATCAAGTACTTGCAAGAGTCTTGGCATTAGGAGCTAAACTTCTACATGAGCGAGAAGAAGAAACAAAGGTCATTAATTCTAACTTAAGAGAGAAAAGATTTATCTTAGACATAGATAATCCTTTTGATGTGGGATATGCTTCCACTTCTGGGCAATACAAGGCTCTTTGTCGAAGGTGAACAATCACGTAAACCTCACTTTAAGGTTTCAATATCCTCTCATTTACCGACCAAATTCATTCTTTCATGCGGTACATCTTCATGCCCAAACTATAACCTTCTAGCATGCCTTCCTACCCTTTGGTCATAGACTTCTCTTCAGTGTGTGCCCTTGTGCTTGAGTACCTCGTCACTATACCTTCTCCTTGTAGTTATCATGGCCTCCGCTTACCTTTCATTCATCTGCATCCTTGATCACTTGTGAGAAACAATCTTCTTTTGACTTAAAGCGCACCCGTAGCAGCTTATTCCTTTCACCTTTCAATCCCTTAGTCTTTTACTTGGATAACTACAACTACCCCACACTAAAGGTATATACAGTCCACTGTGCATAAACAGTCTTCACATAGTAATTAGCTTTATGCGCAAAGAATGCTTTACACAAGAACAACAACTAATTTGACAAAGCATAGCGATAATGAAGGAAATACATTAAGGAAATATGGAAGGGACACCTAATCTAAATTGCAATACTGCCTTATTACAAACACCAAGAAATCTTATTTATAGTAGGGCTTCAACCTACTCCCCCTAAAGTAACTAGGTAGCCGTGTTCTATCAAGTGCTTCTAATCAGAAAGCACCTATTTCAAGTATGTGAGTGATGACATACGACCCCAACTAATGTACTTTGAGCTTTCTTGGATGGCGCAAGAACTTAGAGTCATAAAGAAGTACCATTTGTCCAATCTTAAACTTCTTATCCCTTATGTTTCTATCATGTCATGTCTTCTTCCCATCCTTTTCCTACTTCTGACTCCATCGTGCTATGGCTCGTTGCTCATCCAATTGAATCATCTTCTCAATATGCTCTTCTAAATCTTTTTCATTAGCTAGAACTCCAACACGTGTAATGCACAAAGAAGGTAACATAAGTTCTATAGGTAGAATGTCTTCCACGCCAAACACTAGCTGAAATGGTGTGGCTTTGTTCAATCACTTATAATTTGTTCTATATGCCCAAAGAACAACTGACACTTTGTCATCCCAATCCTTTCTTGTTGAAAGCCTCAAAATCTTGTTGAAAGCCTCAACAGTTCCATTTTCTTGAGGATGGTAGGGTGTAGTTTTATGGTGTGCAACCATAAACTCATCTAATAGGATCCTCATTGTCTCATTCAAAAAGTGTGTACCCCTATCACTTGTCAATCTTAAAGGACATCCATATCTTGTAAAAATATTATCCCATAGAAACCTAGCCATTGTAGCTACTGTACAGTCCTTTGTAGGTGCTGATTTTGCCCACAGTGTGAGATAGTCTATGCAAGTAATGATATAGCACGATCCAGTCTTGCGCGCATGTGGCTGGCGAAATATGTCGTACAAAGTCAATGGTCCATTTCTCAAACGGTTCTGCACTAGTAATTGATCTCAAAGGAATCTCATCTCTTTTCCATGGTTTTCCTAAGCGCTGACAATGATCACACGCCTTACAATATTCTTTACAGTCTTTATACAATGTCTCCCACCATAATCCAACAAGTAGGATCTTTTGGGCAGTCGTATCACCTGCATAATGGCCTCCTACAATACCACCATGAGCTTCTTCCATAATATCTTTGCGCTCATGCTCTAATACACAATGGCATAATACTTCATCTCTACCTAACTTGTAGAGGTCACCATTGATTAACATAAACGATGCCACACATATAACAAGCTATTTCTTTTTTAAAGCCTTCATTCCTTCTGGTGCTATACCAGTCTATAGAAAGACAACAATGTATTCTAATTCTGATGGTGCACATTGTAACCTATATAATTGTGCATCTGGCATGGTTTCTTCAATTGTCTGTGATTCCTCTCCTAAGTTGATTCTAGATAGATGGTCTGGTCCAGAATTGCTTTTCCTTGGCTTCACCACGAATGTGAAATCAAACTCTTGAAATAAGAGTACCCATCTGCATATGCACCCCTATAAGATGGTCTTGTCTACCAAGTACTTCAATGCCATATGATCTGTATAAAACACAAATGGTGTTGCTAACAAGTACTTTCAAAACTTGTGTAATGCATAGATCATGGACAAAGCTTCGCACTCTGTAGTTGTATAATTTTGTTCAGCAGGAGTCAACTTCCTATTATAAAAAAAAATTGGATGATCGACAATACCTTCTCCAGGATGAGCTAACACAATGCCAATGGCCATGCTAGAGCGTCCACATGCACATGAAATGGTTTATCCCATGAGGGAAAGCGTAGAATCCACATGGTAGTAAGTTTTTATTTTAACATCTCAAACACGCTCTGATGTGGTTCTCCTTAATAAAATGTACCTTTCCCCTTCAGTAACTCTTCCAAGGGTGCAACAATTTTGGCATACCCTTTGATGATTTTTCTATAATATCTTGTATGACCTAAAAATCCATGCACCTCGCTTTGATTGGTACGCACTTCCTAGCCTAAAATGACTACAACCTTAGCTGGATCAACGAGAAAACTTCCTTATAGATTAAATGTCCTAACAATATTCCAAATGGTGTGGAAAATATGCACTTCTTGATGTTCCAAGAGATACTCAACTGTTTGCACCGTTCAAACATCAAGCGTAGATTGTCACAATGATCTTTCACAAGCCCATATAGTTTCCAATAATCTAGGTAGACCTATAAGAAGTTGTGAATACAATCTTTGAATTCTTGAACAACTATACGCAAGAATACAACAGGCACATTTTTCAATCCAAAAGGCATCGTAGTATAGTCAAAAATTCCCCATTCAGTACTAAATGTTATCTTTTCTTGATCCCCCTGAGAAATTCTAGCCTGATGATACCCAGAAAACCCATCTGTAAAGGAATATATTTCATGCCCTGCAACATCTTCCAGTATTTCCTCAGTGAATGACGTCAAGAATGGATTGGTGACACATGTAACATTCAACTCCTTGTAGTCTACACATATTCTTATTTGTCCATCCTTCTTGATACTGATCACCATTGGGCTAACCCATTCTGACTCATCAAGGGGTTTGATAATTCCAAATTTCAACATTTTATCAATTTCTTCTTTTACCTTTTCATGCAAATTAGGATTCATTATGTAAGGCATCTTTCTAATTGGGCATGCACCATCTTTAAGCTTTATCTTCATTTCCCCAAGTGATTTATGGACACCTTTCAGTTCATGATATCCTCATGGGAATAAGTCCTAATAATCCTTGAGTAACTCAATGATCTTTGCTACCTCCAAGTCTGACCAGTAGTCTCCAATTATGGCCTCCTTAGGCTCAACCTCCAAACCTATATTCACCTTCTTTGTCTTCATGGGTTCATGATAGGCACACGTATCCTTGTCTGCACTATCTAAGACCTCACGCACCCCTTGTGAATGTTCAATATCCAAGTTTTCAATTTCCTCATCATCCACGATGTAAACCATCTTTCCCTTCTCTTTCTCAAGGCACACACGTTCAAGTAGTATGAATTCCATTTCTTCTTCCTTCTCAAAATGCACGCTGGACTCTATCTCACCAAATAATTCCTGAATATGCTCTTCTACTTTTGCACTATCTCCCATGGTTAAGCGCTTAATAAATTTTAATGCCTCTTCTATTAGAGGTTGAGAAGAAAAGTAGTCAAAGGTTTGGATCATCCCTACAGTCAAATTTTTCCAGTTTCTAGTCTCTCGATGTAGTTCTGCATATACATACCAGGCACGTGCGCATCCTTGTAGCGTAGAGTACAATCTATGCACCCAGAGTGAAAGTGGTAATGCTTCCTGTCCTGCTATCCAGAGTCTCTCACACTGCTGAATGTGATGCTGAATAGGTTGATCACCATGATAAGTGCAGATTTGTGTAGGTGCATTGTTCCTTACAAACCTAATAGATAGGGCAATTCCAATCTCTTCCCATTCTATAAGATTATCTCTGTGGACTACCCACCAGCGTGTTGCTTGTCCCACGCAAGGTATATACTAACATAGCTCATCTCTTTATTTTATCTATCCAGGAACCGATGTTAGTCACAATTAAGAGTAAATAAGTGAAAGAAGGGCTAGGTAGGAAAGAAAAATAGGCGAGGAAGGAGTAGGTGAAGATTTATGTAGAGGCAAAAGGGTAACATGTTATTTTGGTGATGTGGGATAGGTAAGTAGGTGAGATGAACTAAGTTAGTGGGTGATGATGATAAGGGAAAGTAGGTTTGTAGGTGAATTAGGTAAAGGGGGTAGGCATGATTGATGTGGTTGGGTATTGTGTGGTGGGTAATAGGTTGTTTGAGGTGGTCAAGTCTTGACAAGGTTGTGTTGGATGATGCAGGTGAGATCAGCTAAGGATGAGGGACAAAGTACCAACCCTACTGGTACAAATGTGGCCTAATGTGACTGTAGATGAGTGGGAGCACATGACCAATGTTGGACTTAGTGTGATCCGATGATATAGGAATATAGCCTAGGATCATAGCTCGATGGTTGTTCTCATTGATAGATGGGACTCCACGACCAACACCATTCACTTACCGACGGGTGAGATGATCGTCACTTTGGAGGATGCTTATAGGATCCTACAACTTACTATTTTTGGGAAGCTAGTATATTCCATTTCATCAGAGGCATCGGTGGAGTCGATAGTGGCGGTATTTGGTGAGGTGATGGGCGAGCTGAGGTATCACAACATGAGTCTCACTTATGGAGATATGTATGTAGCCAATCCATGCAGGAGACTAGGCTATTGGTATTGATGATGGTAGCGGTGGGATGTTTTTCTCTTCAAGATTATGAGGGTGAGAGATTTCCACGAGCATTTATGGGTGTGCTACAGGACATGATCGAGGAGTCGATACGTTTCACTTGGGCACCGACTTTCCTAGTTCATCTATATAGGGAGCTATGGGCCTAGGAGAGATTGAGGAGATTTGGTATGTGATGTACCTATTTATTACACTGTTAGGCATACAAGCACATCATGTGTGTGCGCCCAGTTGGTTTACCATGACAGGATTGGTTCGGGGGTGGATTGTTCAGAGTTGGTTTCAGATGATGGGTAGCAGTCGATGGACACCCGAGGGTGGTGAGGGACACATATGATGTGTCATACTACAGGAAGTGATTGGATGACATTTCGGTAGTTGATATCGTGTAGAGGCCATATGTTGACTATCCATCATATAGATTATGGATGAGGAGTTAGAGGAGCTTCAACTACTGAGATGGATACAGGGGCGGTGGGTCGGGGATCATGAGATGATACCTGTGGACAGGGTCAAATGACCATTTGGATTACGATAAGATGTGCCCCCACTTTTCCCATAGTACCATAGAGATGACGTGGAGAGACCCATGTCTCCATCACATCCGAGTGTTCCTACAAGGCATAGGGAGAAGGTGAGAGATAGAAAGATTGACGACGTGGGAGTCACTGATGGATATAGGTAGTGGTGGGTGGCACCGCCGAGGCTAGGGCATCCTGATTTATCTACTATCAAAGTGCAAAGGGATACATTATAGAGTCAGGTAGTTCCCTATAGGCACAAATTACAGGTTTGCAGGGATAAGTGACAGGGTCAGAGGCACAGGTGACTACCTTGCAGGCGTAGGTGGCGGCCCTACAGGCCTAGGTAGCACATGGACAGGTTCCTGCATAGGGAAAAGATAGGGATGGAGGGAAGGTAGCTGTCCTATAGGAATAGGTGATAGGATTACAAGGCCAGTGGGCCACAATACATGCACAAGTTGTATCATAATGATGTGAGTTTTATTTTTAAGATGCAAGGGCTTGATTTAAACATAAATGCTTCTATAAATTCTTTATTCTATGATATGCATACTAGGTCGAAATGGGCTGCTCTATTAATAGTTTCCTTTCCTATTCAAGGGCCTTATCTTTCTATTACTCAAATGTAAAGAGTTTTCTATTAACAAAGAAAAACTAGTAGTAAGGAAACACGCCAATACAATCCTAATCTCAACCAACAATTGACAAATGGCTAATAAATACTGCTGCACTCCTCTCTAGAGTGAAACCAAATATACTTAACATATCACATACTATTAACCAACAATAAATTAGAAAAAATCAATACGATTATCAAAACTAGATAAATTAGATACAAATATCATATCTCTAAATTGGAAATTTAATAAGATTAAGACGCTTTTATTTGAAAATTTGAATTTAAATTAAAAACAGAATTATTATTATTATTTAATATTCTAAATACCATTATTGGGTTACCATCAACATGAAAATACCTGAATAGAATTATTATTATTATTATTTAATATTCTAAATACCATTATTGTCAAAATTATCAACACCAAAAATCAATGTTACCATCAACATGAAAATCCCTCATAGACGGCTTATGAAGGGTTCCTCTCAATAGAGACATCTTATATACTTTTCTCGCTTAATCATTAAATACGAAATCAGATCTGAAGGGTTCCTCTCAATAGAGACATCTTATATACTTTTCTCGCTTAATCATTAAATAAAATTCTGTACAAATAATTACAAATACTGCTTGCATTATTGATTTGAATACAAACAAAACAAGGGTTATGATACGCAATTTAAGATTTCTCTGTCAACTACATGCAGACTACCTGACAGATATTTTTCTTGTGGATTACAATCATGTGAATATAGATATCCTATCTAAGGTATAGGAGGTTTGTGGGTATTGAGGATTACTTCGACTGTTAAGAAATGGCAAGTGGAGGAGTGCTGTTTGCGACTAAGCCCACAGTTGATGCAGTAGAAATTTTGGTCGAGAAAGGGATAACAAGTATTCCAGACAAGTTCATCAGGCCACCTCAAGAGCGTTTGGCTCCCAGTGCTTATACTCCATGTGACCATGTGGAAGAGCAGGTTCCTGTCATAGACTTGCAAGGTCTGAATTGTTGTGAGGGGAGTATTGAGAGAGAGATGGTGCTGAAGCAGTTGGGGAGTGCATGTGAGGAGTGGGGTTTCTTTCAGATTGTGAACCATGGGATCCCAGAGTCTCTCATGGAGGCCATGATGAATGTGGGAAAAGCTTTCTTTGGTCTCAGTGTGGAAGAGAAACAAGCTTATGCTGCCTTGCCTGGCTTGGTCATGCAGGGATATGGGAGCAAGTATATACAGAGGGAGGGGGCAACCCGAGATTGGAGGGACTATATCTATCTTCTGCTTCAGCCTCACTCCATAAGAGATTATGATTATTGGCCTTCTAATCCTTCTGCTTTCAGGTAATTCTTATCTATTTTCACCAATCTTATTACAATTTGTTGATATATTTTTTAATTTAGTAATGTGTGTTTCATTTCCATATGGATCCTCTTCTATAAACTCTTTATTATATGGTGTGAATAGTGGTTTATAATCTACTTGTAAGTAGAACTGATAATTTTTCTGTTATAAAATTTTCAATATATTTTTTAATTTATTCATTTTTTTTTTTGTGAGTTTTATTTTTAAGATGCAAGGGCTTGATTTAAACATAAATGCTTCTATAAATTCTTTATTCTATGATATGCATACTGGTCGAAATAGGCTGCTCTATTAATAGTTTCCTTTTCTATTCAAGGGCCTTATCTTTCTATTACTCAAATGTAAAGAGTTTTCTATTAACAAACTATTTTTATTTAATGTATCATTACTTCGTTTTCAATACTCACTACTGCTTAGAATTCCGACGATTTACCACTTTTGGATCATTGTCCTGTGGTTATTGTATTAACATATTCATCTCAAAAATTAAACCACAAAATTTTTATCAATCAAAATATTTTTAACGCACAAGTTTTTTAGTGCTATCTCGCATGGTGGATCATTGTCCTTATATGTACTTGCAAATTAATTATTGTATTAACATATTCATCTAAAAATATTTCATTATTTCTTTTTCCTTTTAAATGCAGTCTTTGCAGATTTGTTTCGAATAATTTTTGTTATAAAAGTTTTATGATTGAGCTTATGATAATAATTTGTATGCATTTTTCCTTTGATTACATACAGAGAGGTTGTCCACAACTACAGTGAGGAGACCTTGAAATTGGCCAAACGATTGCTTGGAGCATTCTCTATGAATTTGGATCTTCCTCAAACTTATTTGGAAAAAGCTATTGTGGAGCCCTATCAAAACATGCTTATCAATTACTACCCTCCATGCCCACAACCAGAACTCACTGCTGGGTTCTATGCACATTCAGACATTGGTATGGCCACATTGCTTCTTCAAGAAACTGGCTCTAAAGCCCTCCAAGTTCGAAAGAATGACAAGTGGATCCCAGTGATAGCAGCTCCTGGAGCTTTACTAGTCAATGTAGCTGACCAAATAGAGGTAAGTATTTGTTACAATCATTCAAAACAGGAATTTATATTTATTGTGGGGGTGGTAATCTTTCTTTTTGAAGTTTAAGGAAGTTCTTATGGATCAAATTGTATTTGCACTTTGGGCAGCCCATTGATCTACATTTAAAGTGTTGTTTGAATCAAATTGTATCATTACATAGCTAACAACATTATTTATTTTTATCTATTTAGTAATAATTTGTGACCACAAATCAACAAACTATCTAAAACATGTAGCTGACCAGATAGAACAGGTAAGTATAAGAAATATTCCACATTAAAAAAAATATTTGTTAGAGTAATTCAAAATAAGAATTAATATAGGTTGCCTTAATATATACTTTATGGAATGGTTGTCTTCTTAGTTTAATGTTTCGGAGTATTTTCATGCCTATCACATTCTAACAAAGTTTTGTCATTTTTTTTCGTGTTGTATCAGATCATCACTAATGGAAGATACAAGAGTGTAGAACATAGAGTTGTGGCGGATAAAGAAAAACCAAGAATATCAATTCCTGTTTTCTGTGATGCTGCTCCAAAAGCTATTATTAAACCAGCACCCGAACTTTTAGAGAGGAATATGGAAAATGAGACCACAGAAATGAAGAAAGAGGAAAAGAACGCCAAGTATTCAAGTATAGTTTTTCAGAACCATGAAATTGCTTTCTATACAAATGGTGCAAATAGCAAAAATTATGTCCAATCATACATAATACAACCTTAAAGCCGGTACCAATCAAGAAAGACCAATTTTAAGACAATTTACCCTCATAATAATATGTATGAGGCTCCAACCCCGTGTGAACACCTTATTCCTAGTTATTAGACGCATTACATGCATTCACTCTGCACAAAAGTGACGTCTCTGTGTTATTTAATATTTGATAGGTGTAAATAGGCAGGGATATAAGTTAAAAATACCGAGCAACATATTTTATTTGTTAGGCCCAAAATTTAGGAAGGTTGGCTTATAGAGTGTGGAAAAGGACCTATTTTTGTAAAAGTTAATCTTTAATTTGAGTGTTTGTGTCTCTAATGAAAATGTTGCTATGCAAATCAAGAAATTTCCAGACTAAAATATTTTTAAATTGTTTATATTTTAAAAGTACTCTCAATGAGAAGAATGTTGATGTAAGGTTGCAAATTAAATATATGTTAATTGTATTATTAGGTTTATATTGGAGTAGGATTTAGATTTTTTTATTTTTAAAGCATAATTTATATGTAGTTATATAAATTAACATTGTCCAAGTTAACAGATCCAAATCATGAGTTCAAATACACAATGCCGAGCCATTGAGGGCCACAACCCAAGAGCATTACTCTTGCAGCTCGAGTAACAGAGATCGACCTCCCAACAAAAGTGGCATGCCAAAACAAAACAAAGCTGCAAAACTTGAAAAATTGACGGTCGTTGAGACGTTTTTCGTGATTTTAGCCGTAAAATACTTTCAAATATTTGAAATAATCGTCACACATAACTTGCATATTTACAATATTACGGTCATTTTTTATATAGATTTATATAAAAATTATATTAATATATAATATACATAAAAATTAAATAAATATAAATTTGAAGTGTTTAAATAACTACTATTTTGTATTTTTTAAAGAGCAATATTGTAAAATTACTATCATCTAAATATTATTTTACAAGCATAGGTGGCCGTCAAATTTAACCCCTGTTTTTAGATATCTTTTAACTTATTTTTTGCTTTCTATGCTTTTGCGTACCAATTAATTTATATTATTATATGACATATTTGGGATTATTGTTGTTTATTGTTTCATTTTAATCACACAGAATGTATTTTTCCCTGTGAGAATTACCTTGTGGCCATTCATCAAAACAATCTCCACCATTGAAAGCTTGAAATTTTATAGTTATCGTGTTGTGAATGTCATGCTTAATTTCCATGCGAACATTTAGCAGAGAGAGTAATATTATTTAATAAAGGTGCTGACTAGGTCTTGTTCTGACGGAATATATAGATTCAGGCGGCCATCTTTATCCGTTTGTAGTGGCGTAAGTCATACAGTTTCCAAGACATATGCCATTGACCCATTTTCCATTCTGTGGTTTAAGATGGAGGATTTGATTAATTTTTCCTCCCTATTCATGTTTTTAAGTTGCGTATATTATCTTATCATTCTAAATCTAATAACTTTTCAATGTTGGGTGATATATATCCACGTTTTAATTTTTGCTTTATCTCTAGGAGTATAAGCAAGGGAAAAATTTGGCCACAAAAGGCTACCACTCATGATATAAAATCTGCAAATGTACGGAAGTCTTCATGTATTCATGTTTAGTTCAAATAAAATAGTTTGCAAAATGCTACCACTCATGATATAAGATTTGCAAATGTATATGTACAAATTTGTAACAAATTTGAAATGAAGAGATAGACCCTTCAAATGTAATGCTTCATCTATATTACTACACTTACAAAATCAATCACACCCCTTATCAACATCAACTACAAAATTAATAACTATCCCTCTAAATCAAATAACATATCTTGTTTGGCGTTCAAATTGCATTGTACATATGCGATTGCTAGTTAGGTTTATATTGGAGTAGGATTTAGATTTTTTTATTTTAAAGCATAATTTATATGTAGTTATATGTAAGATAGAAGATATGGATATAGTTTTGGTATATGATGGGTTAATTGTTATGATATTAGTTTAGTTAAGTGTTTATAAATTATTAGTTTACATTGAATTTTTATTGGTAGATCGAGTTTTTATTTTTCCTCTTTTTCTCAATTTTCTCCATCTCCCTCTTCTCCATGGTTTTTGATTTATATTCAACCAATTTCTATTTTTATAGGATGATGACCATATTTGTACTATGAAAATGGTTACATCTCTATTAAATAATACTCATTTACGTTTTCTAGGTCGATGCGACCCAAATTAAAATCCCTTACAATTTAAATCACCAATAAATCACAATTTAAAATTAAAAAATTCTGAATACAAAGTGTGTAACACCCGGTAAAACAACCCACTTGAGACCCAAGAACAAACTAGGATTAGATAGGAAAATTATGGAATAATTTTTTTTATTAAAATAATCTACAAGCAGGTTACAAGACAACAATTGTCACTAATAGGTTCCGAACAATTCTAATCTACTAGAATATACTTTACTTTTATTAAAAAATATAAGAAGTCAAAAGGTCCAAATTTTAGGGTTAGAAGGTACAAAAAGGTTCAGAGGGTAATTCCTCACCACACCCATTCTCTAATAGGATTAAGGTTTTAACTTGATTTTTCTCACACTTAATGCAATCAAAATTTCCCTAAATCACTCCTATTGGATAGGAAATTTACTCACCTTTCCATTGATATAAAGAATCCCTCCTAACTCCTCATATTTTTCAAGTTATGGGTCAGCGGGCCTTAGGGTGAAAATTTTCCCTAAGGGCGGGCCTACGGGGCCTAGGGGTGAAATTTTTTTCCAAAAGGGCGGGTTGGCAGGCTGTGGGGAGACTTTTAAAAAAATTTCCACGGGGGGAAAAACCAAATTTGCACCTGCGCTTTCTCAGGTCCGGAAGTCCACAAGGAACATGTGGCACTCCCTAAGGCAGTGTAGGGAAAAGTGGGAAAAGCGGGGCGGTGGGGGTCAATTTGCAAATTCTCCTATACGGGGTGAAAAGTCAACTTTGCACCCACCCTCCCGTGATTCTGTAGAGGACACATGGCGTCTCCTAAGCCAACGCGGGAAGGCAGGGTGACGGGGAGAAAATTGACTTAACGCTTCAAAGGGCTAAGAGGGTATAAGGACCTGTGCCTCTGCCAGGCACCTCGCGATGCCTCGTGGCAGCCCCTGATTGGTTGTGGGCTGGCAGGACAACAGGGGAAACTTGGAAAATTTTCCCAAAATTTTCCAAGACACAAAAGACAAAAGGGGGCCCACTCCTTTGCGATGCCTCGTGACGCCACGTGGCATCACCTAATTGGTTGTGGGCCAGCGGGGAAAATCTAGAAATTTTTCTCAAAATTTTTCGAAGCGCCAAGTTAAAAAATGGATCTGCCCCTCTGCTGACACCTCATGGTGCCACGTGGAAGCCTCTGATTGGTTGTGGGTCGGCGGGGTGGCGGGGAAAATTTAGAAAATTTTCCCAAAAAAATTTCCTAAGTGCTTAAGGGAAAAATTTGGGCTGCAAGCCCACCAAGGAAATTTTTCCCAAAATTTTAACGCCAAGTGAAGAAAACTTCAGAAGGTGATAAATTTTGATAGAGACCTCAGTTTTAGACAAACGAGAACTTTCTAGAAAGCTCTCGATGTCCTCTTTGCACAGAGATCATTAATTTTAGATTTTGATAAAGTTTAAGAGGTCAATTTTAAGAAAATGACATGCAGGCTTTTATAGTGCGAACTGGTGCATTTTAACTTGTGAGATTTATTCAATTTGTTCTTCCTCCTCTCTCAACATGTCAAATAGACATGGAGGATTGTTCCTAAATGGATTTAAGAAAGGATTCAAGGTTCAATTTGTCTGATTGATTTGCAATTTGAACATTTACATTTTCTTGACAACAAAACGACTATAAATAGTTTGAGCCCGATTTTGCTAAGTTTTGACATATTTCCTTTAAGTTTTTTTGTCTATTTGAACTCCTTTAGGGCCTACTACTTCAATTCAATCATTTAATTTGTTATTTTATTGTTGCAGGTTCGAACTGTGTGTTTTTGGTTGAGATAATTGCCAGTTTGAAATTACAAATAACAAGGATCAAATTTTAATGGGTCTATTTGCCACTTTCTTCTTCCAAGTATTTAGGATACGTTCCAATTCCAAGCTAAAATATTTGGTTGATTCAAAACAAACCATTCAAGACCAAAATGCAATACTGATTTCAAATTTTTCACATTTCAAAGGGACAAAATACTGTATTTTTCTCACACGCATTTCTTCCTTTCAAACAGAGATTTCAATACATTGATATGATCAGATTCAATACAACAATGCAATTTGAGAAAATAATTACATTCATTTATTGATTCCAAAAGAAAACTTACAACTTCCTTCTTTCATTTCTTCCAAAATCATTTATTGTATACAGGGCAGATAATACATTTTCTTTTCACGTGTTCCACTTTACCACTTTTCAAACAAAGATTTCATAGAGTATGCTAAACACATATTTCTAATGGAATAACATCATATGGAAAAAACAAAACCATTTTCATTAATTCAAATGAACTCTTACAACTTCCTTTCCATTTGATTACAAAATACAATATACCAAACACGTATCATTCTTTCACATTCTTTCTAAACAAAATACAAAGTATAACTCTTTTACATTTCAAATTTCACTTGCAAATCATACAACATCTTTCCATTACAAACATTTACAAGATCATCCACTTCAAGTGGGAAGGTTACAATGAAATTTCATTTCACAAGGGACTGTCAAAATTGTCTTTTCTTAGCTCCAGAACAACAACATGCATTCTTCTCATTCATCCAATTTGATCACAATAGGAGTAGGGGAAAGACAACGCTCTCCACCCAACCAAGACATCCAATGAAGAGGAGAAGCCATCCTTCTTCATTGGCCCTCGAGCCCCAACCACAATGCAATAAAAGGTGTGATCCAACTCATGGCAACAACAGGCTTCCACAAACATACAAGCAACATTTTCACAATAAAACACAGTCCAAAATAGAATGTAGTTTTACAACTACATTAACACATGACAAAAATACTAAGGCTTCATCAAGCAAGCCAAAGGAGCAAGAACTATGGGGGATGCTTCTTATGCCTCCCAAATGGGGAAATGGGTATCACCACCTGAGTTACAAACCGCCAAAAATAGTATATCAAAACCTTGACATTCCTTATGCCTCCCAAGTACCCCTTATTTCTCACATTTCCTAATTCCTCCCCAACCTCTTATGTCACCCCATAACGAGTAAAGAAATGCAAGCTATTTCTTTGTAAGGTGGAACCCAAATCCCAACTCCCTCCACCCTTATACCTCCCTAAAACACACTTGTGCCTCCCACAAAATAGCCCCATAGTCTTCTCCTACACCATTCCTAGGTCATCTATCGAACAACCCACAAACATGCCAAAACATTCACACATGAACATTTACATATATAAGAGAAGAGCATTTCATGAGCCAAGCTCTTACCTCTCCATGATGGATTTATTCCAAATTCTAAAATAGCAAGCTCTATCCCAATGCAAGCAATCCAAAAATAGCCAAGCACAAGCATACAACAATCTTCCAAAACTCCTTCAAGCAAGAGCTCCCAAACAACAAGAAAATTCACCAAAGAATCAAGTCTCCCAAGTGAAGCAACCCAAAACAAGACAAGGAATTTGTATTTTATAGAAGAGGGAAGAGAAGAGGATGAGGTGGATCCATGTAGGATGCCACATCACACATCCTCAACCCCAACCCCAAAAGTCAACTTCATTCTCCAATGCATAATAAATAGATGGGTGAATAATATGACAGTTTACTTATACACTCAAATCCAACCCACACCCCAAAGCATTGAAATTAAATCATGTAAGAAAAGTGCAATTAAAACCTACAATTTGTCTTCCCAAACTGCATTATAAAAGTATAATTTTAACTCTCCAACCATAGGCAAGGTTGGTATGTAAATTTAAGAGGTGTGGGACAAGTTTAACTTGTCCCACAAGCCTCCAAAATTATCCTCCAAGGACAAATTCGAATTTTCAAGAAGATGGAGTGTTTCAAACTCAAAAGTTAACTTACACATCACCTACACATTCTTACAACACTTTAAAACATGGCCAACAAATCTATTAATTACATTCTTATGACATATTTTAATTAAATAACTAAACAATATGATTACTCACAATATTAACACCACATTAAATAAATAATGAAAGGTAAGTGCACCACATAAAACACATGCAAAAATTAAACAAAAAGGGACCAAATAAAATAAAAACATAAAATCCCTTGGTCACACTTAATGGTGATCCCCCATGGAAATACCTAACATACAAAACATGTAAAAACAAAACTAGTTGCCATGGTGACCTTATTGAGTTTATCTAGAATTCCAATGTGGTTGGTCTCCAATCCCCCGATGTTTGTTGTGATATTTTATCATGCAAAACAAAAATACCTCCTTCGGCCTCATGGCCATATCAGAACATCCAAAATAATATAAATATAATTCCCTAAATCATTTAGATATATGAATAACAACAACAACGACACAATTTAACAATATCATTTATAGTTTTATCAACAACTATAACATCATCCAATAATTTTCCATTTCTAGGTCCACTCACAATATCCACATATCACAAGTCTGCACAACATCTATAATATAACCATGTCAAACAATATATCATCATCAACATATAAAATGTCTCTAATAATAATCATGCATCATAACTGAATCAAGTCAACAATACTCCATGATCTAACATCTAACATCATACTATAATAAGGTCCATAATCATGTCATAATATAATCAACAGTATCACGATTAATATCCAAAAGGTGTGAAAGGGAAGTGGGCATTACATCCCCTCCCTTTGACTCAACTTCCTCTTGGAAGTCACTGGATCAAATGTGGAAACTGAACTCATAACAAAGTAGCATCCTCCCATTTAGCTGCAACCTCATCATATCTGTCCCACTACACTCAAACCTATCAACCTCTCTGCCTCGAAGGCCCATGGTCCTGTAATCTAGGATACGAATGGGCTCCACCATCACCTGCCCCTGATCCTGCACCTGTAATGATGTCCAATCTAACACATGAGATGGATCTGCAACATATATCATAAGAACTAAAACATGAAACACATCATGTACGTGAGACAAGCTAGGTGGCAAAGTTAGATGGTAGGCCAAAGGGCCGATACGCTGCAAGATCTCAAAAGGACCCACAAATATAGGAGCCAAATTATAACCTTTTCCATAACACATAGGGCTCTTATGTGGCTTGACACGAAGGAACACCTTCATGCTCACATCAAAAATATGGTTGGTCCTATGTTGATATGCATACTTCTTCTATCTATCATGTGCCTCCTATAGTCTCTGTCTGATCAAAATCACTTGCTGCTCCTTGTCCTACAACAAAGCTGGTCCAAGAGAAACCCTGTCCTCTAGCTTGTCCCAGCTAAGAGGTGTCCTGCACTCTCTACTGGATACAAAGCTTGAAAAGGACCCATGCCTATAGAACTCTGAAAACTATTATAGTAGGAAAACTCCACCAAGTATAGGTACTCCTCCCATCTAGACTGCTGATCCATCACATACATCCTGAGCATATCCTTTAAAATATGATTTACCCGCTCCATCTGTCCATCTATCTCAAGGTGATATGCTATGCTGAAATTGATCTTCATCCCGAGGGCATGCTTTGCATGGTAGTCCAAAAATGGGAAGTATATAAAGGATCGCGGTCACTAATGATCTTCCACGGAATCCCATGTAACCTGACAATCTCATCCAAGTATACTCATGCCACAACACTAGCTATATAAGTGGTCTTCATCGGAGAAAAGTTAGCCACTTTTTTCAATTTATCAACCGTGACCATGATGGCGTCATGGTGATATCTTGACATCGGTAGCCCAACAATGAAGTCCATGAAAATGGTGTCCCATTTCCACTCCGGTATAACATGAGTGAAAAGAAGGTCAACTGGATGCTGATGCTCGACCTTCACTTTCTAGCACTCTAAACATCGTGACACTGACTGGGCCATGTCTCTACAAAGTCCTCTCCAATGATATAACTATCTCAAGGGGGCGTGCATCTTCTTCACCCCGGGATGGGCTGAATAGGGTGCACAATGTGCCTCTGCCAAGATGTCCTACCTTAAAACTCCATCTATAGGAACATAAATCTGGCCTCTCTGCTTGAGAATACTATCTTCCTCTAAGGAAAAACCATCAAACTTCCCCTCGAGGGGTATCTGAGACTCGATCTCTACTCGAACTGCAATGTAGAAGGTGTCAAGAGGAAGCTACTAAAGAATCCTGCTCTACAAATTTGTGCTCACTGAGGTGGCCATAGCCACATGTCTCTATATACTGAGACCTTCTACCACCACATTCTCCTTCCCTTTCACATGCTCTATCTCCACATCATACTCACAAATCAACTCCATCCAACACTGCTAACGAGCGTTGAGATTAGGCTACGTGAAGAGGTGGCGAAGACTCAGGTGATTTGTCCTAAGTGTGAATCTCTAACCAAGTAGAAAGTGCCTCCATCAAACCAAAGCGTGCACAACTGCTGCAAGCTCAAGATCATGAGTCAGATAATTAATCTTGTAATCCTTGAGTTTGCGAGACTCAAAAGCCACTACTCTTCCCTCCTGTATCAACATGCCTCCCAACCCTACTAAAGAAGCATCCATGTAAATGAAAAACTCACCATGTGGATCCGACACTACAAGAATAGGTGCTATAGTGAGACATTCCTTTAGTGTACTGAAGGCCTACTCACACCTGTCTGACCAAAAAAACTTCTTCCCTTTCCTCTGAAGGGAAGTGATGGGGTGTGCAATCCGAGAGAAGTCTTGAACAAATCTCCAGTAGTAACTTGGTAATCCCTTGAAGCTGTGCACCTCAGTCATAGTAGTGGGTGCTTGGCTAATCCATAATAGCTCTAATCTTGGAAGGATCGATGGAATACCTTCCCCAAAAATTATATGACCCAAATACTACACCTCCATTTGAAAGAATACACACTTCTCCAAGTTCTTGTAAAGTTGTTGCTCCTGAAAACACTGAAGAACCTAAAAAGGTGCCCCTTGTGCTCCTCATGCGTATGTGAGTAAATCAAAATTTCATCAAGGAAAATGAGCACAAAGTGATCTAAGAAGGTCCTAAATACCCCATTCATCAAACTCATAAACACTGCGGGGGCATTAGTTAAACCAAAAGGCACCAATGTGAACTCATAGTGTCCATATCTCATACGGAAGGTGGTCTTATGAATGTCTAGCTCTCGAAATCCTTAGCTGATGGTAACCTGACTTAAGATCAATCTTAGAGAAAACCATGGCTCCCTTCATTTGATCAAACAAATCATCAATGCAAGAAGGGGATAACGATTCATGATCGTTACTTTGTTCAGCTGGCAGTAATCAATACACAACCACAAGGATCCATCCTTCTTCTTCACAAAGATCACCGGTGCACCCCAAAGGGATACACTAGGATGGATAAGGCCTTTCTCCAAAAGGCCCTCAAGCTACAACTTGAGCTCATAGAGCTCTAGGGTGGTCATCCGATAAGGTGCTCGTGAGATAGGCTCTACTCTCGAGACTAGATCTATATGAAAATCAATCTCACGTGGGGGTGGTAACTCTAGTAGCTCCCTGGAAAGACATCAGCAAACTCTCTTAAAATGGAGTGATCATCTAGTGATGGCCCACTAGACCCATCCTCTGATCTATCACTGACTGTAACAACATACATCTGACAACCCTGTCACACACACTACTTAAGCTGCATAGTAGATATGGTGTGAATAGAAACGGGTCTCTTGACCCTTGAAATCACCGACTCAACTCCCAAATCATCTGCACAAGATATAATCTTGTGGTAACAATCCACTCTGGCTTTGTGTGCAGACAACCAATCCATACCCAAGATGACTCCATAAGAGCCCAAAGGAAGGATACAGATCTGAGGTAGTGGTGAAAGGTCCCAAATCCACCACACACTCCTTAACTAGGGAGTCTACAGAGATCTTGGCTCCAGAAGCCATCTCAACATCCCAACCATGTCCCTGCCTAACTACCACTAGCCTGCATCGCTCTACTAAAGATGGTGTAATGAAAGAATTAGAAGAACCATAATCAAACAAGATGGAGGTAGGAATACCACCAATGATACCTATGGTCTCAGTAACTATACTCTGATACTCTACCTGATAGTTCTCGACCGTGCGTACATCCTATGACTATGCCCCATATCACCAATAGTAGGCTCTGAGATCTATGTCTTACCCTTGTTGTTAGGGTTCTGTGGGAAGTCTCTCCAAAAATGTCCAGTAACACCACAACCAAAACATCCTCCTAATCCTCTCCCCTATGTAGCAGGTCCAGTCGGTACTTTGGAGGTCTGTGGTGTGGATCTTGATGATCCAGCTGTGGTCTGCTGAGGTCTCTACTAGCGAGATCCTGCTGAGTGAGCTCTCTGGGCACCCTATGTCCTGATGGGACCCCTAGGAGGAGGCCCCATACTCTGACCTCTCTTGTGCATCAAACCTCTGTGGAGGTCTATAAGGTGGGCGGACTATTGTTGCTGCTACTGCTGGGGTCTAAAATATGACTATGCTTAACCCTGTCCACCACAAGGAAGGGGTACTGACCCCCTCAATTTTCTATCCTACATCTGATGTATGCGGCTCTAGACTCGGTCTCTAGCCGACTGGGTCTTTCCCCGAGTCTCCTATGCTATATAGGCCTTCTTGACGGCCTCAACTAATGTCTGTGGATAATGGATCTGCACTGCACCTCCAATGTCTAGATTCAGCCCTGGATGAACCTATGGATCCATACCTACTCATCCTGCATGTAATCAACATACTAGAGTAGATCTAGAAATCTACTCTCATACTCAGCCACTATAAGTGATGCTTGTCGAAGGTCATGAAACTCGTCTATCTGTTGCTTTGTATGAACTTCCATGAAAAATATCTACTCCGGAAATTCTCCTCAAAGAGCTCCTAGGTAACTATCTCAGAATCAACATGGAGCTTTTGCTCCTCTGTCCTCCAGCAGACACCAGCTCCATCCCTCAGTAGATGGATCACAACACGAGCTTTCGTGTTGCTAGAACAAGGACTTAGCTTGAAGCATCCGCTCAAACTCACCAACCAGGCCTCTGCCTGAAATCCACCTATGTCACCAAAATAATGTGATGGTTGAAGCTTCAGGATCTCCCTGATGTGGTCTGCAACTATGGTTTGATGGCCTCTAGGTCTCTCTCCATTCTCATCCCTAAGCCTAGGTCTTCGAGACCTATCTCTGTGTCCCAAAACTCGGTCACCCTATCCCCTCTGTGGTGACTCAGATCTGGCTGACTCTGCATGGTATTTCTCTCCTCCATGTTCCTCACTGCGTCGAGGAGATACCTGACCCTCAATGGAAGTGTCCCTATCATGTCTGGCTACATGTCCTCCTACTAATCCTCCACATAGAGTGGCATTAACATTCTGAAGAGTCTGCAAAGTTTGGGGTAGGATGGCTGCTACAACATGATCTGGTGGTGGTAAGTCTAGGTCTATGTGAAAAACCCCTCATCCCATCTACGCCTCCTGCATAGACCAAGGCAAGAGTTAGTTCCTTTTTCCAAGTTTTATTCAATTTCCATGTTTACTAAAATATGTAATTTCTAAACTAAATTGTTTTTTAGATTTAAAAGTATGATAGGTTTAAGTTTCATGTTTCAAGTTTTTTTCTAGTGTACCCAATGGCCCAAGATTTTGAACCATTGCTTTATGATGATATCAAGTGTAACGCCTAAAAAAACCCCACTTGAGACCCAAGAACAACCTAGGATTAGTTAGGAAAATTATGGAATAATTTTTTTTTATAAAAAGAATCTACAACCAGGTTACAAGAAAACAGTTGTCACTAACAGTTCTAGAAAAATTCTAATCTACTAGAATTTAATTTACTTTTATTAACAATTATAAGAAGTCATAAGGTCCAAATTTTAGGGTTAGAAGGTACAAAAAGGTTTAGAGGGTGATGCCTCACCACACCCATTCTCTAATAGGCTTAAGGTTTCAACTTGATTTTTCTCACACTTAAGGTATTCAAAATTTCCCTAAATTACTCCCATTGGGTAGGAAATTTCCTCACCTTTCCATTGATATAAATAAGCCCTCCTAACTCCTCATATTTTTCAAGTTATGGGCCCAAGGGTGAAATTTTTCCCAAGGGGCCTGGGGTGAAAATTTTCCCCAAGGGCGGGCTGTGGGATCAGGGGTGAAAATTTTCCAAGTGGGGGAAAAAACTACATTTGTGCCTGCACTTCCATGGGTCTGCAAGTCCATAAGGGACACGTGGCACTCCCTAAGGTAGCGCGGGAAAAGTGGGAAAAGAAGGGCGGCGGGGAAAATTTGCAAATTCTCCCGCGTGGGGTGAAAAGTTAGATTTGTTTGTGCCCACGCTCCCACGAGTTTGTAAAGGACACATTTCATCTCCTAAGCCAATGTGGGGAAGGTAGGGCAGGTGAGGAGAAAATTGACTTAACACCCTAAAGAGCTAAGAGGGTACAAGGACCCGCGCTTCTGCCAAGGCACCTCGCGATGCCACATGGTAGCCTCTCGATTGGGTCAAAGGGCGGCGGGATAGTGGGGAAAATTGGAAATTTTCCCAAAATTTTTGAGACAAAAGACAAAAGGGGGCCCGCTCCTTTGTTGATGCCTCATGACACCACGTGGCATCATCTGATTGGTTGCGGGCCAGCGGGTAAAATTTGGAAAATTTTCCCACAATTTTCCAGAAGTGACAAGTTAAAAAAGGGATCCGCCCCTCCGCTGACACCTCATGGTGCCATGTGGTAGCCTCTGATTGGTTGTGGGATGGTGGGGTAGTGGGGAAAATTTAGAAAATTTTCCCAAAAATTTTCCTAAGTGCTTAAGGGAAAAATTCACGCCGCGGCCCGCTAAGGAAAATTTTCCCAAAATTTTAACGCCAAGTGAAGAAAACTTTAGAAGGCCATAAATTTTGATAGAGAGCTCATGTTTGGACAAACAAGAACTTTCTGGAAATCTCTCAATGTCCTCTTTGTACAAAGATCATTAATTTTAGATTTTGATAAATTTTATAGGGTTAATTTTAAGAAAATGGCATGTAGGATTTTAAAGTGCGAATTGGTGAATTTTAACTTGTGAGATTTATTCAATTTGATCTTCCTCCTCTCTCAACATGTCAAATAGACATGGAGGATTGTTCCTAAATGGATTTAAGAAAGGATTCAAGGTTCAATTTTTCTAATTGATTTGAAATTTTAATATTTACATTTTCTTGACAACAAAACGACTATAAACGGTTTGAGCCCGATTTTGCTAAGTTTTAACATATTTCCTTTAAGTGTTTTTGTCTATTTGAACTCATTTAGGGCCTACTACTTCAATTCAATCATTTAATTTGTTATTTTATTGTTGCAGGTTTGAACTGTGCGTTTTTGGTTGAGATAATTGCCAGTTTAAAATTACAAATAACAAGGATCAAATTTTAATGGGTTTATTTGCCACTTTCTTCTTCCAAGTATTTAGGATACGGTCCAATTCCAAGCTAACATATTTGGTTGATTCAAAACAAACCATTCAAGACCAAAATGCAATACTGATATCAAATTTTTCACATTTCAAAGGGACAAAATACTGTATTTTTCTCACATGCATTTCTTCCTTTCAAAAAAAGATTTCAATACATTGATATGATCAAATTAAATACAACAATGTAACTTGAGAAAAGCATTACATTTATTTATTGATTCCAAAAGAAAACTTACAACTTCCTTCTTTCATTTCTTCCAAAATCATTTATTGTATACATGGCATATAATACATTTTCTTTTCACGTGTTCCTCTTTACCACTTTTCAAACAGAGATTTCATAGAGTAAGCTAAACATAGATTTCCAATGGAATAACATCATATGGACAAAACAAAACCATTTTCATTAATTCAAATGAAATCTTACAACTTTCCATTTGATTAAAAAATATAGTATACCAAACACGTATCATTCTTTCAAATTCTTTCTAAACAGAATACAAAGTATAACTCTTTTAGATTTCAAATTTCACTTGCAAATATGTACAACATCTTTCCATTACAAACATTTACAAGATCATCCACTGTCAAACTGTCTTTTCTCAGCTCCAGAATAACAACATGCATTCTTCTCATTCATCCAATTTGATCACAACAGGAGTAGGGGAAAGGCAACGCTCTCCACCCAACCAAGACATCTAATGAAGATGAGAATCTATCCTTCTTCATTAGCCCCCAAGCCCCAATCACAATGCAATAAAAGGTGTGATCCAACTCATGGCAACAACAAGCTTCCACAAACACACAAGTAGTATTTTCATAATAAAACACAGTCCAAAACAAAATGTAGTTTTACAACTACATTAACACATGACAAACAATACTAAGGCTTCATCAAGCAAGCCAAAGGAGGAAGAACTATGGGGGATGCTTCTTATGCCTCCCAAACGGGGAAATGGGTATCATCACCTGAGTTACAAACCACCAAAAATAGTATATCAAAACCTTGACATTCCTTATGCCTCCCCAAGTACCCCTTATTCCTTACATTTCCTTATGCCTCCCCAACCTCTTATGGCACCCCACAACGAGTAAAGAAATGCAAGCTATTTCTTTGTAAGGTGGAACTCAAATCCCAACTCCCTCCACCCTTATACCTCCCTAAAACACACTTGTTCCTCCCAAAAAATAGCCCCATAGTCTTCTCCTACACCATTCCTAGGGCATCTACCCAATAGCCCACAAACATTCCAAAACATTCACAAATGAACATTCACATATATAAAAGAAGAGAATTTCATGAGCCAAGCTCTTACCTCTCCATGATGGAGTTATTCCAAATTCTAAAACAACAAGCTCTATCCCAATGCAAGCAATCCAAAAATAGCCAAGCACAAGCATGCAACAATCTTCCAAAACTCCTTCAAGCAAGAGCTCCCAAACAACAAGAAAATTCACCCAAGAATCAAGTCTCCCAAGTGAAGCAACCCAAAACAAGACAAGGAATTCATATTTTATAGAAGAGGGAAGAGAAGAGGATGAGGTGGATCCATGTAGGATGCCACATCACACATCCTCAACCCGAACCCCAAATGTCAACTTCATTCTCCAATGCATAATAAATAGGTTGGTGAATAATATGATAGTTTATTTATACACTCAAATCCAACCCACACCCCAAAGGATTGAAATTAAATCATGTAAGAAAAGTGCAATTAAAACCTACAATTTGTCTTCCCAAAATGCATTATAAAAGTATAATTTTAACTCTCCAACAATAGACAAGGTTGGTATGTAAATTTAAGAGGTGTGGGACAAGTTTAACTTATCCCACACGCCTCCAAAATTAGCCTCCAAGGAAAATTTGAATTTTTAAGAACATGGAGTGTTTCACACTCAAAAGTTAACTTACACATCATTTACACATTCTTACAACACTTTAAAACATGGCCAACAACTCTATTAATTACATTCTTATGACATCTTTTAATTAAATAACTAAACAATATGGTTACTCACAATATTAACACCACATTAAATAAATAATGAAAGGTAAGTGCACCACATAAAACACATACAAAAATTAAACAAAAAGGGACCAAATAAAATAAAAACATAAAATCCCTTGGTCACACTTAAAGGTGATCCCCCCCATGGAAATCCCTAACACACACAACACGCACAAACAAAACTAGTTGCCATGGTGACCTTGTTGAGTTCATCTAGAATTCCAGTGTGGTTGGTCTCCAATCCCCCGATGTTTGTTGTGATATTTTATCTTGCAAAACACAAATACCTCCTTCGGCCTCGGGCCATATCAGAACATCCAAAATAATATAAATATAATTCCCTAAATCATTTATATATATGAATCACAACAACATCAACACAATTTAACAATATCATTTATAATTTTATCAACAACTATATCATCATCCAATAATTTTCCATTTTTAGGTCCACTCACAATATCCACATATCACAAGTCCACATAACATCCATAATATAACCATGTCAAACAATATATCATCATCAACATATAAAATGTCTCTAATAATCATCATGCATCATAACTGAATCAAGTCAAAAATACTCCATGATCTAACATCTAACATCATACTATAATAAGGTCCATAATCATGTCATAATATAATCAATAGTATCACGATTAGTATCAAAAAGGTGTCAAAGGGAAGTGGGCACTACAAAGTGCTCTAATGTATTTAGAATAAGTCACACTAAAAATAGACCCATATTTAAATTGTAAGATAAAACTTGTTAGTTAATTCTAAAATATCCTTACACCCAAAAAAAAAAAAAGGATTAAATTTTTAAATATTTAATTTTATCAATAATCTTTAATCTTTAATATCTAATTTAATCTTTTATTTTAAATTTTACAAAATATATATTTAAGTGTAATAATTTTAAAAACAAACTTACCATGTAAAGTTCATATATATATGGTTTATTTGTTGATGCTATTAAAATTATTTTTTATTAATGAACTTATTATTAATATTATTATGATTATTATTTTGAATTTTTAATAATATCAATATTATCAAAAAGTTGATGATAAAAACATTCATTTTAACTTATATTAAAATAATTATAAATTTTTTAATTTTTAATTTTTTTTTATAATAATAATATTTGATGAAATAGCCCATAAAAGGTGCTACAATTAATTTTAAAATATTTTTATACCAAAAATTAAAATTTAAAAATATAAAAAACATGAAAATTATAAGAATTGAATTAATTGTATCATATGAATTTGATTGTTCATTTAATTTAATAAATGAAGGTAAGGGCCCTCACTATATAGACTTTAAGAGTAAAGACCTAATAATTGGTACTATAAGCTTGAAACAACCATCATTCGTAATATAAGAAACAAGAAGCCAAAAACTACATAATCATTGAATGGGATGTGCTCCAACATTGCGTATGATGGAGAAAAAAGTGTTGCCATCTATTAAAATCCCACTTCCAAGAAATACCAATAAATAATGGATGTGTCAAAATCATGTCTAAAACAAATTAAGAAAATTTCAAAAAGGCACATCAGTGAAATCTTCCATGAACATCATTCTTTAACAATGAGTGAAAACTTTGAAAAGATTGCAAACAATGAGTTAAAGATTGCAAGTAATGAGTGAAAATATTGTTTATTGACTGCATTATAATCAAGGAGAGAGCCCAAATGAGTGATGCCTGGATTGACTTCTGAGGCTCCATCAATAATCAGTTTAGTCTAATGCTGCTTAGGGGTAGTCCAACGAGCCTACAAGTGCTTATCCATCTGATTTTGGCTATTTGAGTCCATCCCATAAGAAATTCCTTACGATTTAGTTGAGATAGCTTTTGACACTTTCATGAGCTGCTAAAATGGACATTAGATAATCAAGAATAGCTTGAGGAAAAATTGGATGCATATGATTTTCCCATCCCAATACAACCATTTACTATTCCAAGGTGCAAGCTTGTTACGGAAATTAAAGATGAGATATTTCTAGTATTCGTTTTTAACCATCCCTTTAAAGTGCGAAATTACCAAATACTTACAAGGAAGGGAACTAAGTTTGGAAAAAAGGAATCTTGGAATACAAAATTAGTTTGTGACATTGGTATTGGAAGAATAGCTCACCTCATCAGCAAAATCGAGGCTCGCCAAATCTTCTTGCTAAAGGCCCAAAATTATTTTAACATTTATATGGATCACATTCCTAGCTAGACTTTCCATGATTGTATCACAAGTAGTGTCACACCATAAAATGAGAAGGGTCTCCTTTTATTTTTTTATTGAATTTCAAAGTTGCATGGATTAGATGTACATAATTCTCCAGCTTAATTGTCAAGGATTAAGGGGTTATCTCAACCTTATCCCTTATCATTTTGTATTCCCATGGATTTGTACCTTGGTGGATGGCTAGGAAACACTTTTTACACTATCATACACACTATTGGACTACAACTTATTTGATAAAGAAGGTTCCTATTTTCATTATCTAATATATTGTGAAGTAAGACTAATCCAATATGTTGGGAAGGGTCTCATTTTTATTGTATAGTAAAAAAATGATTGGAAAAGTATAAATAGGTATCGTAGAAGTTACATAGGAATTAAAGAAGATGGTGTAGAAAAAATTGGAATAAGAATAAATCAAAGATGGATTTAAAACTTTAGGAGAAATGTGAGAATTCATACTAGATGGTTTTACTAGAGGAATTTTAGAAGCTTGTTGAGATATCGATATTGAAAAAGCTTGAAAAGGATTTTTTTAAAGAATTTAGAGGAATTGAAGTTCAAGGAGAAACAATAGAAGTGTTCTACACATTTGAAAACACAACATTTCGGGAAGAAAGAATGGTATAAAAAACCTCATGTGAAGGGATATTTTTGATAAGAAACCTATTTTGACAAATTTATAATTATAAGTATCTTAGAGGGGTTATTTAAGGCATAATTTTATGAATATGAGCAATGCTTTTATCCCTATATTGTTATTCTAATTCAACATAATCATAATCACAATATTTTTCATTTGCCTTCTAATAAACAACTTGAGATCAGGCTCTAACCACGCTCTAACAATCCAGTGACATTCACATCATTACAATTGTTGATGTTAAAAGAAGAAGCATTGATATCTACATGACAACATGTATCTAAATACACAATATGGACCCTATATGATTTGTGTTAGGGTTTTCTCATCCTCTACAAAGGAGTAAAAATATTGTGTACAATAACTATGTTCACATCAATATCACTCTAGTTCATATAATATGTACATTTATTAGGTCATATTGAGGTAAAATTAATTTGTATTAGAATTTCATCAAAATCATCCCCATTATCATGATAATCATAATCACTATCATTATGAATATACATGACATTATTTGAACTCTTTGTGCATGTAAATGGTTTGTGACATCCTAAAAGAGTACACTATGGCTATGAATATTTGTTCATAAAAAAGATAGGGTAAGATATTTGAACAAATGAAATGGGAGAAGCCCTAGAACAATCATATATATAATCAATATGCAATACAATGCAATTTCACAAAGATATTTTATGATAAATTGGTTTTACATCAAAATGTAATACACATAACTATAAACATGACATTAAAACTAATAATAACTAAAATAGTAAAATAATACTTTATTGCTAAACCATTTCCTAGAGAAAGCATTTACTAGAGGGTGTTTAAGAAGGATATTTGATCTTGCATGAATTTGGAAACAGTTATTAGGTGTAGACAAAAAAAATCAGCATTTTATGGAAAGACAGAGAACTAAGGAAACTCATATCAAATGGAGTCCACGTTGCTATAAATTTCAAGATACTTTTTGATCCACTATTTGGGGATCATTAAGCCAATTTTCTAGGACCATCTAGTAATGATTACATTATGGAAATTGTTGCACAAAATTTTTATTTGACAAGGTATTCGATATGTATAAGGTACTGAAAACTTCTCTTGCATTTTTAAATTTCTCACAGGTCTCTAAGAAATTGGATCTCTACCTCCAAACCCTAATAAGGTCGTTAGGTATACAAAATGAGCAAGAAAAATATTTGTTTTGGGGTCTATGTTAAACCAAAGAAGAGTAAAACTTCCTTTCTATTTTTAGGTCCCTTAACAATGTACAATATCGAAAAAGAAAACACAAGTATATATAATGCAATGATTCACCCAAGTAGTTTGGTGTAGTAAAATGTCTACTCTATATGACTTTTCATTCTATAATGAATGCATAGTGGAGAAATAAATTTATAGTGCCCACTTCCCTTCGACACATCTTGATATTGATCATGATACTGGTGATTATATTATGGAAATGATTATGGACTTTATTATAGTATGATGTTAGATGTTAGATCATGGATTATTGTTGACTTGATTATGTTATGATGCATGATGATTATTAGAGACATTTTGGATATTGATGTTGATATACTATTTGACGTGGTTATACTATGGATGATGTTCGGACAAGTGATATTTGGATGTTGTGAGTAGACATAGAAATGGAAATTATTTGATGATGATATAGTTGTTGAATAAAATTGCAAGTGATCTTGTTGGTTGCTTGGATGTTGTTGTGATCCATATATCTAGATGATTTTGGAATTTTATTTATATTATTTTGGATGTTTTGATATGGCCATGAGGCCGAAGGAGGTATTCATGTTTTGTAGGTTTAAATATCACAAAAACATCAGGGGATTAGAGACCAACCACGTTAGAATTCTAGATGAATTCAACAAGGTCACTATAGAAACTAGTAATTGTTTGTGCGTGTTTTTTGTGTGTTAAGGATTCCCATGGGGGGATCACCTTTAAATGTGACAAGGGTTATGTGTATTTATTTATTTGGTTCCTTTTTATTGGTGTTTGTATGTGTTTATTAAGTGATGTGTTCACCCCTTTTTATTTAAAAAAATTGTGGTACATAATGTGAGTAATAATATTGTTAAAATAAATTAACCAACTTGGGTCATAAGAAAGTAATTATTGGAGTGGTTGAATCTTGTATTAAATGTTGTAAGATATGTGTAAGTGATGTGTAAGAGATATGTATGTAAAATTTGGAGTATGAAACACCTCATCTTCTTCGGAATTCGAATTTGTCCTTGGAGGCTGATTTTGGAGGCTTGTGGGACAAGTTAAACTTGTCCCATACCTCTTAAATTTGCATGCCAACCTTACCTATGATTTGGAGGATTCAAATCTAGCCTTCATTATGTACTTTTGTAATTCAAATTGTATGCTTTAATTGCACTTTTCTTACATGGTTTAATTTCAGTCCTTTGGGGTGTGGGCTTGTTTTGGAGTGTGTAAGTAATCTGTCATATTATTCACCTACTTATTTATTGTGCTTTGGAGATTGAAGTTGACTTATGAGTTGGAGTTGAGGATGTGTGATGGGGCATTCCACTTGGATCCACCTCATCCTCTTCTCTTCCCTCTCTATATATTCGAATTCATTTTATTGTTTGGGGGTTACACTCTTTTGGTTGCTGTACTTTTGCATACTTATTTTGGGGTGAATTCTTTTGCTATTTGGAGATCTTACTTTTGGAGAAAGTTGCAGACTTTTTACAGACCTGTGTTTTGTTGATCTTGGGCTATTTTGCATTGGAAATCTTGTTGGTTGGAACTTGAAACAAACTCCATTATGGAGAGGTAAGAGCTTAGCTCTTGGAAATTCTCTCCTTTTATTTGTATGCATATGTGAATGGTTGAATGTTTGAATGTGTTGTTTTATTTGTTGGTTAGTTGGGTAGATGGCCTAGGGATGGTGTAGGAGAAGACTATGGGGCTTTTTTGTGGGAGGCATAAGTGTTTTGGGGAGGTATAAGTGTGGAGGAGTTGGGATTTGGGTTCCACCTTACAAAGAAATAACTTGCATTTCTTTACTCGTTATGGGGTGCCATAAGAGGTTGGGGAGGCATAAGGAAATGTGAGGAATAAGGGGTACTTGGGGAGGCATAAGGGCATGTCAGGGATTTTAAATGATATATATTTTGGTGGTTTGTTCTCAGGTGGTGATACCCATTTCCCCTTGGGAGGCATAAGCAACATCCCCATAGTTTCTTGCTCCTTTGGCTTGCATGATGAAGCCTGAGTATTATTTGTTTTTTTGTTTATGTGGTTACAAACTACAGTTTTGTTTGGACTATGTTTTGAATGAGAAATATTTCTTTGTGTTATGGAAGCCTGTTGTTGCCATGTGTTGAAAAGCATTTCTAATTACAATATGGTTGGGGCTCGGGGGCCAATGAAGGACAACTTCTCCTTTTCATTAGATGTCTTGGTTGGGTGGAGAGCATTGCCTTTCCCCATGTTCATTGTGATAAAATTGAAATAAAGAAAAATGGAGGATATTCATGTTGCTATTCTAGAGCAGAGGAAAAGAAAATTTTGACAGTCCTTGTTGAGATTATTACTTATTGTAACCCTTCCCACTTTGAAGTGGAAGAACTTGTACATTATCTGTGATGGAAAGTGTAGAAACCTGTAGTTTGATCAATACACTATTATTTCTAATGGTGCACTAACACTTCTTCCTTTTGTAAATTGATGGCACACCGCCAGTTAGACTTATTTAACTCCCTTCCTACGACATCCTTTTGGTCATTTTTCCTCTTATAAACCATTTAAACAAGAATTTATAGCCTCATTCTAACTACATTAGCTTCTTATTCTCTTTTAGCTTGCTTCTATTAGCTCCCGATAATCAATCCACTTTGTTGGATTGATTAAGCCCTTCAGAACCCTTCTAGAACCCTAATTACTCTCTAAGAGAGATTAATTAATCTAACCTAGGTTAATTACCCTATAACATAGTCAAATCACACTTTGACTTGCTAAAAATGCTTTTTGGACTTTAGCCTTTGTCCCACATGCACCCAATTCTCCCATTTCTTCCAAACCAAAAACTATAAATAGGGCTATCCCCGCTCCTCATTTCCTAAGAATTCTCTCTTCTTCCTAGCACAAATTATAACAATTTTTTTAGGCTTTAGTTTGTATTTCATCTTCTTTCATTTGAGCTAAAAGCATTTAATCTTGTATTTCATAGCATTAACATGGAGTAAAAGGGAAGATCCATTAGCCTTGAATCCATTAATGGGAAGATCTATTTCTCTTAACATATAAACTAAATGCTTAGATCCTATTAGGTTCATTATTTCAAGCTTTCAAAGAATAAAGATTAACTTCATTTGCTTAGTTTGCATGTTTATTTCAAATTAATGTATGCAAAGAAGAGAACCTTGCTCATTTCTTATCACATGGTCCATTGATCAGATTCTTAACCCAAACCCATGGCTTTTATAACTTTTCATTGAACACATATGACATGCCCAAAGGGGACACTTATGTCCATCCTCCATTAATGGAGGTCATTTCAGTTTTTCAAAGCTCATTTTCAAGTTTTTTTATACTCAAATCACTTGTTATTTCCTTATTTTTGTTTCTAACCCTAGATAAATGACCTTCATTTGTATACATTTTATGGGTTTGATATAGAAATAGGACACTTTGACTAACAACTAACTTGTTTGCTCTTGAAAAATTTAAAAATCCATGTGTTTTGCAGGTTTTTCACAAGGTGCAGGTAGGTGTCCAACAAGGGGCATACACATCGAACCCCAGCATACCCATCATATCAGGAGTGTACTTGTTAAAAGGTCCTCATCATTTGTAAATTTTAACTTTACAAAGACACACATATGGCTCTATCATCTGGGGCGCATATCCACCTCTATGGCCATGCAAGTGTAAAAGTCTAGACTGTGTAAAAAAAATGACAACCTTTACACGGATGCGCATGCGTCTCTGTCATCTAGGGTGCATATCTGCATCTCTGGCTGCGTCGGTGTAAAATGTCTGACTGTGCGTATTTATTATGTGGGGAGCGTATCCGTCGGCTAGGAAGCACTGGTGTTGGTATAGGCACACAGGTATTTGTGGTAAAATTGAAAATTTCTACAGTCTGCAAATTTTTTTCTTCTAATGCATCACTACGGTTGTTTAGGACTAACAATTGAAAAAAGGGTCCTTTCTTAAATGTTTCAGTTTGCATAGATTAAAAGTGTTTTGTTTTTTACTTAGAAGTAGTTTTTGTAGAAGTGTGTATGCTCTCTCCTTACGTCTTCCAAGGTGATCTTGGAGATCAAAAACACCAATACAAAACTCATATAAATTGTTCAAAAAACACTTGCTTTATAACGATTAAAGTAAAACTTTCATTTCAGTAGAGTTTTTCACGATTGCGTATGCTCTTCCTTCACACCTTTTTGGTGATCTTAGGAATCAAAAGAAAATGGGAAACTCTCTTTCTTGACATCAACTTAGGAATTGGAAAATTACTAAAACTTGTCTACGGACCTATCGTTTGTCGAAGAAAGGATTCAAAAACAAAAAAACACAAACCTTCTAATACACGTGCTCTTATAGGTTACCAAACGGTGTGCTACTTAAAACCACATTAAGCTAAGCAAGATAAAAACACACCACATTCAAAAACATTGTATTGCAGGTTTCAGAAAAGGGTACGTCCCTATCCACTCAACTGGAACATAACCCCTTTGGCATAACGCCTTAATCTATAACAATGGGGGTGGTACCAGGAACCCAAAATTAGTCCATCACTGTGTAACCTCGTGGATGAAACAGGAAGTGCTCTTCTTTCCCACTTGACTAGTATGCCTTGTGAGTTAGAGTTGCAAGTTGTCCTTATCATGACCTTAGTAAAAGTACACAATGGATGCATTCATTAGCCACTGTATTTGAATGGGGACAAAGCCAAGATACTCCCAAACTATTCATTGTGACTTTTTGGGTAAATCGTGCCTCACGCTTAGACATCCTTGTAACACCTAGTTGAGAGAACTTGTTAGGGAAGCCTTTTTGTCAAGGAGCCCACTTTACTAGTCCTTGTTGCGTCAAGACATCACAAAGTGATGGATCATCTAGAATCTAAACCTTGTTTGTTGAAACAAGGAAAAGAACCCTTGTGAGTTCAAACTAAGTGTCTTTTCATCACGGAACTAAGCTACGTCCCACTTTTGTTTAGTCTTATTCTTGTCTTCGGATGAGGGGAAGCTCTGCCTAAGTGTTTCTTAGCTTGTGTCCATCTTTTGATCAGTACCCTTGCTTTCTCACCACCCTTTGTTCGGGGTGAGAAAGGTGCATACATCACGTGTTTCTATCAAAGATAGTACTCGTCACTTTTTTGTCCGTTTACGCCCATCCATGTTTGCGGCTGGGTTCCTAAACATATAAAGTGCATGTATACACTTTCTATATCTATGATAAAAGTCCTTCCATCTAGATTTCAAGATCATCTTCACCGTTGTGTATTCGGTTCATCTTTTGTCTCTTCTTGAGTTGATAGTCTTGTTCGCATCCTAGACATACAATCTCGGTACTTACATCATATTATCATTTTTTGAGGAGGTGGTATAAGTCCCCTTATTGTAAGGTTATGATGCTCACATGATTAAAAACTCCTTGTTATACTTATTACTTGGTTTCAGTTTTGACGTCATTTGAGCCTTCTTGAAAAGTGTTGATAATGCCTTACATATATCATAATAAAGTTGTCATGGTACTAACACATTGCTTGCTCGGTTAATGTATCACGGTAAGGTTATTACGCTATATCCATTCACGACTTCCATTTTTAGAAGGTTTGGCTTTCATCGGTATTCAAAATAGTTTTAAATATACCTTGTCAAGGGACTGTGACAACATCACGTCAGTGCTTAGATTTTGTTGGGGTTCTAACTTGACTTACATATTGGTACATCATTGTCACTATCTATTTTTAGGGCATAGGCTTGGTCACAAAAAATTGAGTGGTCATTGTATTAGGTGTGCATGTGAGTGTTTCTTGATAAAGACAACTGCATAATACTACATCTAGGGTACACTATGGTATAATTCCAACATCACCTTGAATGGCTTACAGAAAACCATACACTTAGGGGTTACGCTAGCTACATACAGACGTCCGCTAGTGATGCCTAAAATCATAAAAATGGCAGCCAAGTCAAATGAGCAGGATATGGGAGAAAACCATTTCGACACCTTCCCATTCAGTGGTTACAATTTAGGACCACTCTTCTCTCAAGTCAAAGATATGGAGATGTTAATCGATCATAGTGGAGAAGAGTCAGACTCTTTGGGAGAAAAACAAAGGTTAGACCTAATTAGATTTGATGAGCTCTTATATTATAACAAAGATCAAGTACTTGCAAGAGTCTTGGCATTAGGAGCTAAACTTCTACATGAGCGAAAAGAAGAAACAAAGGTCGTTAACCCTAACTTAAGAGAGCAAAGATTCATCTTATACACATATAATCCTTTTGATGTGGGATATGCTTCCACTTCTGGGAAATACAAGGCCACTTTGTCGAAGGTGAACCATCACGTAAACCTCACTTTAAGGTTTTGCGTAAAGTGAAAACTGAACGGAAAGCTTCCCCTCCTCTGAAATTTGATGAAGAAGAGGATCCCTTGGTTGAGGAGGAGATCCTCCAAACACAGATCTTGAAATTGAGTCAGAAACTAGCAAACCTAGGCTCTTCAAAAATAAACATATGCAAAGACAAAGACAAAAACAAATTTAACGAGTTTCAATTTGCTCCGCATACAGACTATACCTTTAAGGCAACTCAGGCCCAAAGGTCGATATCGCCTACTAAAGAGAAACTCATTCAAGATGAATTGAAATCTATGAAAGATACACTTACTTCATTACAACAGGGGAATGTAGGCCAAAATAGAAAATATTCGTATGAAGAACTATGTCCTTACCTCTTTGATAAGGACATGTTACAACAACCTTTCCCAAAACATTTCATTGTTCCCAAGTTTGATAAGTATAAGTGCAAAAGTGATCCTCATGATCATATAAATTTTTTTTACATGGCTTGCCAAGGGGTCGCATATAGCGATAATTTCCTAATACGACTCTTTCCTTGCAACCTAGGAGCCACAGGATTGGAATGGTTTTATAGCATACCCAAGGGCTCCATTACAACAAGGTCCGTGCTAGCATAAAAATTTGTAAGGCATTACTCCTATAATATGGAGAGTGACATTACGATGAATGATCTATGCAACACAAAACAAAAAACCAATGAGACATTTGCAGGATTTTTACAATGATGGCATGGGTTAGCTAGTCGCTTTCCTTGTGCCTTACCCGAAAAATAGTTAGTGAGCATATTTGTTCCTAACTTGAACCCAGAAATAGCCTTTCACTTATAAATGCATTGTGGCTCAAACTTTGAAGAAGTCATAGAGAAAGGTAGTCAAATTGAGAAAGTGCTCATTGCCAAGGGTATGCTTAAACCTATTGTTAAAAACAAACATGAAGCCAAATCCAAAGACAAACCTAAATTCTTCAATAAAAATAAACATGTTGTTGGTGATGGCATTATAGACTCTAAGAGAGTCCAAGCCATGCAGACAGGCCCACTCTTAAAACTTTCACAAGGACCTCATCCCAAAGTGCCTACAAAATGTACATTCACATATTTGATAGAATCCTTATCTACCATCCTAAAAATATTAGAGGGTGTAAAGATGGTAGAATATCCAACTGTAACAATACCCTACTTGGAAGACGCTCCAAAACTGGTTCTGTTCAAAGACAATGAATATTGCGACTTCCACCGTGTTCAAGGACACAAAATGGATAGATGTTTGAGATTATGCCATTATATCCAAGACCTCATAGAGGAAGAGAAGATTGCTATAGAATCTCCCCCCGAGACCGGTAAAATTTCAAATGAAAAATGGGTATTTACAAGGAACCTTTTCCCGACCATGCAATAAAAAGAAAAAGAAAACAGATCAAGGGAAAACTTCCAATGACTATAGGATTGCTACCTATGTGTACCCTACAAATGATAGTCCTAATGATTCCCTCTATTTCCTCGGAAATGTTTCGTTCCTTTTAGAAACAGATAAGGTTAGGGTTAGGAGGAATACCTGTAGAATGTCGAGATGGTGTGCGCGTACCGTAGAGAAAGATCAGACTGACTGCGAAGAACTCCTTTTTGTCTTGGAAGGACTACCTGCAAATAAGAACACAAGACCACAAGATTTTGATTAAACAATAAATGAGGAAACTGCCTTGGGCCCAGGAAATATAAAACTTCCTTTCGAAGGTGGTCAGTTTCCCTGCTAATATGAATTAACACAAAAGACTGTAAAATATCAATTAAGTTGTTTCGTTGAACTGGGTAGGGAAAAGGCTGTTTTTCTGGTTTTGATCAGAGGAACCGATGGCGGTTACTGATAACCGATGCCGGTTACTGATAACCGATACCGGTGGGTTATAGGATCTTCTTGGTAGCTATGGTGTTTGTAAGGCTGGTTTATGGATGATATTAGGAAATGAGATGATGAGAGGTAAAAGAATAACAGTTAGATGCAATGGCACGTTGGGTAGTGGACTCAGAAACGGATTTAGGAGGACTGAGATTCAAGAAACATAAGAAATGTTATAACAGAGGACATGCAAGATGTGACTTACTGGTTTTGACCAAGATGCAAGCTGATCTCCTTTGCTGTAAACACTTCTGGTATTTCCACTCGTCTCTGCTTGGTCAAGTGAAGATCTGGACTCTGTTCCTCGCTCCCAATAATCTCTGTTGATCCAGAAATCCTTCGACTGATCTCCAAAATGAAATTCCGATCCGTTGTTTTGGTTTGGGGAGCCCATTTACAGGGAACCGATGGCGGTTGCGTAACCGACGGCGGTCGAGTAGGAACCGGCATCGGTAAGGAAAAAGTAGGCTATTTTTAGTAAAATCGCCCACCTTCCCTGTTTTTCTCCCGAGAGATCAGCTGCGGCCTTGGTCAAGTGACTAGAAGGTCGGTTTTGGGTGCGAGAAAGGGGTCATTAGTTATGGGTGTAGGTGTAGACCAAGTTTTAGGTTTTAATTAGGTTAGTTTAGGATTAGGGCTAGGTCATGATGAGGTGGCAAAATGAGGTGGCAGGTGAGGTGATGGGGATTTATCAATTACAAGGTAATTAATAAATAATTGTGTAAAGTTTAGGTAATGAGGTTAGGTTGCGAAGTGGGATGCGGGTCACAAGGGGTCGTAAGACACGAATTTGGTGTCTACATTAGCCCCTTATTGTCGTGTAGCTTGTTCTGTAAAGCTGCGCGGACAATAATATGAAGTGGTTTCTCATGTTAAGGATATAGGTAATCCCCTCAAATATATCACGATTGAGTGAACGGGAAATCGGGGATAGGGTTGATAAAGGGTACATGTTGTAGAGAGGATGGTAAAGTGGTGGGGTAGGTCCAAGGAAGCAGACGCATGTTGAAATGCAATAGTACGACTAGGGTACATGATTTGACGAGCAAACCAGCGATGTATAGGCAAAGGTCGATAGTTTATCCAAACAAGGGTGATATAATCCTGGTATCCAAGGCATAGGAAGTAGCTCCAGGGTATATAACAGGTAAGGTACAGGAACGTTTAGGCATGTTCGGCAGTACCAAATGGTTAGTTTGGTTGAGATAAACGTCACGGTCTAGGTCTAGGCAAAGTTGGTCGACAGATCAAGTCAAGGACCCTAATCATGCTAAAACACGAACAGGTGAGCTCGATTGAACAAAAGGTACATGATGGATGGATAAAAATAAAATGTTGATTGTGGGTATGGTATTGAAGTGATACGGTCGTGGGTCGGGCCAAGTTGGGGTGCGGCCTTGGGTCGGGCCGGATGGGTAGGGTGAGGCCTTTGGTCGGGCCAAGTTGTTGGGGCGAGGCCTTGGGTCGGGCCAAATGGGTAGGTTAAGGCCTTGGGTCGGGCCGAATAGGTAGGGCGAGGCCTTGGGTCGGGCCAAATAGGTAGGTTGAGGCCTTAGGTCGGGCCAAATAGGTAGGTTGAGGCCGTGGGTCGGGCCGAATAAGTAGGTTGAGGCCTTGGGTCGGGCCAAATAGGTAGGTTGAGGCCTTGGGTCGGGCCAAATAGGTAGGGCGAGGCCTTGGGTCGGGCCAAATCGGTAGGTTGAGGCCGTGGGTCGGGCCGAATAGGTAGGTTGAGGCCTTGGGTCGGGCCAAATAGGTAGGGCGAGGCCTTGGGTCGGGCCAAATAGGTAAACAAATGGTGTGTCAGCAAGGGTGGATATAGGCGATATGTGGTTAAAAAGGGGCAAATGGTAAATAGGGGCAAAAAATAAAATTGGGGGAAAGTTGGAAGACAAACCGATGTCGATTCGACATGACCGATATCGGTTGAGGGACCGATACCGGTTTATTAGGGAAAAATAAAACCGATATCGGTTAAGGGCGAAAAACCTATAAAAAGAAAAATACGGCTTGTCATTGTCACTTTGTTATTTTGAAAACCAAATTGACTTGTCTGACGTGGAGAGTTGAGATTGGAGGTTTATTGAGTGAGGTGGAGCTATTTTGCTGGAGGAGTGAGTTGTTTGCGGGCCCGTGTGAGGAGGAGGCAGCAGTTGATTGGCCGGGGACCCAGCAGATCAGAATTGGAGCTATGGCACAGGCAGGAGGAGCAGGAGGGGCTGGACCAGCTGGACCACCACCACCTATCCCACCACGACGACGTGTCGTCGTACGGGTAGGCTCGGAACTCTTTATTTTGTGCATTTTATTGCATTATGTTGTTTTTGGGATTTGGGTAGGAATATAATGTTTTGTAGAAAATAATGAATAAATGGAAATGATTTGAAAAAGGGAGAGGGTAGATAGGTGAAAGAGGCCAAGGCGGCATGGTGGGTAGGTTTTTAGGGTGTTTGGGTGGGTAGAGAGGTAGAAATAGGGAAAAAGAAGAAAGGGGTAGGCCGCGTCGGGTTCGGCGCGGCAAATTTTCAGTGACCGATGTCGGTCACTAAGCGACCGGCATCGGTCGTGGGTAATTAGAAGCGGGGTGGAGTCTGCGGCTACCGATGCCGGTTGGTCGTTGACCGGCGTCGGTGGGAGGGTGACCGGGGCCGGTTATGAGTGAGTGTGGGTTGGGTTGGGTGTGGGTTGGGTTTGGGTTGGGTTGGGTTTTGGGTGTTGGGTGTTGGGTGGGTTTGGGTTGGGTTTCGGGTGTTGGGTTTTTGGTGAGTGTGGGTTGGGGTTGGGTTTTGGGTGAGTGGGTTTGGGTTGTGGGTGGGGTGGGTTGGGTTTTGGGTGTTGGGTGGGTTTGGGTTTTGTTTTGGTTGAGTGTGGGTTGGGTTGGGTTGGGTTTTGGGTGAGTGGGTTTGGGTTTTGTTTTGGTTGAGTGTGGGTTGGGTTGGGTTGGGTTGGGTTGGGTTGGGTTGGGTTGGGTTGGGTTTTGGGTGAGTGTGGGTTGGGTTGGGTTGGGTTTTGGGTGAGTGGGTTTGGGTTTTGTTGGGTTTTGGGTGAGTGGGTTTGGGTTTTGTTTTGGTTGAGTGTGGGTTGGGTTGGGTTGGGTTTCGGTGAGTGGGTTTGGGTTTTGGGTGGGGTGGTAGAGAGTCGGGGTGTGGTTGGGGGGATAAAAGGGGGTTTAGAGGATAAAGTAGATGTTGTGATAAAAAGTAGGTCTAAAGATGTGGGTTGGTTTGGCAGGCACGTCAGCAGTTGACGATGCGGGATAGGATGCCCCCGCTGTTGGTGCGGATGCGGCCACACATATCCGCAGCTCACTGGGCGATCATGCGTGAGGTGGGACTTGGTGGAGTCCAGAGGTACAGAGCGATAGAGAGAGATCACAGCCTGATGGTCGCCCTCATCGAGAGATGGGATCCGGCGACCAATGTGTTCCATCTCCCGACTGGGGAGATGACTATCACGTTGGAGGATGTGTATCGCATCCTTCGACTACCTATCGAGGGAGAGGCAGTCTTCCAGGTAGATTCAGAGACTGCCATGGACAGCATATTACAGGTTTTTGGAGATGCAGCCGCGCTACTTACCTATCACAGCGCGAGCATTGGGTATGGTGACATGTACCGTGCGCATCGACACGAGACACGGCTGGCTGTGTTGATGATGATTGGGATCACCTGCTTCGCCCTCCCGGACTCAGAGGGAGGCCGCTTTCCATGGGCATTGATGGGGGTGCTTCATGAGATGGTGGAGGAGCATACCTGTTATGCTTGGGCACCAGTATATCTGGTGCAGTTATACAGAGAGCTCTGGGGTTATCGCCGGATGAGGTGATTCGGTATCTGTTCGACATTTTTGCTGCATTGTTGGGCATATGAGCACATCATATGCATCAGGCCAGTAGGGTTACCGCAGCAGCCAGGGCCACAGGTCATATACAGGTACGGCTTTCAGAGGTGGTTGGGGGTCGTGGGGCAGCCACGAGCAGTGCTTGCAGGGCGGGATGTCACCTATTACAGGCATTTATTAGAGGGCCTGACAGCGGTAGACATCATATGGAGACCTTACAGAGGTCATCACCCGCACAGAGGAGGCCGAGTACAGTTACGCTGGATCCAGTACACTTTCTGGATAGCAGGACGGAGGCCAGGAGAGTACGAGAGGATACCCCTAGAGAGGGTACGCCGGCAGATGGGGCTGCGACAGGACGAGCCACCTCCCTTCCCTCAGTACAGGAGGGATGATGTAGAGGCCCCACTGCCTGCACCACAGCCCTTGGATCCAGATTGGGTTGCAGAGAGAGCAGCAGATGATGGCATAGATGATGCTGGGTGCACGGGAGCATACAGGGTTTGGTGGGCTGTCAGAGAGCAACGAGGTAAGCCACAGCCCGCCCTGCAGACTTAGCGTGTGACAGAGAGAGATCAGCTTAGGGGTCAGGTGCAGCTCTTACAGGGGCAGCTTGCTGCTGCGCAGGCACAGATAGGGGTCTTACAGGGGCAGCTAGCCCAGCTCGAGTACGAGCACAGCAAAGACCCACCACGGCGGGACAGCCACAGTGTGAGTGCAGTGCAGCAGGCATCAAGAGTGGCAGCACGGCCACGAGCATAGTACAGTACGAGCGGCATCGTACAGCGAAGAAGATAGCCACGCAGCCCTGTGCACGAGCCCGATACCACCACGGCCACAGGCACCACCAGCGGCACCATCACAGGCACAGGGGGCACTGGTAGTAGGAGTCCGGGGACCAGCCCCAGTACCTACGGTGGCACGGGACAGATATATGGAGGCGAGGGCGGAGGCCCGGTATTATCAGGATATCCTTGATAATACCGGAGCTGAGTATCAGCCGTATGCGGCACACCGAGCGGAGACCTCACATAGTCAGAGGTCACAGGGAGGCGCAGCTACAGCCGGTGTGTCCGTTACAGGTAGGAGGCGAGAGGCACCGCAGGGACCAGCAGGGAGAGGTGCTGAGGGTGGTGGGGAGAGCTGAGGGATCCCCACATAGTTTTTGTATAGGGACATGGGCACCGGTCTGCGAACCGGTTGTGTTGATAGAGGCCTGCGTGCCTACATTTATTCATTTATTGATTCATTATAGACCGGCCTGCGAGTCGAGTATGGGTTGTATATTTGATACGGCTCGGCCGAGTATCTTTTGATATGAGGACCGAGCCGTAGTCGAGATTTTGGATAGTTATTGCGGCCTGCGTGCCGGCTTAGTTGTATGATGAGATCACAGAGGCCCCGATGCAGGGCACATTGTATATTTGCAAATTTGTATATATATATAGAGATGATGTTTTGATCCACATGTTGTGTTCAAAAATGTTTTTAAATATTTTGTCGATGGTTTGTGGTATAGAATATATGATGAGTTTAAGTGACATGTTGATATATGGATGATGTGTTATGTGATGAAATGTTACATGTTTTGGGCTGGTTTTGTGACATTGTTATATATGTATCTGATGAGTTGGATCCAAATGATGTATAGATTGATAGTTTGTTGATATCCTTAGTTGATGGTTTGTTTGTTTTTGTAAAATAGATGATGTTATGGACATTGTAATGATATGTGTGGTGGATGGAGAAATATGGATAATGGTGTTGTGATGCAGGAAAAGAGGCGCGCGACAAAAATTTGGTAAAAAAATGAAGAAAAGACGATGTTTCGAAGGCTGTGTGTGTAACCGAACGCGACGATGTTTCTAATTTTGAGAGCCATGCAAGAAGTTAAATACGTGAACGCGACGCTTTTTGACGACTGAGACAGGTAATTGCATGAGAAATTTGAGTGATAAGGAGAAAAGAGACAGGGAAGGTGATTGTGATCTGAGATTCAGAAGACAGAAAGGCAGGTTTGAAAAAGGTGGTAATAATGGCAGGACGAGGAGAAACATCCAGCAGGCAAGGACAAGAGGGAAGACAAGGGCCACCTCAAGCTACCGCAAACCAAGAGGTAACGTTTTGTTTGTGATTTGACTACTGCATGTTTTGTGAATAAGATGGGGGAGAGTAGGTGGGTATATATGAGAAAGAAAACATGAGAACAAGGGTTGCAGGTGAGGTAAGTGTTACGGGGTAGGCAATCAGGGGTTTCAGGTATGTTTGTATGTATAAAAAGGAATAAACGAGCAAATTATTGTCGTAGGTGGTTGTTTTTAGGGAAGGTGTATGTAATTGACATAAGTGACCATGGGTAGCGTTAGGAAAACCGGTATCGGTTATCAACCGATACTGTTATGTATAACCGATACCTTCATTTGGAGGAATTTCCGATGTTTGAAAACCACGACGGATTGAATGGTTGTTTGTTGTTTTGTTATATGCGCAGCAGAGGCAGGGTTGAGGATGAATGATAGTGTGCCAGCGCTATTGTCACGAATCCGAGCGGATGTAACACCAGCGGAATGGACATTGATAAATCGTTTGGGGTTAAGTGGAATCCGTTATTATTCACGAATCGCACGTAACCATGGTATGTTACAGGCGTTGATTGAGAGATGGAATCCCGAGACAAATACCTTTTATCTGCCAACAGGGGAGATGACAGTAACATTGGAAGATGTGTTCCGTATTTTGAGACTCCCTATTATAGGAGAACCAGTATATCAGGCACTACCTAGTGCGGCACGGGGAGCGATAACCGCAGTATTTGGTCCATACGCACGAGATTTGACACAGCGAGGTTTATCATTTACGTATGGGGTAATGTATGCAGCACATCCTGAGGAGACAAGGTTAGCAGTAATATTAATGATAGCGGTAGGGTATTATGCATTACCGAGGGCGGAAGGGGGAAGATTTCCAAAGGCATTGATGTGTGTTATTTGGGAGATGATAGAAAGGAATGTGACTTTTGCGTGGCACCTGTATATTTGGCGGAGTTATACAGGGGTTTATGGGCTTGAGGTGAAATCACGATTTACGACAATCGGATTGCTTGTACTTATTATATCGTTGGGCCTATGAGCACATTGTTTGTGTGCGACAAGAGAGGCCGATCCATCCAGCAGGAGAGACTAGAGTACAGAGGTTGGGATTTGTTGTCTACTCAAAATTCCCCTCTCTAACAAGGACAAATTTTGAAAATTTTGAGTCTAAGTGCTTTTTTTGAGATACCCAGGTTGTGAAGTCGAAAGAATCTAAGTTTTGGGTCATTTTGTAAGTATTTCGGGTCCTGTCGACTTTCATCCCCACTGGCCCCAAGTACGAAAAGTGCAAGTTGTTCCCCGATCGGCCGAAACTCCCGAATCGCGTACTTCGCGCATTTTCGTCCCACAACTTTTGTGCGAGCTTTCCCATTTTCGGCCGAAACTTCCTAGTCGCGTACTCCGGAATTTTCTGTTCCAAAAGTCCCCAAGTCCAAATGGGCCTGCTGTTCCAATTTCGGCCGAAATGCCTGAACCGCGTACCTCGCGCATTTTCGTCCCAATTGTTCCAAAAGCTTTTGTGCATTCTCTCTCCATTTCGCCTGAGCCGCGCATTCGCGTCTCACCTGTTCCAAGCGTACCAAGTATGTTCATACTTAGCTTTTCCCGCTCATTCCGAATATGACGCTCTTTCAAATTGGTGGTGGTGTATTCAATGCGCATTAAATTCATTCCGCTCCTCAAACGGCTATATAACCAAGCATACCACCTTCGCATTTTCACATTGCTTTCTTGCTATCATTTGCTCAAACCCTCTGCAACCTAGTTCCCTTTGCAAATTCCTTCCAGTCCTGGTCGCAGCTCCAAATCTATCAATATGAAGATCAAGTTTCGTGGACAGGAGCAAATTTCTCCACTCGAGTCCTGCGTTAGCAATATCGAGACAAGTGAAGCCCGTCATCTCGACTTCGGCGACTTTTGGTCAAGAATGACAGATGCAAACCCTACGCCGATGGCATGATGATTAATGATAGCGGTTTGGCTTTCGCCGGAGGTTTCCCTATCTCAATGCAGTGTGCTGATACGGTACTTTCATGCGGAGCTCACTTCGACCCCGACTCGAGCGAATTGACAAATGTACATGGGGAACTCATTGCAAGCTAGACAGCGCCGCCATTGGAGCTGCTCTGAGGATTCCGGAGATGGACAATGCCATAGTCGTCTCTCGTGATCAAGCACAGGCCATGTTCGACCAAGACAGTGATAAATATAAAGCTCGAGTGGCGAGGTCTTGGTTGAAGAACCCTAGGAAAGGAGCTTCTCGTCTGACCAAAACCCTCTTCCGGGCGGATTTCAATGAAGAATTGTCAGATTTTATAATCCTGCTGGCTCGGGTTATGGGTTTGCCCTCAACCAATGAGTTTCATTTCTGGATGTGCCCGCTCATCAGCATGGTGTGCGAGGGAACGCAAAACATCAATTGGGCAGAAATCATAAGCATGAATTTGGCCGAGCAATTATCCAATGTGCGACAAACAAAGAAGTTCTTCATGACTTCGTATCTGATGTATACCCTAGCAGCGTCACGGCAATGGTTTGGCTTTTCCTACATCGATGCGCACAAAGACGATCCAGTGTACGCCTATTGCCCGCAGTTCACCCTAGAGACCAGCAATCGGAATTTCAGAAGGGTCAATGATGCCTTCACCATGTACATGGTCAGATTGCTCGAAGGTGACACCGCCAGGAGGTTTTCAGACGAAGCTATGAACCTGATATCACAATATGGAGCCTATTTCATTCAGTTCAGGAAATTCTCTTATATCAGGCTTGCTGGCTATGAGAACACTCCTCTGCGGCTTCCCATGTTCTGCAACGACAAAATGGCCTTGATCGAGATATGCAGGCAACTGGACAAGTTGCACAGAACTTGCAGAGACAAGAAGATTTCTGGCTTACATTTTCCCATCTCTCTGGGAAACTACACATGTAAAACGGCCCTGGATGCTCAGAACGTAGACAGAGCCCTGGTCCCTATCACTGTTCATTTCTTCAAGCCAAGAACCTGTTTTGACTTGAAGAAGTTCATTGAAAGGAACATCAAGATAGTCTATCATCACAGGGCAGATACAGAGGACTACTGGGCCGACTGTGCAGATGATTTTGAAGCCAGAAGAAGGCATTGTGGCAGGTTCTCCCTGCAATTGATCCAAGAACTCAGCCTGTACCAAGTTCCTGAAGGTCTCCAGGATGACAATTCTGAGCTATATTCGTATGAATACGAAAATGTGATTAAGCACATCCCTCTGGAGGACCTGGATTGGAACAGAAAAGAAAGAGATGATCTGGCTGAGATTATTGCCCCAGTCTTGATCAGAACTAGGGTCTGGTTCAGTAAGAAGATCCGAGAATTCAAGAGGCACTCAGGAGAATCCAGCTCCAAAGATGATTCGACACCCATAAGGGAAGCATCAATTCCGCAGTCCTGGGACACCGGAAAACCCCTCCTGCCTCAATAGCTCAGGGACTTGTAGGATCTACTCCTTCTCCATCTACCCAAGTATACAAGAAGAAACTCAAAGAGGTAAAGAAGGAGCCTGCAGAGGATGACCCTCCAAGAAAACAGGCAGAGTTGCCTATGGGGCCAGAGAACATCATCGTTCTCAGTGAAAGTGAAGACAGTGAGGTGCCAATTCCTACAAGTGTTCCTGAAAATCCAGCAGATAAAGATAAAGAAGTCCAGAGCACCGAACTTCCAGGTACTACTGATTCTTCTGCCGCCATTACCTCCAGTGTTCTGCCTGCATCTCACTTTTCGAGTCAAGACTGCATGCACCTTGAGTATCATGAGCTCCCTATCTCTTGGTCCCCTTGCCTCTCCCCGTGCAGATTCTTCTTCCTCTTTTGCTTCAGTGCAACCTCTCCGGTTGATAAAAGGAAGAGAAAATCCTCCTTTCAAAGCTTGGGACCAAATTTTGATGTCAGAGTGCTTCTTGGGGCACCACTCCTTCTCGTGCCAAGAAAGCCGTAACTACTTCCAGGATTGTGTCGGATGCTCGAGGTCAGCAATTCCGGAGATCGCTAAGCCCACGAGACAAATCGGAATCGAGTTGCCGACATCCGACTTGAACTCTCAAGGATCCCTATGGGAGAGTCTACTCCTAAAGGTGAGATTCATAACCTCCGTGAAACAAATACCAGAGTCATTGAAGGGTGGAGAAAGGGCAGCAGCGATCAACAAATTGGAAGAACAAGCCCAAGTTCTCACGAGTTTTATCAAGTCACTCTTGTCTAAGGACAAAGTTTTAGACCCCACTCCCTTGACTGCTCTACCCCCTCCTGTAATTCTAAGCCAAGATGAAGTGCAAGAAATTAAAGATATGCACAAGTATTCTGTCTATGGTAGAGCTATCGAAGCCATGGTGGATGACATGCTTGTTGCCGGGCTAAACTTCATCGACGAAGCTTTTAAGCTACATGGAAAGGTAGACAAGTTGCAACATAAACTATCCTCTACCATTGAGGTTATGAATAAGGAGCTTAAACTTTGGGGCAGTTGCATTGTAGACCTTCGCCTCATGGGACAGATAGATGAGAACATCTTGCTGGCGAATAAGATTTTCGATGATGCCGAAGATAATCTATCAAAATCCTGGGTCTACAGTGTAGAGTGGAAAATCAGAGTCCTAGAAGAAGCTGTAGGAGAAATGAAGAATAGCTGGCAAAAGGGAGAAGCTTTCAAGACGCTAGCTATGCTGCAAAGATATGCATTGTCATCTTCGTGATGAAAACTCGGCATTCCCTCATCCTCGCAAGAAATCAAAGCTCAGAGCTTTTGTCAAAGATAATCTTTTCAAGGAAGACTCCATCTCTAAAGACAAGATAAAAGAAACTTGTTCTCTCCATCCGCCATTGAAGAAGCAAACAAAGACTATCATACTCATGTCGAGTTTGATAAAGAGATGGAGAAATGCCCGGATTTTGGACTCGCCTCCAACTAACACATCACCTCCCTCGTGGCAGAGATATAGCCGAGTCATTGAAGAAGTTCAGCAATGGATTCAAGACAAGAGGTCCCTCCCGTGAGCCGCCACCCGTCTCCTTCTCTCTCCTTCCCTCTTCTTTCCTTTCTTTTCGTATTCGTTGTAATTAGTTAAGGTATCGTAACCGCAATACTCAACTATTCTTTATTTAAAAGAAACGGTTACAAGTCGTAACCGACTCGTAAGCTATATAATGGCCTTTCCACACCATTTTGGGGAGGAAGAACTTGGCATACTCTCGAAATTGTAAATAGATCTTGAACATATCAATACAAAAGGGCTTTTCTTTTCATTCTCTATCCGAATCTTTGTAGCTCTGTGTTTTCCTTTAGTATTGTGAAGATTATTTTGTACCTAATTCGTTAGTCTTGCTGATTGCTTTCAAAATACAATGATCTCGCACGACCAAGAAAGAACTTTGTGTCTTTGATTAATGAATTTGAAAAAGGTCGTTGAAGAAATTTGTGTCTTTGATCTTATTCAGCTTAATGCAAATAATCTTGTTTCAAATTCCCGCAACTTCGCACTCAGAAAGAATTATTCTCATATCTATAATTCCAAACGCTTGCTATTCTCGCTTATCTTCGCACTCCTCTTTCCTCAAATTTCGCTTGTAAATCGATGATCTTTGTGGAAAACATTTTCGTGGTATCCAAGTTCAACCATAAAATGACCCTCTCAGTATATTTGTAAATAAGTTCGTGTCTCAATAAGGGAACCTCTCCCATTAAAGAGGAGGGACTTCTTGTCCCTGACCGTTGCTCTTCTAAAAAGTCTTTTTGAAAACCAACAGATTCAGACCTGGGTCCAAATGGGTAACAAGAGGCAAGATCCCGTGCCGTGATGGGTGACATTGAGTATTACAGTGTGTATGGGAGAGAGTGACGATCATGGATATCTCGCTGAGGCCTTACGGAACTATATGGTAACCGAGAACATAGCCGAGGAGTTGAGAGGTGTAGAGCGATTGAGGTGGATCGCGGGCACAAAGCCAGTGAATATGAGAGGATTCCTATAGATCGCGTGCGGTGACAATTTGGGTTTGTGCAGTGACATACCGCAGCTTATAGACCATATATGAGGATCAATGCCGAGGCAAAGATTCTCACCTCCCGGCCAACACCTCCGTAAGGGCCCGAGGAGATAGCAGCCGATCGCAGCAGTGTAATAGATGCAGGAACAACAGAGGCCTATAGATTATGGTGGGTAGCAGAATCCGTGAGCCGTACGCGAACGCCCCGACATATCCGTGATTACAAAGCAGAGAGGATCGGCTGCAGCGTTTGGTTGGTTTAGCAGCTCCAAACGAAGGTGAATGAGACAAGAGGATTGTTAGTGGTCATGGAGGCACGAGCAGCGAGACTAGAGGCTGGAGTCCTCCATGCGAGGGGGCGTATTCATATGTTACAGGAGAGATTGGTCAGATCAGTGGGCGGTACCAATATCCGTGGTACCTTTGAGGACAGAGAGGCCTGGCGAGAGGGGTCGACGATCACGATCATCACCTAGTTCGGGATGAGGCGTGAGGGTCTAAATAAATGTTAGCAAGGTATAAGAATAAATAAGAGTACCAACCTGCGTGTCGATGATAGAGAAGATGTATTTGTTTAACATCTAAATAAAACGAGATATGTATGCTGATTTGAGTTATAATACTAAGAATGTTTTCGTTTTGACTTTCGGTGTTTTGAAAAAAGGATAAAGAGGAATGTGATGAAATAAAAATACACAAAAATATTTATATTTTACCACACATGATAAGTTCTGGTAGGGGATGGTCGAGCTAACCTTGGGAGACCCCATGTCTCCTAAGTGCTGCCTACATAGCCCATTGCACAAAGCAAGGAAGGGCCTCGATCGATGTAGTTCTCCTTAGGACCAGGGAGAGGTGAATTCAGGCAATTGGTTGGTTGGTAAAAAATATTGATATTAATATTGGTAAGGTAAAATGAATTGGTGATGTTGTAAAAGGTATAAGGGAAGCGAAAGTTAGCCTACCCAAGTAGAAGGGAACCATGTCCTGATTAAGATCAACACACAATCCTAGATGCGAGGCAAAGCGGAAAGAGCGCTCCGTAGGTGAAAAGAGCTAAACAAACCACACAACGTAGAACGAGCTTGAAACCCTAGGTACCATGCATAGACGAGAAGTCAATAGGTGAAAAGAGTGGTATGATCACAATATATTGAGCGTACGTTACGTCCCTTGAGTCGAAGAAAATGGTGAGGTGAGGTGAATGATATAGCTGAGATACAGAGAACTTGTTACAAAGTGAGTGTTCTGACGAAAGAGAACCTACCCTAAATAGACAAGTCCATGACCCAAAAAGTTCTTGTGAATGAGGCTTTTATTTGACTGAATATAGACTGATCAATGCGGGAAGTCTACCAGGGATATGGATTGTTTTATTCTTGAGGTCTTCACAAAGCTGATCAATGCGAGAAGCTTCTGAGAAAAGGCTGACTGTGTATAGTTGTCCTTCGGGGGAGCAGTCTATTTATAGTAGCAGATATGATTTTAATGCATAGCTGTCCTTCGGGGGAGCAATCTATATTTAATAAAGAAGAGCAATAATTTGGCATATAGCCGTCCTTCGAGGGAACAGCTATATATATAATTTAGATAGCTAGATGTTCTTTTAGTATGTGAAGCATCTAGTTTGGTAGGAAGTTTGACTCAAGAAAATCCCATAAGAATACGGCTTATTTTAAAACTTTGAAGTCATGGACTAGACTAAAAAGGGGAAGGCATCGTTTAGGTGAGGTGAGAATCAAACTATGTGAGCTTGATTTTTATTATGAGGTGTAGGAAACGAAGTGCATGTGGTGGTATGTGAGCTCAAGGGACGAGCAAGAGGGTAGATAAAAAGTGATATAACACTAGATTCAACAAAGAGAATGGTCGAAGATGCAGGGCATTATGGGTTCAGCTCAGCTTACCATTGCTTTAAACGATAAGTGCCCGATCCATAAGTGTGAGTGATTATATAAGGCCCAATCCAATCGGGAGCAAATTTTCCACGCTTTGCTCTTTTCTAGTTTGGTTACATGTTGATTCTCTTTGAGGACAAGATCACCAACCTTAAAGGTACGCTCATGAAGTCGCTTATCATAAGCACGCTTGATGCGTTTTTGATAGATTTGAAGGTGATCGAGAGCTGTAAGACGTCGTTCGTCAAGAAGCTCTAATCACTAACCGCTCTTGGCGGAAATCATCGTGGTGAGAATATCCTGAAGAGATATTCTAAGGGAGGGTATTTGTATTTCGAGAGGCAAAACAGCCTCTGTACCGTATACCAAAGAAAAAGGTGTGGCATTAGTAGAGGTACGAATGCTAGTACGATAAGCCCAAAGGGCAAAGGGAATGTGATCGTGCCAATTTCTTCCGGATTCATCATGACAACTTTCATGAGGATTTTGGTTAGGGTTTTATTAGAAGATTCAGCCTGACCATTGGCCTCATGGATAGTAAGGCGATGAGAAACTAAGTTTGATACCAAAGTTGTCACAAAGGTCTTCAGAACAACTTGTTTTTGAAAGATTTACCATTATCTGTTATTAGGCGATGAGGAATACCAAAACGACAGATAATGTGATGGTTAATGAATTCGACAATTTTTTCTTTTTTGATTGAAATGAGTGGAATGGCCTCTACCCATTTTGTGTAATATTCGGTTGCTGTGATTATCCAACGGTGACGTTGTGAAGAGGTCGGGTGAATCTCACCAATAAGGTCTAAACCCCATCAGTGAGAAAGGCCAAAGATCTCGTGCGACTACTGCAATGGATGGCTAGGAGTATGTTGAAGGTTGGCATGTTGTTGACACATAGCACAACGCTTAACATATTCGTAGCAGTCGTTATTGAGAGTAGGCCAATAATAACCTAGGCGAAGGATTCGTTTAGCCACGGCAAGGCCACTAAAATGTCCACCACAAATCCCATCATGGACTTGTGGATGGTATAGGTGACCTCCGCGCCGGTTAGAAAACAAGGAGGATGCCATCAAAGCCACGTTTATAGAGGAGTCCTCCCATGACAACATAACGTGAAACACTTTTAAGAAAAGCACGCTTTGCTGCTACTAGTAAGGTCGAAGGGAGAACAGAGGTCGTAAGGTAGTCGTGAAATTGGTGGTACCTGTATCCCGCAAATTAGTAGACACAAGATTTATCATGCAAACTACCGGGTTGAATAGATGGTGCAAAAGTTTGCTGACCACAACGAATAATTCAGTCGGTCAAGTGCAAGCGGAATTTGCGAGGCTAAGCAAGCCATAGTATCCGTGAATTTGTTAGTGGAGCGGGAATGGTTTGATAGAATAGTGAGTAAATAAGGCTAGAAGTGACTCCACGTGGTGTTTCAGACTTCTGAAGTTCCTCATTTTTACATTGGTAGATGCCCATAACTTGATTGACTACCAATTGAGAGTCACCAAAAATATTGATAGATTTGGCACCTAAGTGCAACGCAACCCTGAGACCTGAACAAGGGCCTCGTATTCCGCCGTATTATTAGTGCAGGGAAATCGAGCCGAATGAAAGAGGCATAGGCTCAGGCCGAGAGGAATGAGAACAACGCGGCTCCTCCGCCGCGCCGGCATTTAGATCCATCAAGAAGAGGGTCATTTGATACGACTCTTCCCGAGTGAAAGAGTGGCGATGGAGTTCTCGGGGAATGTAAAATTGGTAAATTGTTCCCCAGGTAAAGGGGCCTCCGCAAGTTGGTCTGCAAGAGTTTGTCCTTTGATTGACTTCTGTTGTATAAACTCAAGGTCAAGGTCGGCGAGGAGCATGAGCCATCGAGCGATGCGTTGGTTTAGATGTGGTTTGGCGTACATATAATGAATGGGGTCCGTGTTGGTGATGACAAAAGTTTTGTGATTCAGGAGGTAATGTCGGAGTTTGGTGGCTACGAATGATAGGGCTAGGCACAATTTTTCTACATGTGTATACCTAGTCTCGTACTCCACGAGGGTACGACTTATATAATAAACGGCCTGTTCTCGGCGTGCCGAGTCCCGATGTGCGAGCATAGCTCCTATAAAGATGGTCATGGGAAAGATAAAGGTAGAAAGGGCGGTCGTCCCGGGTGGGATAAGCACGGGTGGTCTGCAAGAGATAAGTTTTTAGAGCTTCAAGGCTTGGTGACACTCCTCACCCATTGAAAGGCAACGTCCTTTTTAGAAGGTGATGAAAAGGGTGACATCGATCCGAGAGTCGGGAGATGAAACGCCGGATGGATCAAGTTTACCCCGCAAACTACGCAATTGTTTGAGGTTCTCGGGTGGGGGCATTTCTAGGATAGCTTTTACTTTAGATGGATCGACCTCAATGCCACGCAAAGAGACGATAAAACCAAGAAGTTTTCCTCAAAGGACACCAAAGACACATTTCTTTGGTCAAGACGGACATAATATCAAAAAAGCGATCGAAAATAATGGTTAAAACATCGAGATGTTCACCGCGATGTTTAGACTTGCCAAGAAGATCGTCGACGTAATCTTCAAGGATAGTGTGCATAATGTCATGGAAAATGTAGGTCATAGCCCGATAGGTCGCACCAAAGATTCTTAAGGCCAAATGGCATGACACGATAATGTAAGGTTCCCAAGGAGTTATGAAAGCGGTCTTATGTTGATCGGCGGGTGCGACTAAAATTTGGTCAGATCCTCGAAAAGCCATCCATGAGAGAAAGCATTTCATGGCTCATGAAGTGAGATCAACAAGTTGATCAATACCGGTAGGGGAAAGTCATCCTTAGGGCAAGCAAGGTTAAGATCCCGAAATCCATGCATATCCGAAGTCCCCCGCCGCTTTCGTGATGTACGATGTTAGAAATCCATTGAGGATAGTCAATAGGCAGTAATGAAGGAAACAGAAAAGGAGTCGCTTGAGCTCCTCTTTGACCAAGAGGGCAATGCGTGGATGCATTTTTCTCAATTTCTGTTTGACTGGTTTGGAATCGGGGTTTAGGGTGATGTTATGGACGGCAATGGTAGGATCAATTCCTGGCATGTTCACAGAGGACCAAGCAAAGCTTGGTCAGGGTACGAGAGAAAGGTAGTAAAGGCAGCTTGTTCTGATGTGTTAAGGGATTGTCCAATCTTCACAATGTGAGGATCCTCCTCCGTGTGGATGTTGATTTCAATAGTAGACTCGTTCAACATGGTTTGAGTTTCAGATGGTAAGGCGCGTTGAAGATAGGAGTCGTCCGCCCCAAGGTAAGTGAGGATGGAGTCGTCATCCTGGCACTCAACAATATTAATCGAAGGCGAATCCTCTTCGATCATGTCTGGATATAGAAGGGGAAGAGAAGATGGGTCCTCATTATCGCGTTGATAAGTGAGAGGACCTATGAAGATGGCATTTATGAAAAAAAAAGTTAGGAGGGATAGATTCAGGGTCCATCGATTCTGTGGGTGATGATGGCAAAGTGGGTGATGATGGTTCAGAGGGTGACGTTGTCTTCTTCCGTATACAAATGACACGAGGTGTCTCCTGTGTAGGTGTTTCAGGAAAACCGAGACCACTGCGATCATTATGTTTGCGTGTGGTGATGGGGATGAGCGTATGTCGGCCTTGTTCATAAAGACCAAAACCAAAGCCTTTCCAAGCACAGCGAGTCAAGAAGGTGAGGGCGGTTTAACGATTTGTCGTATTGAAAATCGATCGAAGGGGACCACACCAAGAGGAGGTTCAGGGGTAATGGAAGATGCGTCAACACCCCCATATGTTAGGTTGGTGCGGCAATGGGGTGGTCCGTAAGAGATTACTTCCCCCACGCGACGGTCGTAGGTGGGATGTGCATGTAATTGTCCGTACTCCTGTGGGGTAGGGAAAGAACTAACGTTATATAGGCGGTACTCCCCCAACGTAAGGCGTTGAAAAACATCTACTAAGGGGTCGGAGGTTGGGATGTTAGCAGTGGGAAGGGAAGTGGTTTTTGCGACGGTGGTTTCATCACCAAGGCGTAGGTGCAGCTTGAGGTGGATGGTTGAGGTACATTCAAGAGGATGGTCAGGTTGAATGTATGGGTGTCTTGATTGGTATAAGCACATCGTTAGGACGATATAACATATTGCAGGTTTTAAAGGGAGGAGGATCAGCTTTTACGGTGTAGGACTTCCCCTCGTACTCAAATTTTATGCATCTATGTAATGTTGAGGGAACGCATCCCATGGCCCGGATCCAAGGACGACCCAAAGAATATATTATATCGAACTCTCCCTCAAGGACATAGAAGAGTTCGGGTAAAGTACGCGGTCCTACACGAATGTTGAGGATCACGGTGCCTAAGGTAGAGGTAATAGCGTCATTGAATGACCGCAACATGATGGGGTTGGCACACATGCAACTAGAAGGGATATTCATTTGTTGGAAAGCTTTTGAAGAGATGATGTTTAGGCTGGCGCCCCCGTCAATCATAACACGACGTACCCGAATGTCCCGGACGTAAGCTGAGATGAAAAGGGCAGTGGTCAGATCTTCTACACCAAAGTCGATAATTTCGTCTTCTGAGAAACCGACAAAGCAGCAAATTATGTCAGATGAGACGGAAGTGGTGGGGGAGATGGATTGTTTGGTGAGAGAGGCAACGTGATTGGGTGTTAGAATGGAGGCAACGGGTAGGGTTTCATTAGGTAAGACCTCGATCCCTTGAAGAATTTCAACAAGAGCTTGTCGATGAGATTCAAGTCCGAATGAGATCATATAGTGTCATTTTTACGCGTGATCATGAAGTCGTTTTTGATCATAGTTCGGTGGGCAACTCCATTAGAGACGGATAAAGCGGGTCCGCGAATAACCACTTTAGGTGGTGGTGCAATCGGGATGGTCAAGGAGAAAGAGATGCCGCAGTGTGTTTTCTTTCGCTTTCCCAAAGGTGTTTTTCTCGTCTCTAGTAGCTTATACACTAATCATATTAATCTCGTAGACCCGAGATGAGGAAGATGGTTGGGATAATTCATGGTCTTCAAGAGGTGGGGTCAGAATAATGATAGATCTTGGTGAGGCGGGACAGATGATATAGTAGAGGGAATTGAAGCTAAAGGTCTCTCCCTTCGTAAGTTGTCTTTCTTAACCTTTCTATCCGGGAGAGGTGACTGACGAAGGATGGTTTTTAAAGCTTTGCATCCCTCCACATCATGTCCTGGTGTGCGATGATAGGCGCAGATTTTAGACTCATCATAACCTGCGGGTCGAGGTTTAGACGGGTCATAAGGTCTAAGTGGGGGTAGGGAAATGGTCGCATTCTCCACCAACATAGCAAGGATTTTGGCGTAAGATCCTTTGAGGGGGTCAAAATCGGATGAGGGTATTGGTTGTGCGGGTTTTGGTAATGTTTGGGCGTGGTTGGTTCGTACGACGTGGTGGTTTAGCCGAGGGGTGCCGACACGTGTTTTTCACTAAACGTGGTTTCTTTGGCACAAAATTTACGCTCGGCTGGTTAGATGATGAGGCTACGATGACGTGGTAATGGGAAACAACCATGAGAAAGGGGAGTGACAGAAAAATAAATCCTTTGATGATGGGATTGGTTTAGGGTTGATAGGTGGACAGATACGCGGGTAACGATGTTGTTATACCCCCTTTGATCTCTCGTATAGGTGTAGAAGGCGTAGGTCGTTTTGAAGAAAACGCAGGAGGTATGATATATTGATGTAAGGTGGAGGGATGAGGTCCCAATATGGAAGGTGGGTGTGACGATGAGGGTTTTGATTGTGATAGAGGCACGGATTGAGTTTGTCTCCTAGGTGGCGGGGCGGGTTTATTTTTGGATAAATCGAGTCGCTTAGGCGGGTGTGTTAGACTGGGCATTGGTGAGGTCCCAAGCGTAGGGGAAGATTTGGCTAAGTTAATAGAAGTGGACGGGGCATTTGGTAGAGGTGAGGGGGGTGAAGGTGAGAACATGGGCATTTTAAGCTTCTGTAAGCACTTCGGGTATATGGTGGAGGCATCAGGATCGGTCATTTGCATTTGAGTAGAATATGGCCTACTCAAACGTTCCCATAGGGCCTGTCTATCTTCTGTGGAATGACAGTCCTCACGTGTGAATATGAACTTTTGTACGGAAGAAAGACGGGTTGTGATTCCAGTCCACTGTAGGTGTGATACAGGGGGTAGATGAGGCATTGTATCCATAGATGTTAAGAGGTCGACTGGTCGTTGAAAAGATTTAGGTGATGAGGGACTAATAGGTAGGAGGGCGTGTTTGAGAGGATCTGTTATGGTTAAAGAATTTGGTGATGTTGGTGTAGGAGATTTCTCTTCTAAGGATGTAAAAAGGAGTGGCGAGCCTTCCTCTTGTGTAGCAAGAGCGGTAGAAGGGGACGTTTGGGAAATAGATAAATTAGATAACATCCGTCTCGCATAGCCTCAGTAGGGATGTGGTATAAGAAGACTCATGATGGGAAGAGAAGTCTCGGGCGCTTAACTCTTTTATGGGTAAAGGAACGATTTCGCTTTGGCTTGATGGTGGTAAAGGAGGTTCGGGCCCCGTTAGTGAAGAGGCTTGATTCAAAATTTTCTCGATAGAGGCTTTTGGGCCGGGTATCGAACACGCATGGATCTCATGAACACTCTCTTCGCTAAGATATCCTGGGTTTGTGTTATCATGGAAGAGTGATTCGGGAATGGCTTGTTGAAGATTTTCAAATTTCTGTTAGCAGGGGCGTTAGGATTATCGAGAGCTATATCCCCATAGGCTAACCATTTCCCGCACTATGTTTTCAACATCTTGCGCTTTTCATGACCGTGTCCCTTCACGCGGTGGAAGTTACAGTGTCATTTTCTTTGTACTCAGAAGGTATGGCGCGAGTGGAATCAAACCCAGAATGAGGTTTAACAGGAGGTAAGGTAATGGCTCCTGCTTTGAGCAATTTTTCCAATATCACACCATATGTTTCTCCCAAGGGAGTGTAGTTGATGGGCTCTGCTTTATACTTATAAGTGGTTTTTGGTGGAGTATTGGACGGTGGTTGGGATTTGACCATCACCGCGTGGACAGCTCCTTTTGATTTAGAAGAAGTGGACGCGTGAGGAGTGGTGGTATTTGGTTTATTGGTAGAATCAGGAGTTCGGAAAGTGGAGTTTTTGTTGCGCAACCGCAATTTCTCTTCCTCTAAGGCTCGAATTTCTAATTTTCGAGCCATAGTAAAGGCCTCGTCGAATGTACGGAAAGTTTGAATTTGGAGGGTAGGGGAGATGTGCTTAGCGCAGGCCCGCGTAAATAGTTCGATAAGTTCGGTTTGAGGTAAGGCATATGTAAGTTGGTTGATAAGGCCCCGCCATCGTCCAACGAAATCTGCGATAGATTCGTCTTCGAATTGTCGGATGGCATAGAGGTCCGTGATAGATACTTTCTTGGCAATGTTAATGGAGAAATGATCCAAGAAAGATTGGGCTAGTTGGTTAAAAGAGAAGATTGAGTGCTGGGTTAAAGCACTGTACCACTCCAAGGCAGGTCCTGATAAGGACATGGGAAAGGTGCGGAGTAACAAGGCATCATCATGAGCAATCAAATAACAAGCGTGTCTAAATGATCGCAAGTGTTGTTGAGGATCCTCTTTACTGTTAAAACGAGTAAATTTCGGCAACTCCCATTGAGGAGGATATGAATGAAGGGGGACAGAAGGGTGAATGGGCTCCCGACAAACTTGCTCGTATGTCAAGGCGCTACGACTTCCTGAAACAGAAGCCTCCAGGTTTTGCATTTTGTCCATCATTTGTTTAATTAAGTCAGTGGTTGGATGAGATGATGGTGTGGTTGTGGTGAATGGAGGCAGATTGGACCAAGGACCACCGCTAGACACTGGTGGGGTTAAGTGTTGATAAGGTGTGGAGGATGAATATGTTGAGGCGACTGAATAGGGGTGTCCTATATAGGATGTTGAGGTTACTGGATACGTGTATGGGAATGAAAAGGTAGGCGGAGCTTGAGAAGGAAAGCTCGTGTGGATAGGTGGCAGAGAGCAAGTCATGAACGGAGCAGTCTGCAAGAGAGATGAGGTAGGGGCGGTCGGTGGTAATGATATGTGGGGTCCAAGATTAACAAAAGGAAAGCTAATCGGGGTCGTATGAACCTCTGCAGCCGTCGGATTGGGAGACGGGGCTAGAGATGCAGGAAGCAAGGCGGTATTATCAGGCGGAGTGGGAGCTAAATGAGCAGCTATACTGATAGGCATACCTACAAGGAGCTGACCATCAGGTGTACGGTCAGGGGTATGAGACAAATAGTATTGTACAGCGCTGGAATTAGCATCCAGAAACTTGGCAAAGTCCTTATCTCCCACAGGAATTTTAGGAACCTCGCTGGTATCAGTAGGATTCCCCACAGAAGGTGAAGGGGGTGATTCAGGCAAAGAAACAGAGCAAGCATGTGAAACCATGGCGGCGGCTTGCTTTCGAGTGATAACAACCATGGACAGAAGTTCACAGTAGGGTTTTAATCTGTCAGGAATAGAAACAAACTCAGACTGGTAAAATTGTTAGGTTGCTGGTTTGTCAGGAATAGGAAAAGACAGTAACCGATATCGGTCTAGTAACCGATGTCGGTTATACTATAGCCGACGTCGGTCAAGTAACCGATGTCGGTGTAAGAAGTCTGGGCTAACAAGATATAAAAAGGCTGCTAATTTGATTTTTAACAACGTTTAGTATACTTGTCCAATTATTGATCACAGAAGACAGAGTATGAGAAAGAAAACAGAACTAAAAACAAGCAAGATGCACACGCAAATCCAGAGATTAACCCTAGGGTTAATTTTAATTATCGTGGGCTTATGCCTTTAGACGTAGAAGGATGTCAGAATCCTAAACAAGAGACTTAGGGGAAATGTCAAGTTGTTTTGGCTTATAAGGTTACCTCAATCGGCGAGGAATACCGCGGAAAAAGGGGGGATGTTTGAGCTGTTGTGTTAATTGTGAAGTGATTCGGTATGTGTTGTGCAGTGAATGTAAGATTAATTTCTTGTCAATACCGTGGATATCACCCCCACGTGTACGACCTGTTACTTAATCTATGTTCACTAGAATTGAAAAACAACAGGCAGGAATGCAATGCATGTGTTTTAAACCCAAATCGAAAGTGATATTCGATGAAGCAAAAGAGATGACTTTCACTAATGCAAGATGCAAAAACAAAGCAAGTTCTTTTACCAGAATAATAAAATACCTCGTGAATATCTTTAGAAGAAGAAAACAGCAAGTATGCTCCCTATATGAAAGCAAGCGAGAAATAAAGATAAACCCAAAATGGGTCCCACCGGGCGTGCCAAAATGTTTCCCTCGGAAATGTTTCGTTCCTTTTAGAAACAGATAAGGTTAGGGTTAGGAGGAATACCTGTAGAATGTCGAGATGGTGTGCGCGTACCGTAGAGAAAGATCGACCGACCGCAAAGAACTCCTTTTGTCTTGGAAGGACTACCTCGCAAATAAGAACACAAGACCACAAGATTTTGATTAAACAATAAATGAGGAAACTGCTTGGGCCTGTGAAATATAAAACTTCCTTTCAAGGTGGTCAGCTTCGCTAATATGAATTAACACAAAAGACTCAGAAATATCAATTAAGTTGTTTCGTTGAACCGGGTAGGGAAAAGGTCAAGTTTTTCTCGGTTTTGATCGAGGAACCGATGGCGGTTAATCGATAACCGATGCTTATCGATAACCGATACCGGTGGGTTATAGGATCTTCTTGTAGCTATGGTGTTTGTAAGGCTGGTTTATGGATGATATTAGGAAATGAGATGATGAGAGGTAAAAGAATAACAGTTAGATGCAATGGCACGTTGGGTAGTGGACTCAGAAACGGATTTAGGAGGACTGAGATTCAAGAAACATAAGAAATGTTATAACAGAGGACATGCAAGATGTGACTTACTGGTTTTGACCAAGATGCAAGCTGATCTCCTTTGCTGTAAACACTTCTGGTATTTCCACTGCCTCTCGCTTGGTCAAGTGAAGATCTGACTCGCTCGCTCCCAATAATCTCTGTTGATCCAGAAATCCTTCGACTGATCTCCAAAATGAAATTCCGATCCGTTGTTTTGGTTTGGGGAGCCCATTTACAGGGAACCGATGGCGGTTGCGTAACCGACGGCGGTCGAGTAGGAACCGGCATCGGTAAGGAAAAAGTAGGCTATTTTTAGTAAAATCACCCACCTTCCCTATTTTTCTCCCGAGAGATCAGCTGCGGGCTTGGTCAAGTGACTAGAAGGTCGGTTTTGGGTGCGAGAAAGGGGTCATTAGTTATGGGTGTAGGTGTAGACCAAGTTTTAGGTTTTAATTAGGTTAGTTTAGGATTAGGGCTAGGTCATGATGAGGTGGCAAAATGAGGTGGCAGAGAGGTGATGGGGATTTATCAATTACAAGGTAATTAATAAATAATTGTGTAAATTTTAGGTAATGAGGTTAGGTTGCGAAGTGGGATGCGGGTCACAAGGGTTCGTAAGACATGAATTTGGTGTCTACACCCTCATTGGATGTATTAACTCATCTAACGAATAGATTAACACCATTCGGATCTTAGAAAAGAGCTGCGTAGTCGGGACAAGACGTGCCCACTTAATCATGCCAGATCTTGTGCCTACCCCTGAGGAATGTCGTATAACTTGATAGAGTAATTAGAAAAAATGTATGCTAAGATATCTATCCTCAAACTCCTAAATATCTCCAATGCCCATAAGAACATACTATTCAAAACTTTGCAAAATTTAGGGGTTTCCACAGAAATAGATCCCATGAACCTTCAAGCCATCGTTACATGCTTAGATGCCAATGATCATATTACTTTTAATCATACTGAAATCCCACATAACAACCCAGAGCATAACTTACCATTGTACCTCAAAGTGGTGGTTACCCATCGCAAAATCAAAAGAGTACTTTAGATGGGGGATCTGGTCTAAATATTTACACCTTGAAGTTGGTAAAGCAGCTAGGCCGTTCAGAAACAGAGCTGGGTGCTAAAAATATCACAATCACATCATATGACAATGAATAAAGAGAGTCAATAGGGACTATAGTGTTCCCCATGGAGGTAGGACCAACATGTCATGACACAATGTTTCATGTCCTTGATTTGGATCTTCCATACAACATGCTCTTGGGGCACCCATGGATCCACGCCATGCAAGTTGTTCCATCAACGTTTCATCAGTGCATCAAATTATGCCATGAAGGGTAGGTGGTTACCATTTTGGGTGACCTAGAACCATTCATACATTGTAGGGCATTACACAGTTTCTCTCGCGCCGCTTACGAGTGTCCTTCTGCAGATGTTGTTGTCCCCCTACAGATAGAGGCTATGAAAAACCGAGTGGATTCAGAATACCTCACGCCTTTCAATCAAGATTTTCCCTCATTGGTCAATCCATTTTATTCATGGGAGGCAACATCAGCAAAATATGGCCTAAGTAGGCCATTCACTCTTGAGTAGGCTCTGTTAATATCAGACTTATCAGTATCCCCAAGGACAAGGGGTAAGCCTTATTTTCAGTTCAAAAGCACCCGCGAGAAATGTCCTAAACCTTTGGAGAAATTTTTCCATAGTGGCCTCTTGTATGAGAAAAAAATGTTAGAAGACCCTACCAGCAGAGTACCAGAGGGCACCATGGCTTCATGCAATCAAGCACCTCAGTACATCGAAGGTCCTCACATGATGTTTATCATGGGCTATAGTGGGTTTGGATGTGGCCTTAATGCACAAGGCCAGTTACCTATCCCTATCCCTTGTTTCAAAACTAATAAGCATGGCCTTAGAATAAGGCCCCATGATGCTCTACCATCTGAGAATGACACCACTTCTTCTGAAAGTGAGGATGTTTTGTCTCATTCTGATAGTGACGTAGATTCCCAATGTAGCCTTTACGAAGATCTTGCCTCCATGAACATATTCCCAGATACGTCGGTCCTTACCTTATTCAAATCCATCCCCCGAGATAAATATCTAATAGCCCTTGTATATCTTGAGCTTATATATTGGGATCAACAACTTCACGTGCCCTTGGATTTATTTGAAAATGATGAGGCACTCGCAGATTTCATGGGACTCAGGGACTTTATTCCGGCTGGAGACCAAAATAAAGGATTTAAGATTTAACTAGATGCCTACACCTATTTTGGGGAAGAAGCAGAGATGTGCAGATGGTTGAATAAAAAATTTGTAACTAAAAGCATACCTACTTCTGAGAAACCAAACAAGAAGGCTCTACGGAAATCCCATAGTGACAAACTCTTTGATGAACTCATAGAAAAACAAAATGAAGAGTCTAAAAATGAAGTGATTTTTCCATTTAAAGATGATCATGAATTACCATAGGAGGTCGATATTATTCTTCCCCTTGATCCTACAAGGATGGAGGATGCATCTAAAATGCTTATTGAGGAAAAAATCAGCGTCAACATTGGCTCAGAGGAGAAACCTAGAATAATCAAGTTGGGAGCTTCACTCTTAGCTCAGGAACAAAAGACCTTTGTAGAGCTCTTAAAATAATACATGGACATATTCCATGGACATATGTAGATATGCCTGGCTTGGACCTCGAGCTAGTTGTGCACAACCTCGTTATGCACCCAGATGCCAAACCAATCAAACAGAAGTTGAGAAAGATGCATCCTAAGGTGGCTCTCTTGGTCAAAGAAGAGTTATAAAAGCTGTTAGCTATTGATTTCATTAAAACTATTGACTATTCAGAATGGATCTCTAACATAGTCCCCATACAGAAAAAACTGGTTAGCATAAGGATCTGCATAGATTTCCGTGACATCAACAAAGCATGTCCAAAAGATGATTTTATCCTACCTAACATTGACATGATAGTGATTCAACAGCTGGTTATGAAATGTTGTCCTTGACGGATGGTTTTTCAGGTTATAACCAGATACTGAATTGTAGAAGAAGATCAACATAAGACAACATTCATCACCCCTTGGGGAAAATTTTGCTACAAATTCATGCCCTTCAAGCTTAAGAATGTTGGAGCTACTTTTCAGCGGGCCACGACCGTTATTTTCCATGATATGATAAGTGACATCATGGAGGATTATGTTGATGATATCCTAGCAAAATCCAAGAGTAGAAGAGAACACCATGAGGTGTTGAGGCGTATCTTTCAACATCTAAGAGACTATAAGGTTCGTTTGAACCCTAAGAAATGTGTCTTTGGTGTTTTATCAGGAAAACTCTTAGGGTTCATTGTCTCACAAAGAGGGATTGAAGTGGATCCTTCAAAGTTTAGGACTATCACAAAAATGCCACCACCTACCACTCTCAAGTAGCTAAGGAGTCTACAAGGGAAGATTTAGGCAATCCGTCACTTTATCTCACAACTTGCGGATAAGTGCCACCCCTTTACTCATTTTCTCAAGAAAGATGTCACATTTAATTGGGGACCTTATTGTCAAAAATCCTTTGCACTACTCAAAGTACTTGTCCAGCCCACCTGTACTAATGCCACCCACCCCTGGTGAACCTCTCCTCTTATACATTTCCGCTACCTAGTTCATTATTGGTGCATTACTTGCCCAATATGACTTAGCCCATAAAGAGAGAGCAGTTTACTATCTTAGCCGCACCTTGATTACATACGAGTTGAATTATCCCCAAATAGAAAAGGCCTACTTGGCAGTTGTATTCACATTTCAAAAGCTTCACCATTATCTCTTGAATAATAAAACCAAGCTCATATCCAAAGTTGATGCTCTCAAATACCTTTTATCCAAACCTGCCCTCATAGGTCGAATGGCTAATTGGATCATTCTTCTAAGTGAATTTGAGATCGAGTTTGTAAATCAGAAGTCTTTAAAAGGACAAGTACTTTCTGATTAGCTGGAAAAAGCTCCTCTCCCAGGAATGGAACCCCTATGCTTAGATTTACCAGATGCATCTATGATGTATATTGAGGAATCCATGGAATGGCAGGTTCATTTTGATGGATCTTTTACCTTCCATGGATCTGGAGTAGGAGTGGTGCTCATCACTCCAAATGGTGATGTCATACCATGAGCATTCCGGTTGGGATTCCTGTGTACAAATAACATTGTAGAGTATGAAGCACTCATCATCAGCCTCAGGCTAGCTATTACATGGAATATCAGACAACTACGAGTTATTGGGGACTCTCAACTTATCATAAAATAGGTTAATGATGAGTACAAGGTTAAAGATGAGAAAATTATTCCATATAAGAAAATGGTTGAAACTTTGAAGGAATATTTCACATAAGTCATATTTGAACAAAAAAAAGGTCGCTAATAGATCTGTGGATGCTATGGCTACTATTGGGTCTCTCTTACGCATAACACCTGAAGAAAGTAAGATGCCTTTCTTCATGGAACATCTATAGGTACCTGCATATGATATGCCAAAGGTGTCATGTTTGGCATGTGAAGTTGTTGGTCCTTTATCCCCTTGGTATGACCCTATCTTTTAATACCTACAAGATGACACCCTTCCCCCTGACATCACACATTCTGAAAAGAAAGCCCCTATTCTCTATATAGCTTGTTATACCCTCCTAGGAGGCACCCTTTATCATCATGGCTACGATGGGAATCTTCTTCGCTATTTGGATGTCATTGATTCTATCCACGCAATTAAGGAAGTACATAGTGGTATTTGTGGAGCACATACTAGTGGCATGGTCTTAGCTAAAAAGCTATTGAGAGTAGGCTATTATTGGCCTACCATGGAATCTGATTGTTGCAACTTCATAAAGAAGTGTGAACTATGCCAAAAATATGGAAATTTAATACATGCGCCGTGCAAGCCTTATAGCCTATTACAACGCCTTGGCCATTCTCTAAATGGGGCTTGGATCTCATAGGGAAGCTCCATCCTTCTTCATCAGATGGTCATACTCATATCATCATTGCCACCGAATACTTTACCAAATGGGTAGAGGTTGTCCCTCTTACATATGTCACCAATGTGCACGATTTCAAAATTCATCACGAACCATCTCATATGCCATTACGGGATCCCCTCATCCATTGTCACTGATAATGGTAAATCCTTTAAAAATAAAATGGTTAAGACATTGTGTCAACGCTTCCATATCCAACTAAAGTGGTCTACCCCTTATTACACTTAAGGTAATGGATAGGAAGAAGCCACCAATAAAACCCTTGTGCAGATTATGGAGAAAATGGTCAGTAAAACTGGCCGTAATTGGCATCTGCAGATACACCCCACCCTCTGGGCCTATCATACTTCCATCCGCACTCCTACTAGTGTAACCCCTTACTCACTTGTCTATGGCACTGAAGCCATCATACATTTGAAGTGGAGCTTCCCTCTCTAAGAATATCTCTCAGGACTATCTTGATAAAGATGAAGACTACAGAGTTGCTCGCCTGGTAGAGTTAGAACTATTAAATGAAAGGCGTATCAGAGTGCTTAATCACCTAAAAGTTTATCAGAATAGAGTATCTAGAGGATATAAAAAATGCATCATTCATCAGGAATTTGATGTAGAGGATCTAGTTCTCAAAGAAAATCAAAAGAACATCGGCAAAGAAAGAGAAAAGAAAGGAAAGTTCGAGGCTAACTAGTTAGGTCCTTATGTTGTAATTGTAAAATATGGATCAAGGGCCTACAAACTTGTATATTCAGATGGTGAAGAGCTTCCAAAACCTATGAACACCATGCACTTAAAGCAGTTCTACACTTAGGCATGATGAGAATATCAAATAAGAACTAAAAATTGGAAAACAAAGAAAAAACAAGAAAAAAAATGGAAAAATGAGAAAATAGTAAAGAAAAAGCAGGTCATCCTCATGTGAAAACCACACAATTGTGGCATAGGGGTAGTTCCTTGAGTGAAAACTAGTTTTTGGCATTGAGGAAGATTCATTGAACACAAGTTACTCTTACGAAGGATGAGTGATCGTTACCACTTGTTAGATACCACCTTTTACTAGGTCTAGGAACCCTACTAGGACCACCTATGCCTTGCCATGATCTTGTTTGTTTGCTCTTATATCTGCATGAAGGACGTTACACTTGTATATGGCCATCTGACACTAAGAATAAAAATACCATTGCCATCTTCCTGCACATATGCGCATGACATTCTGCCCTTTGTATATTCCCACATTACGCTAGGGGCATCCATGCTTCTTTGTTCTTGTACATTGTTTTCAAAACATGACCTTGGAAAATACAAAAACATTCGAAAACGATCCATAAAAATCTAAACATTTGGAAAATTTCCCTTTCCAGGGATAAAGCTACATTCGTCTCACAATGTTATCTTTCGGAAACCTAGACAAACAAAGTGATGCGTAGCCACGAAAACTTATCTTCTTAGATAAACCCAAAAACATTATAAAATATGTCAAGGTTGTCCCGCAAAAACAAAGTAGTGCTTTAATTTTTTTTAGTTGTTGGTTTGTATAGTTTTGGTGAACTTAGTCTCATTAAATTGTTAGTTCTTTAAAATGAATCATTTTCTTATCAAATTTTGAATCTTGTTTGATTTAAATTATGTATTGCATTACATACATTTGAGGGCTCTCATGCTTGTAAACAATTGTTGTAGATTTCTTTGTTTGTTATGTACATCCTTTTAGGGTTCATTTTTACTTTCTTAGATTAGATCTCATTTTTATCTCTTGTTAAGTTTTTGCATATGTGTTTATTTATTAGTAGTTTGTTGTATGTGTATATTTGTTTAGTTTTGTTAACTTTTACTTGTGTGTTTTTGCACAGTTGTTCATTATCACATCTATTATCTATCATGTCATCACATTTATAACATCATTCATTACATCATATATACAGAAAAATTTTAAGTATTACATCATGCATGTATGCTAATCTAATCATCAAATGTCGTATCATCAATGGGGGCAAGAGGGGTTGCGCATAATCGCAAATCTATCCCCCCCACACTCATATCATCTGGTATCATCCCAAATGCTAGAATACGAAATCAGAAATAAATCATGAATATAAAAACATGTGGTGCCATCTATAGATACATCATCAAATATGGAAGAAGGAAATACATACATTTCTAAATCTAAGATATGCCACATACATGAAAGAAAGAACAAAGATACATCATAAATCCATCATATAAATGATACATCAAAATGTCCATATATATATACACGTGTAACTGTCTAGGTCAGTACTCAAAATAATACATCATCCATACAGTGCGCCATCAAAAAAGGGCACACATAAAAAAGAATCAAGCCTTCATCACGAGGCATCATCAAAATCAGCCTTTATAAGAGGCATGTATACAAAATATCTGTATAATAAAAAGAAGCTAGAGCTCAACCATAGCTCTTGCCCTCACTAGGAATCCTAGGTCTATCACCTGGTTGATGGAACAATGGTGGCTGAGAAGGACGTGCACTAGGTAGACCACCAAACTGTCTAGATGGCCCTTGTCCAACTGGCTGCTCTAGCATAGGATGCCTAACTGATCTCGATGAATGGCCTGATCTCCATGACCTAGAACCTATCATGCTCATCTCTGATTGTCGAGACAATACCACTCGCTGCTTTGGGGAATTTCCCTGAAGTAGGTAGTCCTATAAAATAAATCCTCACCACCAAGCCTCGTAGCATCACGGATCAAGTTAGCATCTCCAAAGGCGAGGGCTACCTAAAGGGAAACATCGCACTCACCTATCACTCTACCTAAATCGGCCTCATCCTGTCTTAAGGAGGTAACCTCTCGATCTCTCTCTCGTAGTAATAGTTTGCACCTAGGCTCGTGCTTCATCCCTCTGATGCAAGATAACCCTGTGACCATGTGTATACATGATCCATTTGAACAACAATCATCCGCACTTGAGTCTGGGACTAGTGTAGGAGGCTCAATATTTTAGCCCCCTGTGTGGCCATCTCTCGCACCTAACTCTACCATGCAACACTATCGCTTCCCTGAGTGGCAGTGCCCGAGCCTAATCTCTCTCTGCTATCAAAATTTGTACCTGGGTGAGTGCCTGATCTCGCTCTGACATGAGGGCCTGTACCTGGGTCCTTGTTGTATCTCTCTTGCTAGCCACATGTAATTGTACAACGATGGCTTCCTGTAACTTTTGTTGAAGAGCAGCTCGTTGCCCACCAGCACTGTTACTCTCCAGGATATCAAAAGGCGGGCCCTACTTTGGTAGTACCTATTGAAGAGGGGTATAAATCCCTGCTGGAATGCCCACTGGGAAACTCTATATCCACGGCCTTGTATACCTATCTCGGCATAAGCCTAGGGGCCTGTTCCTATGGTTGCTGTATGGTACAGGACCCTATCCCCTACCTCTAACATGTTGGTGCGCATCGAGCCCACCCTCATCATTGTCATCATCACTATCATCTCTTCCCTCGCCACCACTAGGAGGCCCCACTAGGTGCCTCACGCCCATGTCATATGTTGCCCTAGGAATGCTCAAACGATGCGAGAGCACACCGTGGTACCATGGTCCATACTCCGGCGTAGTGCCCGAATCTCTAATCTTTCTAAGTGGCACCCAAATAACAGGTGCCACCTATCGAAAGCTAGCCAGTGCTCTGTCATGGGTAATCTATGGTCCCATATCAAAATTCTCTCTAGCTCTACGAGTATACCATCTATCTAGCTAAGGAATATCCTAGGTAAGGCAAAACTACCGCTGACATCGATCTACTCTGTATAACTCCCGCATATAGTTGTGGCTGCCCAAGATAAAATGCTCAACGATAGTAGTGCTGAGCTCTAGACCATCCTCTAGCCACTGAAAATGTCTGTAATGCCTCCATGTAATGGAAGCTTGTCGTACCTCATCTAACTCATGCCTGTAGTGGTATGTAACTCCCATGAAGGGTTTCACATCATCCCCTACTAGGACCCAACCCATCGTAGAAGGCTCGTCGGGAGCCTAACCTCTCAAAACACCTAGGGGGCGACCAATGGCAATGTGGTCCTATGCCAAAATCAGAATAAACGGGCAGGTCCTACCATCTTCCGACGGGTAAGTAAGTGATCAAATGGATATTTCAATACAAGTGTACTAATATGCATTGACCCCAACAATAGGTTCATCCCTCCACCAAGCCGAGAATCACTCCCAGGAGTCCAAGTGGAAATGAAGCACCACTCTTGTTAGGGACTAGAACTCCACTGACAAGAGCCATCATATAGACCACTATGCAGTCTAACTTTGGATCATCTATACATCAAGATAGTCTGATGGACATCCCACACCATGGTATGGTAGGAACACCGAAAAATGTGTGATATGATGCTGAATGTCACTCCAGTAGCTTGTCATCTTGATAAGCTATCCCTAAATTGGGACCCGCATGATGCGCCATACATCCTCTAAGGTAATGGTCATCTCCCTGGTAGGGAGGTGAAAGCACTGGCTCTCCCTGTGCCATCACTCTGCTATGGCCATGATCTAAAGTAATCTGTGGCATCTCTACCACCAGAGATAATCATTTCATGTGTAAAAGACTCGCTAGGGTTGCTCTATCATCATCGCCAAACTGTGCCTCTATCATAGCTAATCAGCATGTAGTGCTCATGAGTCTGAAGAATGGGTAACATACACTACAAAATCAACACAAGTGTTAGGCATCTGACATTTCTATATATTTTTCTAAGGAAAAATAATGCTTTTAATACATCTAATTTACTAACTATTCTTTTCTTCTGAAATAATCTCACCTATATTCTTCTATACTTGGTTGTTTTCCAGCCAAATGTCTTTTCTTACTTCATTCTAGCACGTACGTGCCTCCTTTGGCACCTGCATGCCCTAACTAATGCGTACGCGCCCTTTCAAATGCATACACATGCAAACCTTTCTTCTCATATTTTGCACAGGTCATACAGGATGCATACGCACTCAGTATGACACCTACGTGCCTGTTTCGACACACACATGTGCACGTGACCGTTCAAAACCTAACTGACACATGTATGTCCCCCTAATTTATTTCTGTGGGTATGCGTATGCATACCTACCTTTCCTAATGGATATAAATGTAGGTACCTGCTTCTTCCTAATAGGTATGTGTTCGTGTACCTATCTCTTGCGAATAGATGTGCATGCATCCGTGTCTATTTTGACACATGCGCGTGCACGTACCCATCTATCCAACGCATACACCTACGTGTAAGCATCAAAATTTCTTCTACCTACCCTAGAAAACCCTAAAAAGACATTAAATGCATAATTAATAGGGTTAGGGCACTCACAAATGGTCCATCCACTGGGTCCCGCATGTACTCCTAGATGCGATCCGCGCACCTCATCCTCCTTAGTATCCTCGCCATCTCACTCCAGTGCTATCACTCTCATTCATGGTGAAGATTTGCTGAGGCTCTGGTAGAAATGATTTGGTTGTGATTGTTTTACCGACCCCGGGTGGGTATATTAACCCGTCATGATGCCCTTGGGGCATGTTTTCTTCGCCATGATCATTCTAACCTTCTTCTTCCCGCTGTGATAATTATTTTTGTATTAAAATAATTATTTTTACTAATTTTCACATGCTGGGGCACCTCGTGCCATCAAACAGTCACTTCTTCATCACACTAAGGTAATTTACGAAACTTCTAGGTGCCTCTTCCTGCCTTTTCCTCTATTTTTCACCTATTTCCCTTGTCGTGATAATTATTTACTAATTTATGTTGAATAAATTATTCTCGAACCATCTTTCTTATTGTGGGCATATATTCTAAGCTTTTTAACAAGCTTTTCCTTCCCACTATCGCCCTCATGCGTATTTTCAAGAGATCTTTGATCTTTTGAACTTCTTCTACCTGATCAAAAACCTAAAAAAGAAAACAAAATTCACAAAAATATTTAAAAACCACACAAATATTGGAAAGTATCAAAATGGCTTAAAATTGATTAAACCAATCATCTATGGTTGAAATCATGTCTATTGCATGGCACTCATCCCGATTTTGCTTGACATTCTCAAAATCATTTGAAACAACGACTCGCGCATCACCAAAATCTTTAATCACCTAAACAAGCTATGTTGATTACTTCATCTGTATTCTGGGGCACTAATAATTGCCTGGCTATTTTTTTGTCATGCACATTGCTTTTTCAGTGGATGGAAGTGTCCTCCATCTTCCCCCTTGCATAATACACCTTGCTTGGGGCATCATTCTTCACCCTAGTCGTTTATAAGAACATTTGGGACTTCGTCTCGATAACAAAATATTTGTGCAACTACCTTAAACATTGTTGGTTTAAGTGTGTGTGATTGTACTTATTTCCCTATCAGGTGATTCTATTTATTTCTCGTATTGCATTACATTCATGTATGTTGCATAGAGTTGTTATTTTTGGGCAGAAGACGGTTTTTTGTATCTTGGCTTTTAATGTCATTTTATGCTTCCATCGCATGCTCACATTTTAATAAGGACCCATGAGGAGGATTCTAAGCATTATGAAGATTAAGTATTGTTAGCAATTGATTTGTGGATAGCTCAATAGCCCTTTTCCCTTTTAGCTTCTCATCTTCACTCGACACTTTCCTCTCTATTTGTTTCTTTTTCAATCATCGAACGAGTTTGTTTGTCACCCCATAAACACTCGAGGGGGAATTTTTCATCCTTCACCCTATTAAGTTTTCTTCTACCCCTTCAAAAATTTTCTAATTGCTTGTGTTTGTCTAATTTCTTTGAAGTGACGTCACTTACATCACCTCAAAGAGGGGCAAATGTAGACACATGTAGTTTGATCAATACACTATTATTTCTAATGGTGCACTAACGCTTATTAATTTTGTAAATCGATGACACACTACCGCCAAATAGACCTGTCTAACTCCCTTCCTACGACACCCTTTTGGTCATTTTTCCTCTTATAAACCATTTAAACAGGTAGTTATAGCCTCGTTCTAACTACATTAGCTTCTTCTTCTCTTCTAGCTTGCTTTATTAGCTCCCTAGAAGATCAAACCACTTTGTTGGATTGATTAAGCCCCTCAGAACCATTCCAGAACCCTAATTACTCTCTAAGAGAGATTAATTAATCTAACCTAGGTTAATTACCCTATAACATAATCAAATCACACTTTGACTTGCTAAAAGTGCTTTTTGGACTTTAGCCTTTGTCCCACATGCACCCAATTCTCCGTTTTCTTCCAAACCAAAAACTATAAATAGGGCTATCCCCCTCATTTCCTAAGAATTATCTCTTCTTCCTAGCACAAATTATAGGATTTTTTTAGGATTTAGTTTGTATTTCATCTTCTTTCATTTGAGCTAAAAGTATTTAATCTTGTATTTCATAGCATTAACATGGAGTAAAAGGGAAAATCCATTGGCCTTGAAGCCATTAATGGGGAGATCTCTTTCTCTTAATATATAAACTGAATGATTAGATCCTCTTAGGTTCATTATTTCAAGCTTTCAAAGAATAGAGATTAGCTTCATTTGCTTATTTTACATGTTTATTTCAAATTAATGTATGCAAATAAGATAACCTTGCTCATTTCTTATCACATGGTCCATTGATCAGATTGTTAAAAGCCTTTGGGGTTTCTTTAGAGATTCTTACCCCAAATCCATGGCTTTTACAACTTTTCCTTGAACATAGAAGTTTTGTATGGGCTATGAAAGTTGTAAATTGAATTGTGAAAGAGATATACTCTGTTCTCTGTTTTTGAATAAATGTGGAAGAAATTGTATTCTGTATATTGTAATTGAGGAAGAAGACAAAGTTATGACAGTCCCTTGTGAAACTACTTTTGTAAACCATTTCCCCACTTGATGTGGATGACAATTTAATACACATTTTGTGCTAAAGAGTTACTATGTTTTGGAAATAAAATCCCTTTTGAATGTGAAAGAAATTTACTCTGTATTCTATTTGTAAAAAGGAATGTACTTGAGAAATAGAACTCGTTTGATTGTAAAGTTGTATTTGATCTATATAAATTAGAAATTTGATTGTTGTTACTTTGTTCAAATGTTGTCTTGAAAGATGAAAAAGTGAATACATATGAAGAAATGTCATAATGCTCTATTCTTTAGAAATGAAAGTTTTAAAAATCAGAATTGTAATTTGGCATTTGAATACGTTGATTCGAATCAAATTAATGAGTTAGATTAGATCCGAATGATTTCTAATACTTAGAAGATGATAAATGGAAAATAGATCCTTTCAAATTAGATCTCTGTTAGATGTTTTCAAAATTGGCAAATGTTTTATCAAAATGCACATATCGACCCTGCAACATCAAAAAGAAAAAATGAAATATCAAATTTTATTTGTAAGGTCAAAATGACCCCAAACATACCAAAATACTTATGAAAATTTTATAGAACCTTTCAAATTGGGCAAAGGAAAAATTGCAGACTTCTTGCTAGTATAAAATTGATAAATTTCGAATGCAAATCAATCAAGTAAACTTAACCTTGCAATCTATCCTAAAATCTTCCAAGAAAAATCCTCCATACTTGTTTGGAAAATGGAAAAAATAATTAACGACAAATTTGAAAAAAATTGGTAAGTTAAAAATACCAGTTCACCTTCTAAGTGAAAAAAAAGTCATTTTCTCAAAAATAACCCTTTAAGCATTATCAGAATAGAATTCCAAAGGTTGTTGTGTAAAGAGGACGTCGAGAGCTTTCCAGAAAGTCCTTGTTTGCCAAAAACTGAGTTCCCAATTGAAAGTTATGGCCTTATGAAGGTTTTACATCATTTCAGGCTCAAAATAATCTAACTATCAAATTTTAAATGAATAAAATATTATTGAGCAGACCCGAAGGCTAAAACTTTCTTTGTTTTGCTTTTTTCATAAAAGGTGCAAAGTCATGAAGTTTTCTGCCGCTCCACTAATCTGTAAGCCTTCATTTTGTCTAAAAATGATCTAAGTCCAAAAAGTTAATTTGACAATTTTTCCTCTGCGGCCCCACCGCCCCGCCAGACCAATCATTGATCGACATGTGGCTTTGTTGGGCATCGTCGAAGGCTCGGATCGATTTTAACCTTAAGTGATTTCAAAAATAAATTTGGAAAAATTTGTAAGTTTTCCCCGTAGCTCCGCTGACTCGCAGCTAATCGCAGTGCGCCACATGGCTTCACGAGGCGTCAACAGAGGAGTGGATCATTTTAAGCCTTAACGCTTTAGAAAAATTTTGGGAAAAACTTCCAAATTATCTTTGCTGGCTTGACAAACCGCAACCAATAGTTGGATGACACGTGGCATCTTCTCATGTTGGCAAGGCGCATGTTCCCCTCGACCTTTTTCCCTTCCTTTGGAATAGTCAAATTTTCCAAATGTTCCTCACCGACTTGCTGAACCGCAACCAATAAGGAGTTTCCATGTGGCCTTCCTAGGTGTCGATGGAGGTGCGGGTGTAAAATTCACTTTCTCTCAAAAGGGAAAAAGTGCTAAATGCCTTCCCCGCTCCGCCGACCCGCGTCTGGGAAAATGTTTCTTCCCCACTCCATTGGTCCGCTTTTCTCCTCTAGGTGAATTTTCTCTCCGATGTCCGAAGGCTGAGTTGGGGAAAATTTTCCTCCCCAGGGCTCGCTCTTGGGAAAATTTTCACCGCAAGTTCCACTGGTCCATAACTTGAGAAATATGAGGAGTTAGGAGGACTTCTTTATATCACCGGAAAGGTGAGGAAATTCCCCATCTAATGGGAATGTTTTCAAGAAGTTTTATTGCATTAATTATGAGAAAAATAAGATTGAATCCTTAACCGAGTTCTGGGAGCGAGTAAGTAAGAATTTACTCTGATGATTTTAAAACATGTATTCTTTCTCCCCATGTAATTAAAACTTGATCTTGTCTTGGACCTTGTGGAACTAAACACCTTTGGTATTAATTATTTTAGTCCCTTAACCATAAAATTTTAATCAAGGAATATTTAGCTAAAATGTCAATGTAATCAGTGATTAAATTAATCCCTAAGGAGATTTGAGCTAGGTGTGGACTTATCGCACTTGTTGCTTTATAATGTGGAATTAGTAATTATTATAATGGGAAATGTTATCAGTTGAATTTAATTGTCCTTGAAACTTTGGTTGTTAACACTTTTAAAAAAATTTATTCCATAATTTTCTAACTAAACCTAGGTTGTTCATGGGTCTCAAGTGGGAGATTTTAGCAGACGTTACACTTGGTATTAGAGCCACGGGTTGAAATATTTGACCCTTGGGAACAATAGAAAACTTGAGATATGAAATTTAAACCTAGAACACTTTTAAATCTAGAAAACAACCTTTTTTGAAAATTGAAAAAAAGAAACACATATAAAAATATTACATTACTCTATTCATTTTAACTACCAGAATTAAAATAATAATAAAATAATAAGTTTTTGAGTTGTTGTGCTTACTTAGTGGCATTTTTTCTAAACCCGTAACTGAAAATGTTAAATTAAATTGATTTTTGTGAACTTCTAGTGTAGTGGAAACTTGGTTCTCCTTTGAAAATGTGTTGTTTTACAAGTCCTAAATCTTGATTTAATTTTATGATGCGTTGAGCCATTTTAAGACCCTTCCTTATTGGAGTTGTTGGAATGATAAACTGTATGGTGTGATTCTTGTGGTTGGACAATAGTGGTTGTGTTCGGGGGTCGGGAAGAGTTAATTAGAAGTTGTTTAGAGCTTCCTTCCTTTAGTGGTTAGGAAGGATGGTTTGGTTATTAGTTTTTCATTTTGTTACCCACATGGGAGAGTGGACATTAAGTCTGGGTGTCGTTTATGACCCAATCTTGCGTATGTGTCCTTGGAACTGACCTCGAGGCAGAGTACCCCTATTGGCAGCCATGAAGGGTCTGTAGAGTGAATGTGGTGTTAAATTTTGTGTTTTACATTCGTAATATTGTGTTATTTTATCAAGGACCAACATCTTATTTTATGATTGATTTGAGAAGCTCTGAGGCTCTTTTTATTTATATTTATTTTTGTGAGAATTTTTGACTTTGCAATGCAGCTACTTAGCCACTTTCCTTGATTTCTGATATTTCTTGGACTTTATTTTGATTGATGACTCGAGCTCGTTGATATTTTTGGCTACTTAGCTAAACGTTACGTGATTCCTTCTTGCTTAGTGATGAGTTGGTTCTACGCTATATGTATTGTGACATTTCATCATATGGGGGTACACCCTGGGTGTCTTGAATGTCTTCTTAGGTGTTCTAAGTTGTGCCTTGGTGTTGGATGCACAGAACCTTGAGTGTGTCTATGATCTTAGAGTGACTTTTCATTGCTCGACCTTGCTAGATAGAAAGTTCATTGTGTTGTGCGTTCTAGTTGGCAGTCTATTAGTGGTGGTGGTGATTCTCTTACAATCCGGTAAGATCTTGATCCTTGTTAGAGTAGAAGTGTTTAATTATGGGATTTTGGATTGTGTTAGGATCGGATTGCTTTTTGTAGATGTTAGTGGAGAAGTGGTTGTTTGGTAGTGACCTTTCATCGATGGCATGCTAAGTTTTATCATGGTTTCCATGTTTCATTATAAAAAGTATTGACTTGTGGATTGTATGCATCTTGGTAATTATGATTAGATTTAAGCCCATTTGGGTAGTGTGTTTAATTAAGTGTGTTTGTTTTGCTCACGTTGACCTATCAATCTTGGGGTTACATGGAGACACTTATGGATGCTTTGAGACTTTTGGATCATGCCACTGGTGATGTTAGTGTAATTAGACCTTGATGATTTAATCTTGGTGGTATTTTATAATGTGATTCTTCTTGCGAAGTCAGTAACTCTTGGTCGTAAAGCCATGTTAAATAGATAGTTGATTGGATCTGCTTACATTTGATGCTTTCTAATGAGTATGTGGTGTTCTTATAGTTAAAATATTTCCTTGTCATTTTTATTGCTTGGTTGGTGGTATCCTATGGTAATATGGGTGTAGATTTTAAAACTTTCCTTGTCTTATCATGTGAGTAAATTTTTTTCGCTAAAACAACAAACATTGTTAAACCCTAGTAGATCAGTAAAAGTAATTATGTTCCCTTAATGGGCCTTCCTTGTAACTTATTTTGAGACTTGTAGAGACCCACTAGAAATATTTGATGATGCTTGTAATTATTTGGCAAACCCTTGAAATATTGTTGTGATCCATGTTGGTTGATAGATTCCTAGTTCTTACAAAATTAATAATGTGTTTGCTATGTTGAATGTCCCTTGTTTCCTTAAAATTTAAAAAATGTGATATGTTGTTTTCCCATAAAACTAATAGTGTGATATGTTTACCCTTCCTTCTCATTAAATTTTTAATTGACAAGTTGACTCACCCAAACATCATAAAATTATAATTGAGGAGATTTGGCCTTGAATCTTAGTAAATAAACTGGAACATAGAAAGAGAAAATGGTCCTTGCTTTGACCTTGGTAGATTAATAGAAAAAAAAAGCTTTGTCCATCTACCTCCCCTAGGAGTAAAGTAAATGTTTTTTTCTTTTCTCTCTTCTTTTTGCGTGACGATGAGATATCATGCCCCCTTAGTGGTCCTTATAATACAAACTTGTGATGTCATAATAGGAGGAAGTTTAACTAAGAAAACTTGTAAAGGAGTTTGTTTAGCAAACAAAACTACAAATTTTGACATAATTAGTTGAGTTATAAAATAAGTAAGATTTATATGTGATGAATGCAATGTATAGTTAAACCTGTAGTTCTGTCGCCTACCTAAAATTGTGAAACACCTGGTGGATAGTAATGTGTTGTAGTTGCTTAGTACCTTCTTGTTCATAGATGTATGTGTCTTTCTTTGTGGAAGTTTTGGGTCATCATACCCTTATCAACCCATAGCTCGATGAGTGTGAGTTGTGGTCTTTTGGATTGAGACTTATCTCTGTTTAAGAAGCAACCTCCTTGCATGTTGTCTCGTCCTTGGAGACCTAATTTATTGTAATTTTAAGGAAACATATGTTAAGGATATAAAATAAATTTGAGAAGTCTTCTTTTCTTCATATTTTCTTGTGTCACCTTGTTATTGTTTCCCCTTTTCTGTTAGGATGGAAAGTGCAAGATGATGATATTTACTTTTGTCACGATGCACCTTGGATTATAGTTGGACCCCTTTGTTACTTGTTCTTCTCCCTAGCTATCTTGAGTGCTCCTTGGTGTTTCTTGTGCTCTCTTTATGGTTATTCTGAGCTTGAGCAGGAAATAAGATAAATAAATCCCATTGTGTTATAGTGTATGGTGCTTCTTGCATTATTATGTTAGCTGCTAGTGGAGTTGTTTACTAAATGTTTGACGTCTCTAGATTTGGTTGGTGTGGTGTGTTCAATTCTTAAAACAAAAGTGTAAAACAAATCAGACTATAGGAAACCTTGTGGTCATAAATTTTCTTAGTATTACCATGAAAATTTAATTGTACCCTCTCTAGTTATGGAAGTGCTTCGTTTGAATAGTTCCTTGATTGTAAATGTGTTGCTGATTTAGGTTTCCTTCCTTGTTGATTAACCTCATCTTGTGTGACCTCAAATTGTGGGACCTTGAGTAAACATGTCTTTCATACAAAATTTTGGCCATGGTTGATTCTGCTAGCCTTGTCTAAACAACGAACTATGAAAGCATAATTTAACCTTAGTGGAAACCTTAATTTTGGTTACTGTAGTGTGTTGTATTCCTTTGGAAACTATGTGGTCTTTCTCAAACTCATGGAATTCTCCTTATTATTCCTCTACTTGGTGGTTACTCTTAAGAATCTTTTGAACTCTTCATGTTATATTGTTATGTGTTGTATCTTGGTTGATAGCGTAAAGTTACTCTCTAGATTTAAATATTCGTAGCCTTGCATGCAGAAAGTTTAGAACTCATCCCTTACAATCTCCCTTCTTCTTGCTAAATTGCATTAGACCAAACTTGGGTTCTGTGGACCCACACTTGTTTGAAGCAAGCAATCCCATAATGGGAGTGATCCTTTTTCTATTGCATTTGTTCCTATCTCTCTTTCTAGTGACTTCCGGAGGAAGTCGGTCTAAGGGGAGGGGGATGTCAGTGCCCACTTCCTTTGACACATCTTGATATTGAGGGGGTTATGTATGTGATTATGGAATTTATTATAGTACATCTTTAGATGCTGATCATGGATTATTGTTGACTGATTCAGTTATGATGCATGATGATTATTAGAGACATTTTGGATATTGATGTTGATATACTATTTGACATGGTTATACTATGGATGTTGTTCGGACATGTGATATTTGGATATTGTGAGTAGACCTAGAAATGAAAATTATTTGATGATGATATAGTTATTGAGTAAAATTACAAATGATCTTGTTGGTTGCTTAGATGTTGTTGTGATCCATATATCTAGATGATTTTAGAATTTTATTTATATTATTTTTGATGTTCTGATACGGACAAAAGGCCGAAGGAGGTATTTGTGTTTTGCAAGTTTAAATATCACAAAAACATCGGGGATTGGAGACCAACCACATTGGAATTTTAGATGAATTCAACAAGGTCACCATGGCAACTAGTAATTGTTTGTGCATGTTTGTGTGTGTTAGGGATTCCCATGGGGATCACCTTTAAATGTGACCAAGGGTTATGTGTATTTATTTATTTGGTTCCTTTTTATTGGTGTTTGTATGTGTTTATTAAGTGATGTGTTCACCCCTTTTTATTTAAATAAATTGTGGTACATAATGTGAGTAATCATATTGTTAAAATAAATTAACCAACTTGGGTCATAAGAAAGTAATTATTGGAGTGGTTGAATCTTGTATTAAATGTTGTAAGATATGTGTAAGCAATGTGTAAGTGATGTGTAAGAGATATGTATGTAAAATTTGGAGTATGAAACACTTCATCTTCTTTGGAATTTAAATTTTTCCTTGGAGGCTAATTTTGAGGCTTGTGGGACAAGTTAAAATTGTCCCATACCTCTTAAATTTGCATGCCAACCTTACCTATGGTTGGAGGGTTTAAATCTAGCCTTCATTATGCATTTTTGTAAGTCAAGTTGTATGCTTTAATTGCACTTTTCTTACATGGTTTAATTTCAGTCCTTTGGGGTGTGGGCTTGTTTTGGAGTGTGTAAGTAATCTGTCATATTATTCACCTACTTATTTATTGTGCTTTGGAGATTGAAGTTGACTTATGAGTTGGAGTTGAGGATGTGTGATGGGGCATTCCACTTGGATCCACCTCATCCTCTTCTCTTCCCTCTCTATATATTCAAATTATTTTTATTATTTGGGGTTACACTCTTTTGGTTGTTGTACTTTTGCATACTTATTTTGGGGTGAATTCTTTTGCTATTTGGAGCTCTTGATTTTGGAGAAAGTTGAAGACTTTTTACAGACTTGTGTTTTGTTGATCTTGGGCTATTTTGCATTGGAAATCTTGCTGGTTGGAACTTGAAACAAACTCCATTATGGAGAGGTAAGAGCTTAGCTCTTGGAAATTCTCTCCTTTTATTTGTATGCATATGTGAATGGTTGAATGTTTGAATGTGCTATTTTATTTGTTGGTTGGTTGGGTAGATGGCCTAGGGATGGTGTAGGAGAAGACTATGGGGAATTTTGTGGGAGGCATAAGTGTTTTGGGGAGGTATAAGTGTGGAGGGAGTTTGGATTTGAGTTAGAACTTACAAAGAAATAGCTTACGTTTATTTACTCATTATGGGGTGCCATAAGAGGTAGGGGAGGCATAAGGAAATGTGAGGAATAAGGGGTACTTTGGGGAGGCATAAGGGCATGTCAGGGATTTGAAATGATATATATTTTGACAGTTTGTTCTCAGGTGGTGATACCCATTTCCCCCTTGGGAGGCATAAGCAACATCCCCCATAGTTTCTTGTTCCTTTGGCTTACATGATGAAGCATGAGTATTGTTTGTTGTTTTGTTTCTATGGTTGAAAACTACAATTTTGTTTGGACTGTGTTTTGAATGAGAAATATGTCTTTGTGTTGTGGAAGCCTGTTGTTGCCATGTGTTGAAAAGTATTTCTAATTGCAATATGGTTGGGGCTTGGTGGGCCAATAAAGAAGGATGGCTTCTCCTTTTCATTGGATGTCTTGGTTGGGTGGAGAGTGTTTCCTTTCCCCCTGTTCTGTTGTGATAAAATTGAAATAAAGAAAAATGGAGGATATTCATGTTGCTATTCTGGAGTAGAGGAAAAAGAAAATTTTGATAGTCCTTGTTGAGATTATTACTTATTGTAACCCTTCCCACTTTGAAGTGGATGAACTTGTACATTATCTGTGATGGAAAGATGGTCTGTATGGGCTATGAAAGTTGTAAATTGAATTGTGAAAGAGATATACTTTGTTCTCTATTTTTGAATAAATGTGGAAGAAATTGTATTCTGTATATTGTAATTGAGGAAGAAGACAAAGTTATGATAGTCCCTTGCGAAACTACTTTTGTAAACCATTTCCCCACTTGATGTGGATGAAAATTTAATACACATTTTGTCTTTGAAGAGTTACTATGTTTTGGAAATAAAATCCCTTTTGAATGTGAAAGAAATTTACTCTGTATTCTATTTGTAAAAGGAATGTAATGAGAAAGAGTTGTGATTGTAAAGTTGTATTTGATCTATATAAATAGAAGTGGTTACTTTGTTCAAATGATATTTCTTTCATTGGAAATATAATTGTTGAATGTAATTTGAAATCTCTGTTGGAAAGATGAAAAAGTGAATATGTATGAAGAAATGTCATAATGCTCTGTTCTTTAGAAATGAAAGTTTTGAAAATCAGAATTGTAATTTGGCATTTGAATACGTTGATTCGAATCAACTTAATGAGTTAGATTGGATCCGAATGATTTCTAATACTTAGAAGATGATAAATGGAAAATAGATCCTTTCGAATTAGATCTCTGTTAGATGTTTTCAAAACTGGAAAATGTTTTATCAAAATGCACAGATCGACCTTCGCAACATCAAAAAGACAAAATGAAATATCAAATTTTATTTGTAAGGTCAAAATGACCCCAAACATACCAAAATACTTATGAAAATTTTATAGAACCTTTCAAATCGGGCAAAGACAAAATTGCAGACTTCTTTGTATAAAATTGACAAATTTCGAATGCAAATCAATCAAGTAAAATTAACCTTGCAATCTATCCTAAAATATTCCAAGTAAAATCCTCCATGCCTGTTTAACAAATGGAAAAAATAATTAACGACAAATTTGAACAAAATTGGTAAGTTAAAAATACCAATTCACTTTCTAAGTGACAGAAAGACGTTTTCTCAAACCTGACCATTTAAAATTTATTAAAACTAAATTCCTAAGGTTTTTGTGCAAAGAGGATGTTGAAAGCTTTCTAGAAAGTCCTCGTTTGCCAAAATCGAGTTCTCAATCAAAAGTTATGGCCTTCTGAAGTTTTTACTTCATTTCGGGCTCAAAATAATCTAATTGTCAAATTTTAAATGAATAAAATATTCTTGGGCGGACCCATGGGCTAAAACTTTTTTTTTTTTACTTTTTTCAAAAGGTGCAAAGTCATGAAGTTTCCCACCACTCCGCTAATCCGCAAGCCTTCATTTTGTCTAAAAATGATCTAAGTCCAAAAAGTTAATTTGGCAATTTTTCCTCCACGGCCCCACCGCCCCACAACCAATCATTGATTGACACGTGGCTTCATTGGGCATCGGTAGAGGCTCAGATCAGTTTTAACCTTAAGTGCTTTCAAAAATAAATTTGGAAAAGTTCATAAGTTTTCCCATGACTCCACCGATTTACAGCCTAATCGGTGATGCCACGTGGCTTCACGAGGCATTGGCGGAGGAGCAGATCTTTTTAAGCCTTAATGCTTCAAAAAAATTTGAGGAAAAATTCCAAATTATCCCCTCCATCCTGCCAAACTGCATCCAACGGTTGGTTGACACGTGGCATCTTCTCGTGTTGGTGGAGGCGCGTGTTCCCCTCGATCTTTTTACCCTTCCTTTGGAATAGTCAAATTTTCCAAATGTTCCTCACCAATCCACTGAACCGCAACCAATAAGGATTTTCCATGTGGCCTCCTTGGGTGTCGGCAGAGGTATGGGTGTAAAATTCGCTTTGTCCCAAAAAGGCAAAAACAGTAAATGCCATACCTGCTCCACCAGCCCGCATTTGAGAAAATTTTCTTCCCCGCTCCACCGGTCCACTTTTCTCCTCCAGGTGAATTTTCTCTCCGATGTCCGCATTCTTAAGTTGGGGAAAATTTTCCTCCCCAGGCCCGCAGGGCCACTCTTGGGAAAATTTTCACCGCAAGTTCCGCCGGTCCATAACTTGAGAAATATGAGGAGTTAGGAGGACTTCTTTATATCATAGAAAGGTGAGGAAATTCCCTATCTAATGGGAATGTTTTCAGGAAGTTTTTATTGCGTTAATTATGAGAAAAATCAGATTGAATCCTTAACCGAGTTCTGGGAGTGGGTAAGTAAGAATTTACTCTGATGATTTTAAAACATGTATTCTTTCTCCCCCTATAATTAGACCTTTCTCTTGTCTTGGACCTTGTGAAATTAAACACCTTGGGTATTAATTATTTTGGTCCCTTAATCTTTAAATTTTATTCAGGGAATATTTAGCTAAAATGTAATTGTAATCAGTGATTAAATTAATCCCTAAGGAGATTTGAGCTAGGTGTGGACTTATCGCACTTGTTGCTTTATAATGTGGAATTAGTAGTTATTATAATGGGAAAAGTTATCAGTTGAATTTAATTGTCCTTGAGACTTTGGTTGCTAACACTTTAAAAAAAAATTATTCCATAATTTTCTAACTAAACCTAGGTTCTTCATGGGTCTCAAGTGGGAGATTTTAGCGGGCATTACAAAATTCTTCATTTATGATCTTGTTCTAAACACATGAATTAATTGCTTTTCTATATTCATAATGAGGCTCTCTATATCTTGAATTGTATTTTTCTCTATCTATCCAAAATGCACCAATGTACATGTATATTTATAGACTTATTGAATTAAATTTGGACCTTATTAATGCACAAAATGACACATTACGGGTGGAAAATCTACAACGAAGTTCCTCAAAACCAAGTAAGAGACTCAAAAGAGAGCTAAAAGAGCCCACAAAAACAAAACCCTAGAACTGGGCATCCACAGTTCTAGGGCCTTAGGACTATGACTATACAATTATGAGAAACATGAAAAAATATATGAGAAAATTGGGAGTTCAAGAAACAGAGGAAAAACTAGAAAAACACAAAAGAGAAAAAACTAATAACTTTCTAATTTGCAACAATAATCAATAAACACATGAGCACCTTAGAAAATGTAGTTTTACAATTACCAAAAATACATCAAAGTATCACATATTATTATCTAAATAAATCTGTCATTTTGAAAAATACTTAATTTCTTATATATTAATAACTTTTTTTTTTTGGTCATTTTCAATACTAATGTATTATATACCATATAAGTTTAAAATCTATAAATTAGAAATTTAATGTAATAATGAGATTATTTTATTTGAAAATATGATGAGAGCCAAACATTTAAATAAAAAACAAAACCATAGTCAAAGATATAAACATAAAAAGCCGTTGGTACCATCAACTTAAAAATACCTAATGGACATCTTATGGATGATTTCTCTCAACACCGGTCTCTTATATACTTTTCTCATTTAAAACATTTCAGTAAAATATGAAATTAAATATGTACAGATTAGAACTATACATCATCAAATAAATACCTCCCTAGAAATATTGTTTAGATTTTTTATTTAAATAATGCAAAAAAACATGGAAAAGGAGATTTGTACTTGAGATTTCTTTGTCAACTCCATACAGACCACCAATAAAGGAGATTTGTACTTTGAGATTTCTTTGTCATATTTATAATCAATAAAAGAAAGATCTATCCCTAAAAGGCTATAAAATATGCCACACAATGCAAGATGACCAAGATGTTTTTATAGGAAATTGGTTTTACATCAAAATATAATACATATATACCAGAACCATAATAATGAAACTAAAATTAATAAGAACTACTGAAACTAAAATTAATAAGAACTAAAATAGTAAAATAATACTTTACTATTAAACCATTTATAACTTAAGAATTGACTCAAGAGTGTTTAAAAAGGATATTTGTTTTTGACAAATCACAAAACAATTGTCGGAAATAGACAACAAAATCAATGTTTTTATGGAAAGATAGAGAACTAAGAAAACTTGCATCAAATGGGAGACTTTTCTAGAACATTCAAGATACTCTTTTGATACAATTACCATACACTTTTGGGACCATTAATCCACTTTTCTAAGACCATCTAGTAACGATCACATTATGGTAACTATCGCGCATGAATTATTTTTATTCAACAAGTTATTCATTAGGTCTAGGGCTCTAAAACCTCGCTTGCATTTTTAAATTCCTCATGTATCTCTAAGCAATTCATTTTCTTCCTCCAAACCCTTCCAAGATAGCTCGGTACACAAAAAGAGTAAGATTTTTTTCTTTTTCTTTTGGGGCCTATGGTATACCAAAGAAGAGTAAAACATCCTTGATATTTTTCAAGTCCCTCAACAATGTACAATATCGAAAAATAATACAATGCTTCACCCATGCGGTCTGGTATAATACAATAAATACAAGCGATATGACTTTTCATTCTAGAATGAATGTATGATGGGAAATAAATGCTTCCTATATGTTCTCATTATATATGCTTGAATTAATTGTTTTGGCATATATTCATAATGGGGTGCTCTATATCTTGAATTGCAGTTATCTTTAATATTTTATGCAAAATACACTAATGCAAATGAGTATTTATAAATTCATTGAATTAAAGGCAAAAATGAGCTAAAAGGAGCCACACAACAAAACCATCATAACTACATATTCAAAATTCTGAAATTCAAAAACTATACATAAATAATTTTAGGAGACTAAACCATAACTATGTAGTTATGAGAAAAACAACAAAAATACATTAAAAACTGAAAAAAGAAAAAAGGAAAAACTAAAAAACAACTAATAACAAAAAAACATATAAATAAGATTCTAACCTAGAACAAAAATTAATAAAGACATAAATATTGTAGAAACATATAATTTTACAGTAACGAAAACCAAACTTAGATGTCTATATAGGAAAAACTAAATATACTATCCACCAAAAACAAAACAAAACAAACCTGCATTATCAATACTAGATGTAGGTTTGAAATCTGATCCGTAAGAATAATATTCTTTCATTTGAAAATTTGATGACAGCTGAACATTTAAATTTAAATTTAAATTTAAAGAATTGTTTTTACCCAATCTGCATTATTTAATATCGTAACTACCACTAAAATAAAAATACTTAACAAAAACAAAAACATTGGTACCATCAACATGAAAAATACGTGATAGACATCTTATGGACGGTTTCTCTCAATACAGACCTCTTATATACTTTTCTCACATAAAACATTTTATTAAAATATGAAATCAAATCTATACAGATAAGATTTTATTAAAATATGAAATCAAATCTTTACAGATAAGAACTATACATCATCAAATTGATCCCTCCGTAGAAATATTGTTTTTATTATTGGTTCAATAATGCAAAGAAAACAAGGAAAAAGTGATTTGTATTTAAGCTTTCTTTGTCAACTCAATACAGACCACCTTAATTTCTCTAAAAAAATTTTTGACGATTACAACCAAGTGAGTGTACATGTATATATATTCTACCTAAGACATAGGTGGTTGAGAATACTTCTGTCAAGAAATGGCAAGTGCAGAAGTGCTATGTGTGACCAGGCCCATAGTTGATGCAGTAGAACTTTTCTTATACAGAGAAAGGGATAACAAGCATCCCAGAAAATATGTTCATCAGGCCACCTCAAGAGCGTTTGGCTACAGCTGCAGTGCTTTCATGCACATCCTTCCTTGTGATTTCACACCTTTGAGTGCATACAAAGCAATTACAATTGCTGTTATTTAAATAGAATAACTCACCATGTTCCTGAGCATTCTAAATTTAAACTCATGCAAGGCCTGCCAATGATTTAAAACAGATTTATTTGATTTAAATCTAATGATAAAAATAAGATAAAGCTAACTTAACTAAAGCAAGACTAAAGCTAAAATTAGCTTTCCTAAAAAAGCTATAGTTGGAATTAAATATGCATCACATGCATATTTCCAACACTCCCCCTTAATTTCAAACTTGTAGCTTTCACTCTTCTGGAGTTGTGTTTGCTTTTTCAGATCTGCCATGTGCAGGATCACAAACTCCCAAACAATCTCTCAAATATTCAAAACTTCTTTTGCTAAAGCTTTTGTAAAATGTCCAAAACTGATCTTGTATCTACAAAATTCAAGATGAATTTCCTTGTTGTTTACCACTCCCCTGATGAAATGATACCTCGTATCAATATGCTTGCTCCTCTTATGAAAAACATGATTTTGGACAACGCTATGGCTGAGTTGTTGTCACAAAAATCTGCGTAGCTTCCTCTTGTTTCTGTTGTAAATCTGTCAACACTCTCCTCATCCAAACAACTTGACATGCTGCTCTGCCTGCCCATACATACTGTCACGGGCCAAGATAACGTGACAATGGGCTGCTTCTTTGATGCCCATGAACACTCTGTTCCAGTAGTGAAAAGTATAGCCGGATGTGCTTTTCCGATCATCTATACTTCCAGATTGATTGGATAACCAATGAGTTTGAACTCATTTGAACTTGAATAAAGAATTCCATGATTTCTTGTTCACGCCATACCTCAAAATTCTTTTTCTTGCCAATGTGAATCTTTTGGAGATTCCATGAACCTTGATATGAGGCTTACACCATACATGATATCAAAGCCTTGTGGCCGTAAAATACATAAGACTTCCAACCAACTTTTTAAACAATGTTGGATCCACAAATGATCCTTCATCCTCTTTGCTCAACTTCAAACCTCTGCATCAAGATGGTCTTTGGCTTACAATTCAACATGTTAAACCTTTTCAAAACGTCACTTGATACTTTGCTTGTGAGATAAAAACTTCACCTTCTGATTGTTGAACTTCAATGCCCAAAAATAATGCATAAGACCAAGATCTGTCATCTCAAACTCCTTCTTCATGGCTGATTTGAATGACTCTATAGATAGATTTCCAAATGATCAAATCATCTACATATAAACAAACAATTAAAATTTTACCTTGCTCATTTATCTTGGTGTATAAGGTAGGCTCACTGCTGCTCCTACTGAAACCATTCTCAATCAAATAAGAATCTATTCTGCTGTACCAAGCTCTAGGTGCTTGCTTGAGACCATAGAGTGCTTTCTTCAATCTGTATACTTTTCCTTCATGACCTTCAATCTCATAACCTTCTGGCTGATTTACATAAACTTCCTCTTCAAGGAATCCATTTAAGAATGCTGATTTAACATCCATCTGATAAATAGGCCATTTGTTTTGAGCTGCAATTGCTAAAACCATTCTTACCGTATCCAAACGTGCTACTGGTGCAAATGTTTCGTTGTAGTCAACTCCATATTGCTGCGTAAAACCTCTTGCAACCAGCCTTGCTTTGTGCTTCTGTACTTTTCCATCAGCATTGTATTTTGTCTTGTAGACCCACTTGACTCCTATCACGTCCTTTCCTTTTGGAAGATCCATTAGCTCCCACGTTTGATTCTTCTCTATAGCATCAATCTCATCATCCATGGCTTTTTCCCAAACTTCATTCTTTATAGCATCTTCGTAATATACTGGATCTGCAAAGAAAATAATGCAAAACTGAAAATGAATTAGTTGTATCAACATTATAAATCTCACTTAGACTTCTTGTTTTCCGTTGCAGACAGAGTATTCAATGCAGACTACTTTCCTCGGTGATGGAGTAGCTTCGGTGTTCCCTGTGGTGTCTCTCTTGCATGATCTGAAGATGGCTGAAATCTTGGTGACCTCACGATCAGAGATGGAGGTGTAGCTTGTGCTTCAACTTGTGGTGCATGTCCAAGATTTGTAGATACTGTAGTTTGTTGCTCTAAAGTTTCATCTGTCATATCATCATGTGGAATAGATGTTGCTATACTCACTGTTTTCTCTATACTTCCATCCCATGCTTCATTCTCAATAAACTGTACATCCCTACTGATCACAACCTTTCCAGTGACTGGATTGTACAACTTGTATGCTTTTGTATTCTCTGAATACCCAACAAAAATACATTTTTCTCCTTTGTTGTCTAACTTCTTCCTTAGTTCATCAGGTACATGTGCATATGCTACACAACCAAAAATTTGAAATGTGAAACACTGTGTTTCCTATTAGTCCATGCTTGTTGAGGAACCATGTTCCTAACAAGTTTTGTTGGACACCTGTTCAAAATATAAACAGAAGTTGCTACTGCTTCTGCCCAATACTCATTTGGAAGATGTTTTGCCTTCAACATGCTTCTCGCCATCTCCATGATGGTTCTATTTTTCCTCTCTGCCACACCGTTCTGTTGTGGTGTATACCTGGTAGTAAACTGCTTGTGTATACCATGATATCTGCAAAAATTCATAAACTCATTAGAAACATACTCACCTCCTCTGTCCGTTCTGAGAACTTTGATGTAGTATCCACTTTGCTTCTCCACTAATGCCTTGAACTGCTGAAATGTATCAAAGGCATTTGATTTATTTCTTAGGAAATAAACCCATGTCTTCCTTGTGTAATCATCAATGAATGTCATAAAATAAATAGAACCTCCAATAGAAGCTGTTTGCATAGGTCCACATAAATCTGAATGTACAATCTCAAGTGGTGCACTTGCTCTTACTGTTTTGCCAACTGGAAATGAATCTCTGTGTTGCTTTCCCAAAATACAACCTTCACATACCCTTTCAGGTTTCTGAATCAATGGCAAACCTTTAACCATATTTTTTCTATATAATAAATTCAAACCTCCAAAATTCAAATGTCCATACCTTAGATGCCAAAGCCATGTTTCATCCTTCATAACTGAATGAAAAGTTGATTGTGTTCCTTCAAAAAAACTTGATTTTCATCAAGCGCGAGACTCATCTGTTTGAGTGCGGACTCAACAAAAGACTCGATTTGGCTTAACGCATGACTTTGCTGCAAAACAGATCTGATTTCTTCTTTTTTCCAGTTTTAAAATCAATGGAAACATCCTATTGCTGCTCATCTTCACTTTTGCAATCAACTCGAGTGCTAGGAGCTTTGTCCACAATCACGCACTCATTGTCTTCCATATAGACTCGGTATCCTTTCTGTATCACTACTTGTCCAATACTCATAAGGTTATGTTTCAAACCTACAGCCTAATAAACATCTTGCATACTTGTTTGCTCCCCTGTCTTGTTAGAATACTAACCGTGCCTTTTCCTTTCACGCATTACAAATATTGTTATTCCCAAGAGTAACATCACTCTTCACTAACTCATCCAAACTAGAAAATAAATCTAGATTACCTGTCATGTGATTACTGCAACTAGAATCTAAATACCATACATCACATGGACTCTCTTTTGATAAATTACATTCAATAGGGGATAAAGAAGGTATTGCTTCAGCAATCCTTGTGCATGCAATAAACATAGGTTTAGAAATAGAACTTCCAACCTGATTTTGATTTTGTCTCTCTTGATCATATTGCTTTTTCTTGCAATCATAAGCATAGTGCCCATACTTCTTGCAATAATGACACTGAACATGAGACTTATCTTGTCTCTGACCATAACTCTGTTCTTGATTATGTCCTCTTCCACTCTGATGAAGTATGATGAATGCTGCCACGTCCTCTGGATGGACTTCTTCCTCTGCCTCTTGGGCTGAAACTTCCTCTTCTTTTTGCCACGACTACCTGCTTCCGAGATGCAAAGCCTGATTTACACTTCGCATGTGATCTATTCATCCTCTGTTCATGATTGATTAGTGATGCATGCAACTCATCAATAGAAAATCGACTCGATCCTTAGTTTCTTCATAGCAAGAAACTAAAGGATCAAATTTAGTAAAAACTTCTAAGCAATTTTTCAATAATCCTTCCGTCCTCAAGAGTCTCACCATGAGATTTGATTTGATTGACTAAGCCAACTACATAAGTAAAAATGATTCTACGAATCTGAATTTTCATTGCTAAATTCTCAAAATCTCTACGAAGTAATCGTAGCTGCGCTTTTACTTTCTCCTTACCTTGATATGCAACTTGTAAAGTATCCCATGTAGTTTTGCTTGACTGGATGCTGCCACTCTAGGAAGAATGCTTTCATGCATTGCTCGATGAATATAGAAAAGAGCTTTGCCATCCTTCTTTCGTAACTCCTTCAAAGTATCTTTCTCTCGCTTGAGAAAGTGCATATATCGCCTGCTGCATTCATGCGGCTCTGTGTACCCATCTTCAATGATCTCCCACACGCCTTGAGATCCGAATAGCGCCTTCATGGTCGAATGACCGCAATCTATTCGTAATTCTTTCCATTAAATTGCGGTGTCTCAGATACCGGATGTAGAAGCCATAGCTTGCTACCAATTTAATAAGTGCTGGAATAACCTTGCTCGATACCAATTTGGAGAAAATCTACAGTCTTATACAACAAACAAGATAAAAGAAATAAACAGAATACTTAAATAACTTGCATAAACATATGAATATTCGAACCAAAGATCACTGCTGTATAATCTCCATTAATAAAATCTTCTACTCGAGCTTCACTCTTTACAATCAAGTTGCATGCATGCAAATGCGTGTGCTTTTCAATGCACATCCTTCCTTGCTTATGCAGATTTCACACCTTTGTGTGTGCATACAAAGCAATTACAATTGTTGTTATTTAAATAGAATAACTCACCCACTAACAAATTCTTCAACCGAGCATTCTAAATTTAAACTCATGCTTTAAAACAATTAAATGCATGATTTAAAACAGATTTATTTGAATTAAATCTAATGATAAAAATAAGATAAAGCTAACTTAACTAAAGCAAGACTAAAGCTAAAATTAGCTTTCCTAAAAAAGCTATAGTTGGAATTAAATATGCATCACATGCATATTTCCAACATTTTGTAGAGAAAGGGATAACAAGCATCCCAGAAAAGTTCATCAGGCCACCTCAAGAGCGTTTGGCTACCAGTGCTTATACTCCATGTGACCATGAGGAAGAGCATGTTCCTGTCATAGACTTGCAAGGCCTGAATTGCTGTGAGGGGAGTATTGAGAGAGAGAAAGTGCTGAAGCAGTTGGGTAGTGCATGTGAGGAGTGGGGTTTCTTTCAGATTGTGAACCATGGGATACCAGAGTCTCTCATGGAAGCCATGATGAATGTGGGAAAGGCTTTCTTTGGTCTCAGTGTGGAAGAGAAACAAGCATATGCTGCCCTGCCCGGCTTGGTCACGCAGGGATATGGGAGCAAGTATATACAGAGGGAGGGGGCAACCAGAGATTGGAGGGACTTTATCTATCTTGTGCTGCAGCCTCATTCTCTGAGAGATTATGATTATTGGCCGTCTAATCCTTCTGCTTTCAGGTAATATATTTTTCTGTGGGTTGAAATTTTTAAGATCATCAAGATGGCATTTCAATATGGATCTTTGTATGAACTCTTTACAGTTCCCCACACACATAGTAAATTGTTTGCAGGTATGCACGCCATTTATATGACATTTAGATTGATCTAAATGTAAATTATATTAATATAAATAAATATATATTATTTTTTTCAAAAACAAATAAATTATATCTTTTATATTATTATTAATATATTAATAATTTTATTTTGTTTAAAAGACATAAATAATCATCAAATTTAAAGCCATCTCATAACAACCACAAGTCTGCAATATCCAAATCTCTCATAACCTCAACAAATCTACACTATCCAAATCTCTGTATATGTGTTTTATTCAAATGAAAAGAGTTTTCTTTTAGAAAACAATTTTTATTTAATTTTTTATCATTTCATTTTAAATAATTAAAACAATTCATTTAGTGTTATCTTGCAATGTTTAGTTAGTGCTATCTTGCACGGTGGATCATTTTACACGTAAATTAATTATTGTATAAAGATTCCTCACAATTTTTTATTTTTTAAAAGTATTCATTTGTTTAACATCAACTTTTATTAAAATTATATTATCAAACTTGTAATAATAATTTAATTGCATTTTTTTGGTTATATAAAGAGAAGTTGTCTACAACTATAGCGAGGAGACCTTCAAATTGGTCAAACGATTATTGGGAGCATTCTCTATTAATTTGGATCTACCTCAAACTTATTTGGAAAAAGCTATTGTGGAGCCCTATCAAAACATGCTTATCAATTACTACCCTCCATGCCCACAAACTGAACTCACCGCTGGGTTCTATGCACATTCGACACATCGGTATGGCCACATTGCTTCTACAAGAAACTGGCTCTAAAGCCCTCCAAGTTCGAAAGAATGACAAGTGGATTCCAGTGACAAGAGCTCCCCGGAGCTTTATTAGTCAACGTAGCTGATCAAATAGAGGTAATTCTTTGTTAGAATCATTCAAAACAAGAATTTATATATCTTCATTCAATATAAATTAATTCTTGTAGTATCTATAAAAAAGAATCATTCAAAACAAGAATTTATATATCTTCATTTAATATAATTTATGAGGTGATGATCTTTTTAGTTGAATTTTCAGAGAGGATCTTAAGATTATATTTACAATTTAGGCAACTTACATTTGATTCAAAAAATTTCAAATATTATTGAATAGGTGAACACAAACTTTTTAATAATATATTTTTTTTTGTAGATCAACAGATTTTATAAAACATGTAGCTAACTAGATAAAGATAACTAAATATAAGAGGTATTCCATATAATCACAATATAAAACATTTGTTAGAATCATTCAAAACAAGAATTAATATATATCTTGTCTTCATATATATAAATTATGGAGTGATTATCTTTCTTTATTGAAGTTTTATATTTTGGGTATGAGAGGCTTGTCATATTATAACATAGACCTTTGTGGTGTTTTCTTTTGAGTGATATTAGATCATTACTAATGGAAGATACAAGAGCGTGGAACATAGAGTTGTGGTGGAGAAAGAGAAACCAAGAATATCAATTCCTATATTTTGTGATGCTGCTCCAAAAGCTATTATTAAACCTCGCACCGGAACTTTTACGTAAGAATATGGAGGATAAGACTACAAAGTCGAAAAAATGATAGAAAACAAGGCCAAATATTCAAGTATAGTTTTTCGTAACCATGAAGCGATTTTCTATACAAATGGTGCAAATAGCAAAAAGTACGTCCAATCATACATGATAGAACCTTAAGGCTTATACCAATCATACATAGGTCAATCTTTAATAGTATGTGTGAGGCTCCAAGCCTAGGTAAACATCTTAATCATATTTATCGGACACATTACATGCATTCACTTTGCATAAAAGTGATGTTTCCGTGTGTTATTTAGTATTTTGATAGGTATGTATATAAGGTGAATATATCTCAATAAATATTTTTAGTTAGGCCCATAATAGTGAGGTTGGTTTCTACATTATGTGGAAAAGGATATATTTTGTAAAAGTTAATCTTTAACTTGAAAAGTAATGTTGTATTTTAATTATCTCTATGGTAAATATATATTTGTATATTTTTTAGTTAGGCCCATAATAGTGAGGTTGGTTCCTACTATGTGGAAAACGATATATTTTGTAAAAGTTAATCTTTAACTTGAAAAGTAATGTTGTATCTTAATTATCTTTATGGTAAATATATATTTGTGTTTTTCTTGAAAATGTAGTTTTGTGAATTAAAAAAATCACACTATCATTTTTTAAACCCATTATATTTTAAAATACTCCAAATAAGAGGCATAATGGTGGTAAGGTTCCGAGCGAGGTATATGCTACCTGTAATATTAAGTTTAAATAGGCACGGATTTAATTACACTTTATAGAGTACAAACTATACATTATAGAGTATTATAAGAAATTAGTTTGTATCATTAAAAAAATATGAAAAATTCAAGTATTATACATTAACATTTTTTGATTTAACATCGATAGTGTTATTTTATAGTAGTTGTTTAACACTATAATCTAACACCAAATTTAGTCACAACATATAGTTCACCAAATATATAATACTCTATATCTAATACCAACTATATAACACCAAAGTTGGTGTTAGATAGTTGATGTTATACATTTGTTGATCAATTTCATAATAGATTATAGTTTTGAACAATACCATAAAACTAGCACCATTAGTGTTAATTTTTTTATGGTACTATGCTTCAATTTAAATATTTGATATAGTTATATATTAGCTAAATTCTTGTATAGTGATATATTGTTCTGAGTGCACTGCTAAACATGTATACAAATTTGGGAAGAACAAACAAGACATGTAAAAGTCACACACTTTGCTTGGATTCATTAGATCTTCTTGGTTCATCCTCAAAGGGTGTTCATTAGGTGCAAAATTCCTAAAGATATGCATTTTTGGGCTTTCGAGAGTAGTTCCTTCAAATTGGCTCAAAATGAATCCATGAATTGCTTCCCACCAACTTACCTGCACATGAAACACATTTCAAAAATATAGTTAGCACATCCCTCTCGGACATGATGGGGTTTACATAGTCAACAATTGGCCGAGGGTAGGTTTACATTACTAATGTAGCCAAATTCTAAACGAACTTTATATACTGCAAAATAATATGAACTCCAAAAGAAAATAGATTTCCTTCTTCATTATCGAATAATGAATTACAATGTTTCCTAAACAGGAAAACAACTCACAACTCAAGTTTCCAAGAAAAATCCAACTAATTGTGACTAAATCTACTATAGGTGGTGGAAATTACTATTTTTAGCAGCTTTACTAGAACCTGCTATTCTTAGTAAGTTTGCATGCTTAATCATATGGGCACAAAAATTTCCACACATCTTCTAAATTCATAAATTAAAAGAATCCAACTTTCTAACCCATAATGCAACTAATTCTAGACTGAAATTAACGAATGCCCAAAAATAGGGAAAAAGTCAAACTTCAACTTAAATCCTAATTTTCAGCCTTAAGATGGCGGATTTAGGGCCTGAAAATGTGCCAAAACTTGCCCCAACCTGTAGGGAGAATTAGGAAAGTTGACCAAAGCATTCATCTCATCAAAACATGTGGTTTAAAAAAAACGGACTCAAATAGACACCCAAGCTCAAGTTATGACCTTGTCAAGTTTCTCTAATTTTGGTGCATCAATTACTCCATTCAAGGATTTTTGAGTGTGGCCTTAGTAGTCATGGCAAATTTTTCATTTTTTTATGCTAGACATTTAGCATGACAACAATAACTAAGAGCTTATATATCATTTTCTTTTCATTTAGTTAGATTTGTAAATGTTACTTATTCACTTTATGATTCTAAATTTCTATGACACCATTAAAATCCCATTGTTAGTCATTTATTATTGCCATATACCATTGGGCATGCCATCGTTGCAAATAATAGCAAAAAATAAAAACAACAAGCACAATTATTTCAAGAAATAGGACATGAATCTCGGAAAATAAGCTTCAGTAAGTCTCACATCCAATTGATTCAGTTGTTTAGGTTTGGATTTAGTTGTTTCATTGGAATTGATTTTTGAGATTTGTTCGACTCAATTTTTTAGATTTGTTTCAATGTTATTTTAATCACATTTGAACTCTAATTTAAATTTGAATATTATTAATTCATTGCATATTTTTAGTAACCAATTATTCCATGACTATAATTTATAGGACAAGAACTGCTTAAATGTAGACTAAACACTTCAGATCTTAAATTAAGAATACAAGCAACCTCTTCTCACCTATACATTGAATGATACACTTTGATGGTTTTACTAGTTCAAAAACCTCTTTCTAGGGTGTTTTTCACCTACATTGTCCACACGTGTAAAAACTAATCGCCTTATTGATGTGGGAGCATAACTTGCGGAGACCATAACTTTTGATCCGACCGTTGGATCGTCTTGAAATTTTACAGGGTGGTAGATTTACATTAGAACTATGCTGGGGTCAACTATGCTTATAAGGTTGTGGCATTTTTGGCACATTTTTGGGCCCAATTCTTTCATCTAGTGGCCTCAAATTGACTCCGATTGTTTTTTTCACTTTTGACTAGGTCTTAAAACTTTAATAACTTTTGTTGTACTTGTTAGAATAAGTCAAAATTTCGCGTGAGCCTTAATTTATAAAGGCATATTTGGCACGCAAATTTTGGGGCCCATTCGAGTTGTTTTGCTAGTAGGTAATTTTTGGCTTTTTAGGGTTTTTGGGCATTTTAGGGTTTTTAGTGTAGACGTGAAATAAAAGGAGGATTGTAATGATGTAAAAGATCAGTGTGGATTCCAGAATGAGAAGAAAGATTTTTTGAAAATCTTGGTTTTTATTTGCAAAGATTTTATGTGTGTTTTGGAGGTATTTCAATCTCTTGCAGCTTGGCTTCACATCAATTGGTATCAGAGCCGGATTTTGATCTTGTAAAAATAGTTAAGGTAACATATTACATTTCTCTGTGTAATTTTTTTCCTCTATTTTATATAATCATGGCTAGATGTGGGAGAGGATGTTATGCCCAGATGAATAGGCATATGCAGGAGCTACAAAGACAAGTTGTTGAGCTCATAGGAGAAGTCACCCGCCTTAAAAGGAGACATGCAAATGGGGATGCAAACCCAGATAGTGATACTGAAGAAGTACCTCCATTAATGAATGAAGGAGGGGATGGAGAAGAAAATGAGAGAGATGAAGAAACGTTGAATGAGAGGCCATTTGAGGAGAGATTGATCCAGGCTTTAGAGGGAAAAATGATGGCATCAAGATTAATGTTCCTGATTATGGTGGAGGGTTACGACTAGAAGAGTTGATTGACTGGTTGAATCGCATGGAAAAATTATTTGAGTGGAAAACCCTTTCAAATGAGAAGAAGGTTAAGTTTGCATGCACTAAGTTGGCCGGACATGCATTGATCTAGTGGGATCACCTACAAAATGAAAGACAAAGGAATGGAAAGGGAAAGATTCGAAACTGGAATAAAATGGTAAAGAAGTTGAAAGAAAAATTTCTTCCTGTAGATTATGCTTAGACACTCTTTCAAGATTCCAAAACCTAAGATAGAAGGATCTCAGCATTGAGGATTATACGAATGAATTTTACAAGTTGTCAATTAGGGTTGAATAGGGAGAGTTTGAAGAACAAAAGGCTACACAGTATATAAATGGATTGAGTTACACCATACAAGATGAGCTGAGTATGCTCTGGATCCATAGCTTGGATGATGCTTATCAACTCGCATTAAGGGTAGAAGAAAAGAACAAGAGGAATAATTTTAGAAGAGGTGTGAAAAGAGGGCCATCATCATCTCCAATGAGAGGTAGGGGTAGATTTGAATCTACAAAAGGTGAATCCTCTAATGCAGAAGGGCATGAAGATTCTAGTCAAAGTCGTGGTAACTACCAAAGAGGTAGGGGGTTTCAGAGGGCAAGAGGTTATAATGGAGGACGTGGCTGGAATAGCCCCCAAAGGTAATATACATGTTACAGGTGTGGTGAAGAGGGTCACAGAGCCTTTGAGTGTCTCACTACTATCCTACACAAGATAGATGGCAAGGAGAAAAACCATGGGTAAATCTGGTTGAAGATGAAGAGGAAGAAGAAATGGAGGTTGCTGCAGACTTGGGTGAAACCCTCATGATAAGGAGGACGATGATTGTCCCAAGGAAAGAGAAGGAACAAGATGTTGCTTGGTGCTGATTCGTGGTTGCGAACAAATATATTTTGAACAAGATGCACCTTTGGAGGAAAGGTATGTAAAATTATTATTGATGGTGGTAGTTGTGAAAATATGGTTTCGAGTGTGATGGTTGATAAACTCAATCTGAAATGTGAGAAGCACCCATATCCTTATCGTATATCATGGTTCAAGAAAGGGAATGAGGTAACCATAGAAAAAAGGTGCCTTATAAAGTTTTCGATTGGGAATACCTACAAGGATGAGGTATGGTGTGATGTTATCCCAATGGATGCATGCCATATATTACTGGGGAGGCCTTGGCAGTATGATAGGAAGGTTACACATGATGGAGGAAAAAATACATATACCTTTTGGAAGGATGGTGTAAAGGTTGTCTTGTTACCCTTCAAGGAAGAAGAGAAGAGTGAGGGCTTATTGGCAACAAAAGAGTTTGTTACGAAATGGAAGAAGTTGGCTGGTGTTATGCACTAATGTCAAAGAAGGTGGAAGCAGAGGACTTCAATATACCTTGTTGCTGCGAAGGTATTAAAAGAATACAAATATGTCATACCAGATGAGCTACCAGATGGGTTACCTCCGAAGTGAGATATTCAACACCATATTGATTTGATCCCAGGATCGGCCCTTCCAAACCAAGTAGCCTATCGATGATTCTAACACAGAGTGAAGAGTTGAATAGACAAGTGACAGATCTAATACAAAAAGGATTAGTGAGGGAAAGCATGAGTCCATGTGCAACCCCAGTCCTATTGACTCCAAAAAAATGGATACTGGAGAATGTGTGTAGATAGTAGGGACATAAATAAGATCATAATTAAGTATCGGTTCCCAATTCCAAGATTGGATGATATGATGGATGTGCTAGTGGAGCCCAATATTTTAGCAAGATTGACCTACGGAGTGGGTACTACCAGATCCGGATCCGTGAAGGGGATGAATGGAAAATGACTTTCAAAACAAAAGAAGGGTTGTATGAGTGGATGGTGATGCCATTTGGGCTATCTAATGCACCCAATACATTCATGAGGTTGATGAACAGAGTACTCCGAGAATACAATGGTAAGTTTTTTGTTGTCTATTTTGATGATATTATGATATTTAGTAAGACAGTGGAAGAAAACTTGTTACATATGAAATTGGTGTTAGACTTGTTACGTAAAGAGAGTCTATATGCAAATTTAAAGAAGTGTAGATTTCTTCAGAAGAGTCTAGTTTTTTTGGGGTTTGTGATATTAGAGGATGGAGTGAGGATGGATGAGGAGAAAGTAAAGGAAATTTTGGAATGGCCTATTCTAGGAATGTGACAGAGGTTTGTAGTTTTCATGGATTGGCAACTTTTTATAGGAAGTTCATTAGGAATTTTAGTAGCATCACTGCACCCATAACAGAGTGTACAAAAGGGAGGGAGTATGTATGGACTAAGGCAACAACAGATAGTTTTGAATTTTTGAAGAAGAAAGTGTCAGAAGCACCTGTTTTGGTATTTCCAGATTTTAGTAAGGTCTTTGAGGTTGACTATGATGCCTCACATGTCGGGATTGGAGCTGTACTGAGTCAAGAAGGATGACCTATAGCATTCTTTAGTGAAAAGCTAAATGAAGTTAGGAGGAAATATTCTACTTATGATGTGGAATTTTATGCTATTGTTTAGGCATTAAGGCACTGGAGACATTACTTGGTAGCAAAGGAATTTGTATTGTTCACTGACCATGAAGCATTGAGGTATGTAAACACACAAAAGAAACTAAATAGTAGGCATGCAAAATGGGTTTCATTTTTGCAAGAATATACTTTTGTCTTAAAGCATAAGTCAAGTAAGTAGAATCAAGTTGTTGACGCCTTGAGTCGGCGTGTAGCACTTTTGACAACAATGGAAAATGAAGTAGTAGGGTTTGGGGCAGTTAAGGAATTATATGAAGGTGATCTAGATTTTGGTGATGTTGTGAGAAAAATTAAGGATCCTACAGTAGGTAGTGGTTCTTCTGATTATTTGATGCAGGATGGTTATTTGTTCGGGGGAAACAATTGTGCATCCCTGCTGGTTCAATGAGAGAAAATATTATAAGAGAGTTGCATAGTGGGGGGTTGGCTGGACACTTTGGTATAAGTAAGACAATTGCTCTTGTTGTAGATAATTATTATTGGCCAAAGGTAAAGAGGGACATAAGTAGGATTGTAGCAATATGTAGAGTGTGTCAAATGGTTAAGGGACATGCATAGAATCTTGGGATTGTATATGCCATTACCTGTCCCTATAGGGCCATGGGTTGATTTGAGTATGGATTTTGTGTTAGGACTTCCTAACACACAACGAGGGAATGATTCTATATTTGTTGTGGTTGATAGATTCTCTAAGATGGCACATTTCATTTCTTGTAAAATAACTAATGATGCTTCTAGAGTTACAAATTTTTTTTTTCAGAAGTGGTTAGATTGCATGGAGTTCCAAGAACGATCACTTTAGATCGGGACACGAAGTTTTTGAGTCACTTTTGGAAGACTCTGTGGAGGAAAATGGGGACATAGCTATAGTTTAGTAGTGCATATCACCCCCAGATTGATGGGAAAACAAAAGTAGTGAACAGAATCTTGGGAAATCTCCTACGTTGCATAGTTGGAGAAAAGCCAAAACAATGGGACTTGGCTTTACCACAAGCTGAGTTTGCATATAATATCTCCGTAAATAGGTCAACAGGAGGTATCCTTTCTAGATAGTATATGGTAGGAATCCCAAGGGGTCCTAGATCTGATTGTGCTACCCAGTGAAGATAAAACTAGTGATGATGCAGAAGCATTTGTAGAACACATTCTATAGCTACAGGATGAAGTGAGGGAAAAGCTAAAAGTGAGTAATGAAAAATATAAAGTAGTTGCAGATACCAGTAGGAGAGTAAGTGTATTCAAGAAGGAGATATGGTGATGGTTCATATTAGAAAGGAGAGGTTTCTAAAGGGACATATAATAAACTCAAGTATAAAAAGATTGAGCCATGTAGGATTCTGAAGAAGATGAGTGATAATGCCTACAAGGTGGAGCTACCTGAAAACTTTGCCATCTTGCCAGTTTTTAATGTTTTTGACTTATATAAGTTTCCAAGTCATGATCAAAATGTTGCAGAGGAGGAAGAAATAAACTGGGAGCAGCAGATGTCAAGAAGAAAAAAAGAAAGGGTAATGTGTGTCTTAGACCAAAAGATAGTCACTACTAGACATGGGAGCTACAACAGATATTTGGTACAGTGGGAAGGTTTACAAGGGAAGAAAATACTTGGATTCCTAAGTGGGAATTGAAGAAGATTGACAGTACAAAATTAGATGAATTTCATCAACTGAATTCGCAAGAGCTGAATTCTTTTCAACCAGGGGAGAATGATGCGGGGGCATAACTTGTGGAGACCATAACTTTTGATCCGACCGTTGGATTGTCTTGAAATTTTATAGGGTGGTAGATATACATTAGTACTATCCTAGGGTCAATTATGCTTGCAAAGTTGTGGCCATTTTGGCACATTTTTGGGCCCGGATTCTTTCATCTAGTGGCCTCAAATTGGCTCCGATTATTTTTTTCACTTTTGACTAGGTCTTAGAACTTTAATAACTTTTGTTGTACTTGTTATAATAAGTCAAAATTTCACGTGATCCTTAATTTATAAAGGTATATTTGGCACAAAAATTTTTGGGGCCCATCCAAGTTGTTTTGCTAGTAGGTAATTTTTGGCTTTTTAGGGGTTTTGGCATTTTAGGGTTATTAGTGTAGACGTGAAATAAAAAGAGGATTGTAATGATGTAAAAGATCAGTGTGGATTCTAGAATGAGAAGAAAGCTATTTTTAAAATCTTGGTTTTTATTTGTAAAGCTTTTATGTGTATTTTGGAGGTATTTCAACCTCTTGCAACTGGATTCACATCAATTGGTATCAGAGCTGGATTTTGATCTTGTAGAAATAGTTAAGGTAACATATTACATTTTTCTGTAATTTTTTTCCTCTATTTTATATAATCATGGCTAGATGCGGGAGAGGAGGTTATGCCCAGATGAATAGGAATATGCAAGAGCTATAGAGATAGGTTGTTGAGCTCACAGGAGAAGTCACCCACCTTAAAAGTAGAAATACAAATGGGGATGCAAACCCAGATAGTGATACTAAAGAAGTACCTCCATTAATGAATGAAGGAGGGGATGGAGAAGAAAATGAGAGAGATGAAGAAACATTGAATGAGAGGCCATTTAAGGAGAGATTGATCCAGGCTTTAGAGGGAAAAAATGATGGCATCAAGATTAATGTTCCTGATTATGGTGGAGGGTTACGACTAGAAGATTTGATTGATTGGTTGAATTGCATGGAAAAATTCTTTGAGTGGAAAACCCTTTCAGATGAGAAGAAGGTTAAGTTTGCATGCACTAAGTTGGCCGGACATGCATTGATCTGGTGGGATCACCTACAAAATGAAAGACAAAGGAATGGAAAGAGAAAGATCCAAAATTGGAATAAAATGGTAAAGAAGTTGAAAGAAAAATTTCTTCCTATAGATTATGGTCGACACTCTTTCAAGATTCAAAACCTAAGACAAAAGGATCTCAAAGCATTGAGGATTATAAGAATGAATTGAATCAGGGTTGAGTAGGGAGAGTCTGAAGAACAAAAGGCTACATGGTATATAAATGGATTGAGTTACACTATACAAGATGATCTGAGTATGCTCTGAATCCATAGCCTGGATGATTTTTATCAACTCACACTAAGGGCAGAAGAAAAGAACAAGAGGAATAATTTTAGAAGATTTGTGAAAAGAGGGCCATCATCATCGCCAATGAGAGGTAGGGGTAGATTTGAATCTACAAATGGTGAATCCTCTAATGCAGAAGTGCATGAAGATTCTGGTCAAAGTCATGGTAACTACCAAAGAGGTAGGGGGTTTCATAGGGCAAGACGTTATAATGGAAGACGTGGCTGGAATAGCCCCTAAAGGCAATATACATGTTACAGTTGTGATAAAGAGGGTCATAAATCCTTTGAGTGTCCACACTATCCTACACAAGATAGATGGCAAGGAGAACAACCAAGGGTAAATCTAGTTGAAGCTGAAGAGGAAGAAGAAATGGAGGTTGCTGCAGACTTGGGTGAAACCCTCATGATAAGGAGGACAATGATTGTCCCAAGGAAAGAGAAGGAATAGGATATTGCTGGTGCTTATTCATGGTTGCGAAAAAATATATTTCAAACAAGATGCACCTTTGGAGGAAAGGTAAGTAAAATTATTATTGATGGTGGTAGTTGTGAAAATATGGTTTCGAGTGTGATGGTTGATAAACTCAATGTGAATTGAGGAAGATTGATAGTAAAAATTAGTTGAATTTTCGTCAACTGAATTTGTAGGAGCTGAATTCTTTTCAACCAGGGAGAATGATGCGGGAGCATAACTTGGAGACCATAACTTTTGATCCGACCGTTGGATCGTCTTGAAATTTTATAGGGTGGTAGATATACATTAGTACTATGCTGGTGTTAACTATGATTGCAAGGTTGTGGCCATTTGGCACATTTTTTGGCCTGGATTCTTTCATCTAGTGGCCTCAAATTGGCTCCGATTATTTTTTTCACTTTTGACTAGGTCTTAGAACTTTAATAACTTTTGTTGTACTGTTAGAATAAGTCAAAATTTTGTGTGAGCCTTAATTTATAAAGGCATATTTGGCACGCAAATTTTAGGGCCCATCCAAGTTGTTTTGCTAGTAGGTAATTTTTGGCTTTTTAGGGTTTTTGGCATTTTAGGGTTTTTAGTGTAGACGTGAAATAAAAGGAGGATTGTAATGATGTAAAAGATCAGTGTGGATTCTAGAATGAGAAGAAAGCTATTTTGAAAATCCTAGTTTTTATTTGCAAAGCTTTTATGTGTGTTTTGGAGGTATTTCAACCTCTTGCAGCTGGATTCACATCACTTATGGTTAGAGACAAGTTCCCTATCCTTTAAATTCCTTATAGCTACATAGAAACCTTGATCCCAATTTCCTATGAAACCCCTAATCACAATTATGTATGGAACCTTTTTACATTTGTGTATAAGGTAGAGCACATAACATATATTATTTGGGTAGGAATAATCTTAACCAAGGAATAGGTGCATTGGACATGAAAGGATTTAATTACCTCATTTTAACCAAGTCATGTAATAGATGTGGGACATGCAGGTATTTAATTCCCATGTTTTTATTTAAAAATCCCTCTTTCGAATGGAAAATAAAATACACATTTAGCTCATATGACCAACCGCTAGATTGGCTACATTATCAATGATTGTTTAAGAATCACATATTTCCCTACAAATACTCAAGTTTGAAATTGAAAAATAGAAATTTATTGGGTTTTCTTAATTTTTACATTTTCATCCATTTAAATGAAAATTACATTAATGTGGATAATGTGTGTGAGATAGAGACAAAAATTGAACACATAATGAATTTTTATTTCTAACCTTCAATTCATGTATTTTCCTTCCTTGAACATTCCTTTTATGCATCCTTTCTACCTGATTAGAAGGGGGTAATGCCAACTATCGGGTTGCAGTAATATTAACAAACCTCCCTACCAATTGCAAAAATATTTCTAGCCAAAAACACATTACAGATCGTCCTTCACGTTTCCAGGTGTACTTCACCTACATCTTCCACACCTAGAAAAACTATGTGCCTCTCGGCTAGAGGCAAACCCTTGTTATTCACCCTAGTAGGTAAAGAGAAACCCTAATTATGATTGTGTATGAAACCCCTACCTTGGGATTTTAGGTTCACATCACACATCCTTGTTTCTAAATTAACCCTTAAAACACATTAGTGAATTCCCCTTGCATTTATTTGTGTTCTAACTACCTGTAAAGTTCAAGAGATGAAATTGCAAACAATTATCGACATTGGTAGTACTACTTGATCACTCTTTTCTTTTTTAGATATCTCCAAAATATGTTTCCTTGACCTCTTGCACATTGTGTGCAATTCTTCTTTCAAACAATCGACACACCAAATATCATGCAGTCAAAACAACTTTACACCATAAAATACGTAGAGTGAAAAAATAACATAGTTCATTTATAAGATAACATCTTCTTGTACCCCATACATCCATTCCCGTAGAAAGGCTCAATTATCTATGATTTTTCCCATTTCCTACTTCACTATAATTTCTCAAGCTTAAAACTACAAAGAATGCCTGCGATGTGCTATAAGAAAAAATTAGTGTGGTTGGGATTCAAATCGGGACCCTTGTGAAGTTTCATAAATTTTTATTTTGGCCCCTTTAAACTCACATTGTACTCACGTGAATAAATCACATGAGATTATGACGATTAAGTGGAGCACATATAGTAGATATTATTTGGGAAGGAACAATATGTTTCATGGAATAGGTGTGGGGCATGCATGTATTTAATTTCCCACCTTTTAATTTACAAAAATCCATTCATGTCTACATCTTACCTATCTAATTAATTTTCATTCAATTGAAAAACTTGATGGCATAAAATAAAATAAACAACAAAATTGATTAACAGATAAAAGATACCTTTCACTGATATGTCTGATTTCTCTTGGGACTCAATTAGTGATGTTTGTTTACGCACCATCTATTTTCCTACACTTACTTAAGCTTACAACTTGAAAGGGAGGCTACAAATTACTATAGGATGCATTCATTTAGCTTGGGTTTCGAACCCTAAAACTTTCCAAGTTTCCCCAAATTTTATTGTGTCCTCTTTGTGAGATTGAAATGCTTATGTGGAGAACACATAGTAGTTAATATTTTGGTTGGAACAATATGATCCATGCAAAATGTGTTGTACATGCAATTCAAAGCCTTGATCTAACTATGATTCATATGACCAATTGTTATAAGGTGTCAATTATTTATATACATTTGTGCATCTACTTCTTGCAAATAATTGTCCTTACAACTAGAAACGAGGGTTGCACAGTTCTTGGGTTTTCTCATTTTTATTCCCCTTTAGATGTAAATTACACTCACATGAATACTGCAATACCCTAATCGTTATCCCGGTAGTTGGAGAAAAACACCAATTTATATTGTACATGATATAGCTACCTTAGCTTTCTAAGCACACTCGATGTCTTCCTATGCTTAATGTGTCCAATGAAACATGCATTCAAATTCCACTTACATTTACATTTTTCCGACTACCCAATAAAGTCAAGAGTTGAAAATTCAAACAAGTATTTGCCTCGACAACATTTTCCAATTATTACTTGTATTTTGAGATATCTCCCTCAATAATTTCATCAACGTCTTCTACAACACGGGTTTTCTCCTTCTTACGATTGATAAACATGTCTTGTACTTCTTAGAGTGTATATTTTCACATTGGCTCCTCAATTATTCTTTCCTTTCCCATGCACTTATCCATCCTCAAATGTATTTTTCTACACCCCTCTTCCTATCCCATTCTTTCTCTTCATCTAATTTCACTTCTTCGCTAGATCCCTTTCAACGTTCACATCATACATTTCACATATGATTGCTAGTTTTAGGCTAGATAAACCCTCACCAATACTCTTTTAGCTAGATGACCTAATTTTTAGAGATTCCAATATACTAAATTTACAAATTATTACCTATGGTACATGTACTCATTATAAATATTTATAGAAAGGTGACTTTTGCACATGTAAGAAAAATAGATATGGCGACATTATAGTGCCCACTCCTCTTCGACACTTATTATATTTTGACTTCGACTACTATTGACTATAGACATGGATATTATCATATCATTTTGTTTAGCATGATGTTAGATGATAGAGATATTCTAACTATTGATGGATTTTTATTCATAGTATGATTTGTGTGGATTCTTCGAGACATAGAGAGACATTGTATATATTGGTGATGATGATGTGTTGTTAGCATATATATATTTACTGACATTCAAAATTCTCATCACATTGACTATGATTTAGCATTTGAACCAATCTCGTGATCTTATTGATATCAATGAAATGGTAGAATTGAGATGTTGTTGAAATTATAAACAAATGATAACATTGTTTAGTTTAGATGATGATTTCATTATATGAGGATGTTTATTGATGGATTCGCATATATTTATCTTTGATGTATTTGATGTGGCCACGAGGCTGAAGGAGTTATGATGTGATTTTTCAGGTAATTATGTCACAAAAAACAAAAGGGGGTTCGAAGACCAACCATAACAAAATACTGGATGGATACAATGACGGTCACCATGGCATCTTGTGTAATGTTTGATGTTTTTTTATTAGATTGTTAGGGGTTCCCCATGGGGGGGATGAAATCCAAATGTGACCATGAGTGATATGGCTAGGAGCCATAGGATATATGCAGCGGTCGAGAACTACTAGGTAGAGCACTAGGGCATGGTGATTGAGAATGCAGGTAACATTGATGGCATTTATATTTCTATTTTATTTGATTTAAGCTCCTCAAATTATTTTATTTCTCCATTTGTAGTAGAGTGATGAAGGTTGGTGGCGAGTTAGGCATATCCGTAGTTGGGATGTGGAGATGGCTTCAAAGCTAAGCTCACAAAGGGACTCCTTAGTCAAGGAGTGCATAGTTGACCTAGGACCTTTTTCCATGACCTTGGATCTTCGTATCCTTCCTTTGAGTTCATATGGGATTATTTTTGGTATAGATTGGTTATTTGCACATAGGGCTAGGGTTGATTATTACAATAAGGTAATATTTTGTGCAGATGATTTGGGAGTGGAGAAAATGATAGTGGGAGTTAGGAGACCCACCTCTATTCGCACCATATCCGCTATGTAACTTAAGTAGTGTGCACGACAAGGTTTCTAGTTTTATACTGTCACGATTAGCGATAGATCAGAGGATGAGTCTAGTAGGCCATCACTTGATGATCATCATATCTTGAGGGATTTTTCAGATGTCTTTCCAGGGAGCTACTAGGTTACCTCCCCCACGTGAGATAGATTTTCACATTGATTTGGTTCCAGGAGCAGAGCCTATCTCACAAGTGCCTTATAGAATGGCCACCCCTGAGCTTTGTGAGCTCAAGTTACAGCTAGAGGGATTTCTTGAGAAAGGCCTAATTATCCCAGTGTGTCCCCTTGGGGTGCACTGGTGATTTTTGTAAAGAAGAAGGATGAATCTTTGCATTTGTGTATCGATTATTGTTAGGTGAACAAAGTAATGATCAAGAATTGTTACCCCCTTGGATGTATTGATTATTTGTTTGATCAGATGAAGGGGGACACAATATTTTCAAGATAGATCTTAGGTCTGGATACCATTTGCTAAGGTCACGAGAGATAGATAATCATAAAATAGCCTTATGTATGAGATATGGCCACTACGAGTTCACAGTAGTGCCTTTTGGTCTGACAAATGCCCCCACAGTATTCATGAGTTTGATGAATGGGGTATTATAGAAATTTTTACACCGTTTTGTGCTCATATTTCTTAATTAAATTTTGATTTACTCACACACGCGTGAGGAGCATGAGGAACAACTTTTCCGTGTTCTGCAGTGTCTTAAAGAGCATTAGCTTTACGGGAACTTGGAGAAGTGTGCATTCTTTCAGTCACAGCTACAATACTTGGGTCACATCATTTTTGGGGAAGGTATCACTATCAATCCTTCCAAGATTAGAGATATTATGGATTGGACCGTGTCAACCAATGTGACTGAGGTGTGAAGTTTCATGGGGTTTATAGGTAACTACAAGAGATTTGTTTAGGAATTTTCTCGAATTGCACACCCCATCACTTCCCTTTAGTGGAAAGGGAAGAATTTTTTTTGGTCCGATGGATGTGAGAAGGGCTTCAGTACACTGAAGGGATGTCTTACGTAAGCACTTATTCTTGTTGTGCCAGATCCTTAGAGGGATCTCTTTTTGTGTATGGATGTGTCCTTAACAGGATTAGGTGGTGTTTTGATGCAGGATGGCCATGTAGTTGTGTTTGAGTCTCACAAACTCAAAGATCATGAGCTCAATTATCCAACTCATGACCTTGATCTTGCAGTAGTTGTGCATGATTTGGTGTGTTGGAGACATTTCCTTTTGGGCATGAGATTTATTCTCATGACAAACCATTTGAACTTACGTCACCTCTTCACATAACCCAATCTCAATGCTTGTTAATGACATGGGATGGAGTTGTTATGTGAGTACGACATGGAGATAGAGTATGTGAAGGGGAAGGAGAATGTTGTTGTTGATGCTTTGAGTAGACGAAGACATTTGGTTATGGATACTTCAGTGGGTATGGATTTGTGGAGTAGGATTTTACGATAACTTCCACATGATAGTTTCTACCTTACAACTAGATTGGAGATTGAGTCTCGTATACCCCTTTAGGGAAGTCGATGGACTTCTCGACACACACAATCTAGATCTATTTACCTAGGGTTGGAGGTTTAAGACAAGATATCTTGGTAAAGGCTCATTATGTACCTTGTGCAACCCATCTAGGGGTGAAGAAGATGTACTCCACCTTGAGATAGCTATACCATTGGATAGGTATTTAGAGAGATGTAGCTTAGTTTGTGTCGTCTCATTTAGAGTTTCGAGAGGGTGAAGGCCAAGCATCACCATCCACCGGGCTTCTTTACCCTCATGTTATACCAGAGTGGAAATGGGACATTATTTCCATGGATTTCATAGTAGGGATACCGATGTCGAGATACCACCATGATGCCATCATGGTCATAGTGGATGGATTGATGAAAGTGGCTCATTTTTCTCTGGTGAAGACCACCTATATAGCTAGTGCAGTGGCAGAGTATACTTAGATGGGATTGTTAGGATGTATGGAATTCTGTGGAAGATCATATGTGATCGTGATCCCTTATACACATCACACTTCTGGACTACCACGTAGTAGGCCCTTAGGATGAGTATCAATTTCAGTACATCATATCACCCAGAGATAGATGGTTAGATAGAGTGGGTGAACATCATGTATCATCTATTGAGATGGGAGGAGTACTTATACTTGGTTGAGTATGCATACAACAACAACTTCCAGAGTTATATTGGGATGGCACCTTTTCAAGCACTTATGGTAGGAAGTGCAGGAAACCTTTGAGTTGGAACAAAATTGAGGACAAAGTATCTATTAGGCCAGTTATGTTATATGACATGGAGTAGTAGGTTATGTTGATCGACGCAGAGGTCATGCGGGGCACATGATATGAAGAAGAAGTATGTAGATCAAAGGAGAGTTAACCATAGTTATGAGGTGGGTACGAAGGTGTTCCTTCATGTCAGACCTCATAAGAGTCCTATCCATTACGAAAAAGGCTCTAAGTTATCTCTTATATTTGTGGGTCCATTTGAGATTCTCGGGTGGATTGCTCCCTTAGCTTATTGTCTAGTCTTGCCAGCTTATCTCACATGCATGATGTGTTCCATGTATCTGTTATTAGGAGATATATCCCAGACCCTTCTCATGTATTGGATTGGACCATATTGTAGGTGCATGAGTAGGGGTAGATGATGGTGAATCCCATGTGTATTTTAGAGTGCATGACACTGGGCCTTCAAGGTTGAGAGATTGATTAGGTGTGAGTTCAGTGGGACAGGTATGACGAGACTGCTACTACATGGGAGGATCCTACGTTGTTATGAGCCTAATTTCCTCACCTATTTTAGTGACTTCCAGGATGAAGTCTGATTCTAAGGGGAGGGGAATGTAGTGCACACTCCTCTTCAGCAGCTTATTATATTTTGACTTCGACTACTCTTGACTATAGACATGGATATTATCATATCATTTATTTTAGCATGATGTTAGATGATAGAGATATTTTTATTATTAATGGATTGTGATTCATAGTATGATTTGTGTGGATTCTTAGAGACATAGAGAGACATTGTATATTGGTGATAATGATGTGTTGCTACCATATATATATATATATATATATATATATATATATATATATATATATTATTTATTTTTTCACATTGACTATGATTTAGCATTTGAACTAATCTTTGATCTCATTGATATTGATGCAATGGTAGAATTGAGATGTTGTTTAAATTATAAACAAATGATAACATTGTTTAGTTTAGATGATGATTTAGTTATATGAGGATGTTTATTGATGAATGCGTGTATAATTATATTTGATGTATTTGATGTGGCCATAAGGTCAAGGAGGTATGGTGTGATTTTGCAAGTAATTGTGTCACAACAAACAAAAGGTGTTTAAGAAACCAACCACGGTGGAATACCGGATGGATACAATGATGATCACCATGGAAACTTGGGTAGTGTTTGATGTTTTGTTATTAGATTGTTAGGAGGTCCCCATGGGGGATGACCTCCAAATGTGACCATGGGCCATGTGTGTTATTCTTTCCCTTCTTTTATTTATCGTGGAGTATGTGATTTATTTTGTGATGTAATTAATTTAACAATTGTTGATTAATGTGCCTTAATTAAGTGGATTAATCATGTTTATTAAGTTAATTGGGGATGTGACAAAAAGGGTCCATTTATTAGAGTAGTTGGTCCTTTAAATCTTGTGATTTAAGTTGAGTGTATTTGTGTTTGAGTGTTGTACACCCTACCTTACTTGAAAAATTCTGATTTGGGCTTAAGGGCCATTTTTGGAGGCTTGTGGGACAAGTTAAGCTTGTCCCACACCTCTTAATTTCTTCTACCAACTATACATATGGTTTGGGGCCAAAATAAGACCCCATTATGTGTTTTGTAAGGAAAAATGTGACATTTATTGCACTTTTCTTACATGATTTTTAAATTATGTCCTTATAGGGTGTGGGTTTGAGTTGTGTGTAAGAGGATTGTCATTTCTCTCAACCACCAATTTATTGTGCCTTAGGGTTGAGGTTTGACTTGTGGGGTGGAGTTGAGGATAAGTGATTTGGCATCCTACATGGAGCCACCTCACCCTCCTCTTCTCTTTTTCTATTTATGCAAGTTTATTTGTTTGTTTGGGGGTTACTTAATTTTATTATGCACTTGTAGTTTTTTGATTGCTTGTTGAATTTTTGAAGTTTTTGGAGTTGGATTGAGCTTGAAGGAGCTTGGAGTGTGATTCTTTGATCAAGTTCTTACTATGGAAAGGTAGGAACTACACCCTTGTTTTACTTGTTTTCTTTTATATGTGTGTATTGCATGCAAGTGAATGGTTTGTGTGCTTGTTGGGATCATGGGTAGAATTCCTAAGTATGGTGTAGGAGAAGGCTATGGGGATTTTCTATTGTAGGGAGGCATAAGAGTCTTGTTTCATGTTTGAGAGGGAGTTGGGTTGGGTGCCCCACCTTTGATAAGAAAAATGCTTTCTTTTCTTACTTGGTTATAATGAGGGAGACATAAGAGATTGTAGGGAGGCATAAGAGAATGTGGGAGACATAAGAGGATATTGAGGGAGGCATAAGAGTTGTGTAGGGGTTTTGAGTTGTGTTTTGGAGGGTTTTAAATTTTGTGCCTAATCCCATTGAGAGACATAAGTGATCTCCCCATAGTTCCTTGCTCCATTGGCTTTGAATTTTCAAGCCTTGTGTATTTTCGAAAGTTGCATTCTTGTGATTTTTATCTTGTGCTTGAATGTGTGTTAAATGGTTGTGAAAATGTGTATTGTGATGTGGAAGCTTTGTGTTATTTCCATGGGTTGTCTCCATTTCTTATTGCACTTTAGTTGGGGCTTGGGGCCATTTGAGGAGGATAACTTCTTCTTTATTAGCAATATTAGCATAGTCTAGGTAGTATTTCATTGTTAGACTAGTTATTATTATCTATTCCATTATTCTCTTGTATGATTTGTAACTACTGCACATATTCCGGAAGTCTTGTTTAATCACATACCTATACATATCGTACGTGGTTCCATTGTTTAATTGAATATATAAGAGATATCAAATCTCTATTTCCTCTCCATTCTTTTCTCCTCATAATTTGGTAACAGAGAAAACCTGATCTCTAACTTGTGTGTGTTTGAAGAAGCACATAAATTTTCCTAGACATTGAAACTCTAGTGGAAAGCTCTACGTAGAAGGATCTGTGTGGTGGAGGAGTAAATTGCATGGAAAATCTGCGTGAAAGTTTTAATACTCTGCCCACTTGGTAAATAGTGACAAACTTTCTTCATTTTCTCCTGTTGTGTGTGGTTGACCAAGGAGGCTGTGTGAAGGAAGAAAATCGTGGAAGAATTCACTTTTCTTTTTTGTCTTTTGTCCTATTTGCTGAAAAATTTCATCTAATTCCCTACGCAAACATTTTAACAAATATATATATATAAAATTTTTTTTGCTGCTATCTCACGTCTAAAAGCTTGGTGGATGTTCTGGAAACCTGCGTGAAGAAGAAGAAAGGGAGAATTTCAAGGTTTAATTATCAAGATGCATGCATTTGCTAAATGGATCAAGGTCTACATGATTTGCATTGAGGAGAGTTTTACCTTTGGCGTGACCTATAGCTATCATTTGGACATAAAAGGAAAAGCTATTTTGGTTTTTTCAAAATTTGTTGGGTCGAGCTCTTCAAGTGCGCAAAGATTTCTTTTTCTTTAATTTTTTCTTCCTCTTCGCGAAAAATCAGACATGCAGATGGAAACGTGGAAAGCATACTTGTGTCCATTTTTTTGGCATTTAGTTGCTAAAATCAGATGTATGGGAGACTGTAACGACCAAGGAGGAAACAAATTCAGCTTCATGCAACTTATTTTTTTGGTTATTAGCTAGATGTGGAGAATTAATCTTGTTCTTGCAAACTGCGTGTAGAGGAGAGAAAATGATGCATGATAATTTGATATCCACGTGAAAATTATTACAATCTCCAATCAGGCAAAGATTAGATCCCTGCGTGAAAATCAAAGACGAGAAGAATTAAAAAAGTGCCATTAGTTGCCTGGATATGAATTCTCTACCAAGGCAACATATACACTCTTAAAGAAAACGCTGAATGATGAGCGTGAATGACATGATTGAGACTACTGAAATTTGCAACATCAACGAGACTGTTGAACGACGTAATATCAAAGATACTACTAATAGCCACAACATCAATGAGAACGCTGAAGAAAATAGTCCGAAAGCTCATGAAAGCTCGGGTTCTATTTTTCCTTGCTCAATGAGCTTCAAAACACAGCAATCTAGTCTTTGATGAGCTAGTTCAAAAAGGGATTCTTGAATATTTCCTTTTGATGTCAGCTTCCAAGAAAAGTGAGTTTAGGAAGAACTAGAAGCTAGGTACAATGCCAAATGTGAAGAAAAAGAAGAACACCCCCCAAATCGTTTCCATCTCTCAAAGACACAAGTATCGTGTGCATATACTAGATGGTACTTCTCATCAATGAGTAAAAGTTGTAATAACTCCTAAAATAAATAAATAATAAAAAGTTTTTTTATTAAGATGTCTTCTCCGAAGTTGCTTCTTTCTCGATGCTCAATTACTTAAAGGCCAAATTATGCGGCCTAGAAAACAAAAATGCATACAATCCTTCAGTTTGAGGGATTATGGAGCATTGTCACAGGGTCCACACAAGTTCCAACAAACCCTGATGAGCTCATTAAATATGAGATCGCAAGTGCTAAAGCATTGATGATGATAATGTTGAGTATCACCGATGATGTGCAACCACATGTTTGGGATGCAGAGAAACCGAAGGAGGCATGGGACAAGCTTGCTACCATCTTTGAGGTGAAGAATAAGACTAAGGTTCTCCATCTTCAATCAAAATTACATACCCTATCTATGGGATCCGATGAGAAATTTGAGGAGTTCTTACGTCGAGTGGCCAAGCTGCGAATGGAGTTAATAGCTCTTGGTGAGAAGGTAGAAGATACAATTCTAGTTTTGATCACCTTGAGGGCACTCCCTTCTCAGTTCCGAGTCTTTGTTATGACACTGAATGTATCCAACAGGGTAGTGACGTTTGAAGAACTCATGAACTTATTGCAGCAGGAAGAGGCAATCAATTCAGTCCAAGATGAGGCCCAGGACAAAGCCCTTTTCTCAAGGCCCCAATGTGGCTAGAAGAATCGAAAAGGTCCCCCAGTGAAGCAATCTCAAGTAGAAAAGAAGCAAAATCTACATGCTCAAAAGTCCCAAAAATGGTGTCAAAGCTGCAAAATCAATACTCATGACACTTTGATAATTATTGGTATAATGGATTGAAATAGGGATAATCGAGTCAAACAATCACATCAGTAAGCACGACGATTTTCAAAATTCCTAATCTCTTTTTAGCGACTCAGCTCTTGAATCATCACCTAAAGGTAGAATTTCTTGTCCAAAATGGAATTAAATCATGCTTAATCTCCAGACAAGGTACGTTCATTACTAGAGCATTTCTAAAAGATAAGTTATTTGCTTTAGATATTGTTTCATCTTCTACAGTAGCTTTATTTTCCTCAATAGTAGAATCTACAGCCCTTTGGAATTTTAGATATGGTCACATATCGGTTAGTTCATTGCATCAGATGAGTTCAAATCTAATGGTCTATGGACTACCCAAATTTTCTAGTTTCTTTCCTATTTTCCTTGGCTATCTTGCATGAAAATAACACAAGGATCCGTTTCAGTGAGCACCTTCCATGCCAAGAAGCATCTGAGGTAGTTCATACCAATCTGAATGGCCCATTGCCTAGCTTCATTTTTAGGATACAAGTACTTCCAACTGTTCATGGATGACCACTCTCGCAAGATGTGGGTGTTTTTCCTAAAGAAGAAAAGTGAGGCTCTTCAACATTTCCATAATTTCTATCATCATGTTGTGAAAGAGACTAGACAACCACTTCTTCTACTTCACTCAGATCGAGGGGGAATTCACATCAAATAAGTTCTTGGCCTTCCTGAACCAACAAGGTGTTAAGAAAAACCTAACTACTCCCTACACACCCCAAAAAATGACATTGTTGAGCGTCACAATCACATAGTGATGGAGATGGCTTGCTGCATGCTAACAACAACAAAGCTAGAGGAACATTATTGGGTTGAAGTAGTACAGATAGTCTGTATATATTCTCAATAGGGCACCGACAAAGATTCTATAAAATAAAATTCCATAAGAGGTATGGAGTGGTAGAAATCCATCAATTTCTCATTTACGAGTATTTGGTTTCACATCATACATGCATGTCCCAGTTTAGAAGAGAAAGAAGGATGAGCCAAAGATGCTCCCGTGCATCCTACTTGGCTATAGCACTACCTCAAAGGCTTACCGTCTCATGGATCTTGAGACAAAGAAAATATATGAGAGTTGAGACTTGGTTTGTGTTGAGTCATCCTTTGACTTAGTAGTGAGAACCGTAGAACCATTACAAAACACCTCTCACTCGGCTAGTATCTAAATCGATGATCAACTAGAAGAGACTACTCGAGAAGAGATGTGCTTCTAGAAGAGATATTTTTGGCCTTAGAGAATTGGAGAATGTGACTCCACATAAATCTACATGGCATCGACAAATTTCTTCTCAAAAGTAGCCAAGTTATCGTCTGAAGTGGGTATAAAGCACCATCAAGGACTCACATTTGCAATAACTCCTAGATACATCATCCAAAGTAAAAAAAGGATTCAAACAAGAAATGAGGTAAAATTTTCACTCATGAGTTCACTAATTGATAGCTTTGAGCCTGATAATGTTCGTGAATCAATAGGTTAAGCTCATTGGAAGAAAGCCATGGATATAGAAATTGAATCACTTAAGAAAAATCAAACATGGGAACTTGTTGATCTACCTACAGGAAAGAAACCCATAGGCTGCAAATGGGTTTTCAAGACATAATGTAAGGTAGATGGATCCATTGACAAACACAAATCATGACTTGTAGAAAAAGGATATGCTCAGAAATAGGGCATCGACTATGAAGAAACCTTTATAACCACTACAAAGATCAAGACCATTAGAGTTATTTACGCACTTTGGTAGCACAAAAGGATGGAGACTTCAACAAATGGACGTCAAGAGTGCTTTCCTAAATGGTGATCTGAAAGAAGAAGTGTACATGATCCAACCTAAAGGATTTGTTGATGAAGAACATCCTAAGAAGGTATGTCGTCTCATCAAATCATTGTATGGACTGAAACAAGCTCCAAGGACATGGTATATCAAGATCAATAATCACCTTTTACAACATGGGTTCACTCGTATTCCCTCAAATTCCAATTTGTATATAAAGAAGGTAGGAAAAGAAATTTTCATTCTTGTTGTATATGTGGATGATCTTGTGATCACTAGCAATTCATAAGATCATGTTGATATTGTTAAGAATGATCTCAAAATAACCTTCGACATGACAGATTTGGGGCTACTACATTACCGTCTTAGCTTGGAGATATGGTAAAAGGAGCATCAAATTTTTGTCTCCTAGATAAAGTACGCTAAGAAACTCCTAGAAAAATATAGAATTTGAGACTGTAAACCTATATCCACTCCCATGGAGAAACACTTGCAACTTTTAAGATTCCAGGACTCACCTCAAGTAGATGCTACTCTCTACAAGAAATTTGTTGGAGGGCTCATCTATTTAACATATACCAGACTAGATCTATGCTATGCTTTATTAGTTACTTTTCCATGTTCATGAAGGAGCCAAGAAATGTCACCGGGACCGCAACAAAGCATGTTTTGAGATATATCTAAGGAACAATTGATTATGGTCTGGAATATAAAAAGAATGATCAATTATTCTTGTAGGGATACATCAATCGAGACAACACCGGATCTATTGATGATAGGAAGTCAACCACAAGATACATTTTTCATCTTGGATCTAGACCTATCTCGTGGATAAGCAAGAAGTAGAATATTGTTTCTATCTCATCCACAGAGGTAGAATATCATGCCACATGAGGAGCTGTGTGTGAATTGATATGGCTATGTCACATTTTGGATGACACTGGGAATTCTTGAAAAATAGTCACCTATTCTCTATTGTGACAATCAGAGTGTGTTGAAGCTCGTGCAAAATCTAGTTTTTCATGAACAAACAAATCATATTGAGATTGATTGTCATTTCATTCGAGATCATGTCTTGGACCATCACATTCAGCTCCAGTACTATCCTATAGAAGCACAAGTTGCCGAAATTCTCACAAAATATCTTGGAAAAGTAAAATTTGAACTTTTCAGGGGTCACATTTGCAAGAATAATGTAATAAGGGGGAATGTTAGCAATATTAGCATAGTCTATGTAGTATTTCATTGTTAGACTAGTTGTTATTATCTATTCCATTATTCTCTCGTATGGTTTGTAACTACTCCACCTATTCCGGGGAGTCTTGTTTATTCACTTACCTATAAATATTGTACGTGGTTCCATTGTTTAATTGAATAAATAAGAGATATCAAATCTCTATTTCTTGTCCATTATTTTCTCCTCACATTCTCCTCATTGGATTATTGGTTGGGTGGAGAGTATTGCCTACTCCCCCATTTTGTTGTTGTGATTGAAGTGATGAAAGTGGTGGAGCCTTGTTGAAGATTTAGGACTTTGAGCATTTGTAGAATCCAAAAGGAAATCCTTCATTGTAGAAACTTTTCTTATAGTTCCCACTTAAGGTGGAAGGCTAGTAGTCTTGCATTTAAAAGAAAAGTTGTATTGTATATTTTATTTATCAAGTTGTAATGTATTGTTGAAAAGAAATAATTTTGCATTGTAAGAAAATGAGCTATGCTCAAAATAAAAAAGGAAAGTTCATTGTTACTTGTAGGAGTTTGTATTATTGTAAGAATGAAGGAAGAACTTAGAAGTTGTAAATCATTGAGAATGTATTCTTAGCAAATTTGAAATGTAATATAGTTGCTTGTGCTTTCTTTGAATAAATGGTTGTGGTTGTAATGGATGAATGCACTAAGTTATAGTGAATTACCTTGTTGAAGGATTACATTCTTGTTGTGGAAAAGAAAGCAATGATACTTAGAAATAGATGAAATTTCATTTCTTCATTTGAGCTTGAAAGCAATTTTATTGGAAAAGTATCCTTGTAGTTGTTTCCTTATATGCTATTAAAATAGAAAATTTATGTAATTAGTGATTTAATTCATGGAATGAATAAATGTTGTTCACCTTCAACTAGTTACTTTAGGAATGTAAATTTAAGATAAGGTTAAACTTTAAACCACCCTAGTAATTTTTTTGGAAAAATTGATGAATTGATGGTTATGTTTTTGAAGAGCAGGGGCCGTTGCCTTGTGTAGAGTGGTGGTCTCGGACCACCGGCTTGATTAGAGCAGCGGTATCCGAACCACTACCTAGGCAAGGTGGCGGCTCCCAAATCATCACCTAGGTAGGGTGGTACTCATAGGACTTTCATTCTTCTTAGGGAAGTGGTTTCATCACTTTCGGTGGAAAAGTAAAATCCGTAACTGTGCAAATTTGAACTTGATTTAATTAAAATTTGAACCTATAAAATGTAAAAAGGAAACCACCAACAAACCATAAGGGAATAAACTCATTGTTTTAAGCATGTCAATCCTTGAATGGGCATTTAAATGTATTAAATCTCATATATTAAATGGAAATAGGGTTTTTCCCAAATAAAGAACTCAAGAATGGAAACAACTAAATAACTACTCCATATTTAGGGTAAGGTACATTATAACAACAATCCATAAACTAAACTAAACTAAGTTTGATCCAAATGAATCCCTCCATGGCTTCCCTCCTTGCTTTCATGGCTTCCACTCCTCCAACCTACAAATTAAAGAAAATAAAAGAGACCAAATGAGGAGGCTAGGGCAAGGAAAAAGGTTAAATAAAATTTCATAGGGATAGTTAGGGTTAGTTTGAAATGCGAGGATCCAGTGGAAACAATTGATTTAATCGAAGGGTTTGGAATAAGTCCTACAATTGTTAGGTGAGAATATATATTATGGGATTTTAAATAATTCAAGTGTATGTGAAAATGGGTGAATGGGGCCACTTAGTACCCTAGTATGTTAAGTTAAATATGTAACTCTCCTAGTGTGTTTTAGTAAACATTTCAATGGGCATCAAAGTTAATAATTTAAGGGGACTAAGGTAACTAAGGATAAGGGTTTAATAAATATGGATTTGAATGTTAATTTGTGAGGGGGAAAACTATTTAACCAAGTAAAATAATTAATGGAAACTTTTCTAGTGGATTGTAATTGAATTGACTTTAGAAATGAGTTAAGAATATTTAATTATTAATCTAGACCTGATCCACCTAGTGTAATGTAGTTGATTGCTGGTAGGAGTTAATTAAATGTATTATAGGGTCTGACACCATTGAAACCTTTTAAAACAAAATTTTTCTTTCACAACTCTCCAAATAATTATTTAAGGTTTGATATGGTTTTAGAACATTGAAATTTGTGGGTGCTACAAAAATTAATTGTGAATCATTTTGAAAATTAATTCCATTCACCTTTTTATATAAAATATATATAATTTTTTTGGCACTTGTGAAGTTTGAAGTCTTGACCAATGAGCTAGTAACCAAATTTTGCAAGAACTTTGGTAAAACATGAATTTCACAAAATATCGTTTAACCATCTCTTTTTATGTATGAGCATACACTAAAACTCACAATTTAATTTGATTTTAAAACTTCTCTTTTAAAATTCTAACGCTTAGTTAAAGTTACAATGTTGTGCTAATATGGAACTCTTGCAACAATAAACTTTTCTCAACTCATCTTCTTCCTTTTATCAAAATATTCTTCCTCGAGTATCATGGCACACTTCTTCTTCCCATACAACAATCATCCCTCGCATGTAATGGTACATGTATGCATATTCCATCCACTTGTCTGTTATTTCCTCTTCTTCTGAATTTAACGTTCCATTACAATCCACAAACCATTCTAGAGCTAGAATGGAATTATAAGATGGATTTAAAGCCACATTCTCGATGACTTAAAAGTTTACCAATTTCTTGATTGCCATAAAGTTTACTTCAACATTCTTTAATGCACCTATTAGTTGTCTTGATGAACTCTTGATGATCCATCCTCCAATCCAATGAAGTATTAATGGGTTCCAGGGAGGCCTTCCTAGTCTCTCCCATGTAGTTTTCAACATCATATTGACATCTGCACCAAGATCAAGTAAACATTTGGTGATGGTGGTATCGAATATGTCTACATCCAAGTAGATGGCAGATTTATGCCATGTTTTTGAGTATGGAAGATATTCCTTTTCCGCTGGTGAGTTCTTGCTTCAATTCTTTGAACATTAATTTTTTTCCTTGTTCAAATATTTGTTGAATTGTTGTAACTTCTCTAGTAAGACCATGTTTAATTGTCAATCTAGCTATCTCTTTTAGAGAAATGATCTCTTCTTCTTTAAATTAATTCTTTTTTATTTCCTCTTAGGTTTGGGAATTCTTTACTACATCTCTTCTTTTTTCCACCTCTTTATTATGAAGGTCTTTCCTAATACATTTAAAATCCCTTTCTTCTCCCCTAGATGAAAGTTCTTCCAAGGGTATTCTGATTATTTTCTTCTTTCCATGTATAATTTCCTTCCTCGCGAAACATCTAGTAGTAATTGCGGCCCTATATCTTGGTTCTTCAATATTCTTTCCTAACTTGGTTTCCTTCCTTATTTGATAAATTTCCTTAGTATTCTCCTTCTTATCCTCATTTTCCAATCTGCTCCTTGATTTAGATGCTCTCTCCTCGTCTTTTTCTATTATCTCCTCATCTCATGGTATCCTTGTAATGTGTTGAACATTATTTTGTGCGTCTTTTCCTAAGGCCTCTGATTTTAAACCTCCATTCCTATAAAATTGAGTTACTTTAGGACAACTAAAGGAATCATGACCTCTTTAATAGAAAAAATTGCAAGGATTAGGTTTTGTACAATTCCTGGTTAGATGTCCATCTTGACTACACTTGTATAGCTTCATTAATCTTCTATCTTGATAACCCCCTCCTTAATGATCTCAGTAGCGTCCGTGGTATCCTCCATCATTATATCCTTGGTATCCTCTTCCTCCTTGATATCCTCCTTGATATCCTCCTATGTAGCCTCCCTATACCCCCGATAACCTCCTCTATAACCTCCTCTAAAACCTCTGCGGTATCCTCCATCATAATACCATGAATAATGAGGTTTATAGTTATTCCCCTGATAAACACCTCTAAATTGAGGTTGTTCACCTTGATGATTTTGATACCAGGGCCAATTATTGCTGGTTGTGATGGTGGTAGACTCAATGTAGGTGTTGTATTCTGCCTCGCCACCATTACTCTCCTAGCATTGTAATCTTTTATATCTTCAAGTGCTTCTACCAAGGGCATGTGTGGTGATAATGATTGTAGGAACCAAAAGCTGTATAATACATAAAATGATTTGTAGGTGGTGCTACCTTTAATAAAGGTAAAACATCATGAGTGTGTTGATCCCATAGCATACAAATGTCCCACCATGTTCTTTCTCTTGAGTAGTAGCTGGAAGAGGATTTTTGTGATGAATGTTGCCTCATAGCTGTAATTTTTTTTTACTAGATAAGAATAGTCAAACTTACTGTGACCTTATGAAAAACATACTACACACCAAATCTTGGGTCTTGCACTATTTCTTGGGAGTGAAGTGTTCTAAAGATATTCAATCCTCTGAATTTTTCGTTGGATTTTCAAAATTTCTAGATCCAATTACACTCTCTCTAATTATGTTTTTAATGAGGTTTCTCCTTCCCTACACCAAGGTTGGGATTCCAATTTAATATCCATCTCTATTGCCTCTGAGAGTGTATTGAATTGTTTTCCATCCAATGTTCTTCTCTCGATGTAAGGGAGGAGTCCTAAAGTGAACCATTCAATCCACTGTTTTTTCCATGAGGGGCTCTTCTAGTTTCCTTGTCACGCTTTTGAACTTGTAGCTTAAATAGTTGAATGTCACATTTTCTCTTTGAACCAATTATCTCATCTTACTCACCCTTTTTGATGGTGCTTTAGGAAAATGGAAGTGTTTCCTAAAATATTTTTCAATGGAATCCAAATTCTTAGTTCCTTTGGCATTAGTTCTCATATACCATCGTAGTGCATCATCTCTTAGAGTGTTTATAAAGTCCTATAATTTTATGTTGTCATCTGTGACATTTTTACCCTTCCATTGAGAATCCAATATGAATAAATGTTCTACAACATCAGTTGTATCTAGGCCAAATGTTGGTAGTTTGAATTTCTCGTGCCATCCTAACTATTTGATGATGTAATCGGGATAACTAATTGGTTGTTTCTTTAATGGTTTTTCCTTCTTTGACTAATTCTCGAACCTTTTTCAAATTATTCTTTCTTGCTTTGTATCTTTCTAATTCAATATCAAAATACAACTCTCCTAATAATTCTCTAAATTCTCTTACAATTTCTTGTCTCTTCTAAATCTCTTCTCGCAATTGGTGATATTTTTCTTCCTTTTATATCTTTCTAACGGGTGTTTCAAATGACACTTGGTATGGTGAACGATCTAGGGGGTCATCTCCTTTGGGTTCGTGTGATGGTTCGGGGATGCATCCTTAGTTGGTGACTTTTCATAACTATCCTTTTCCATAACTACCTTCCTATATTTATTATTTATTAATAAATGTCTTTCTTCTAATCCCTTGTCACTCCCGATCTTTTTTTTTTTCTTCCTCTTTTTCTTATTTTTCCAATTTATCTCCTTCCTCATTTTTCTCCTTTATTGTCTCTATCTTTTCTTCCTCTCATTTCTCCATATTTTCTTTTTCTTCATTTTCCTCATCTACTATTTTTATTTTCTCTCCAAATTATTCAATTAATTCTTTCATTCCAGTAACTTCTCCTTCTTCTTCACCCTTTTCTTTAATCAGTAATGGTGTTCTTATTTCCTCTTCTTCCCAACCTTCTTCTTCCAATACCCTCTTAAAAGCTAGTTCTAAACCTCCTACTAACTATTGTAAATCTCTCATTAGAATAGCTTGTCTCGTTATCGCTTGTTGAACTGGAATTTCTATGGTGTATTGTACCATGGGGTTCCATGGGGTAACCAAACCATGTTGGTCTCTCATGATGTGAGTATTATAGCTAGACTTTGTATGTCTACCTCCATTTCTGGGTAAGCTAATTCTTGGCCTCCACTTGATGTGGGTGTTTCTTCCTTCTATACTTTCTTATTCAAAATTTCTTTCCTTTCATTAAATTTATTTTCTCTTTCCTCCTCTGTGATATCCTTTGTTTCTCTAACTTCTTCTTTAATTATTTATTTTCATTTATCTCTCTTCCATCCTCCTCATTTTAGTTATTTTTTTTAAATTACTAACTCTCCTTAATTTTCTTAATCCTCTCTTTGCCAACTATCTAATTCTCTATCTTTTTCTTTTCCTCATGTCATCCTATTTCTGCCACCCTAACCAACACCCCATTAATTTTGATAAGTTATGTCTCTTAGACTTCCCCCTTCATGTACGCCATCCTCTGGTGTATGTCCCATAAAGGAAATTTTCTACACTTTTGATTAACCCTTTTTCTATCATCAAAACATTAATTAAGAATGGAACTAATTTGAGAAAATGGCCTCTTGCTCCACTTAAGACTTCACCTTTCTTGTAGTCGAAACTGGTCCAACCCTGTATGGCCCAAGTAATTATATATGAATCTAGGGTAGTCTCGTACCAGTAATCAATTTCCCTAGTCCAAGGTTTGTCAAGGTGATTAACTATGGTTAACTTTGCTGCAGTCCACTCAAAAGGTTCTCTCAAGTGTAATCATGACCACTCTATTCTTTTAGTGTGAGCTAATATGCAAGGCCACAAAAATGTGGAAACTGGGACAAAAATATTCTCCGTATTCTCCAAATACTTATGATTCTATTTCTTTGTATGACGCCTTTAGTCTTTTTGATTCTCCCTTCACAAAGATATGAATTTGTTTTTCCCACCAATCCTCTATCTCTGTCAATGTTGGTTTCTAATATCTTGGTGGTGATATTTTTCCTGACATCCAACTAACAACAGGAACCTGGGATTAGACACCAAATGTTGACCCTAAATCTTGACAACTATGTGAGACTTACGAAAGTTTGACCTATTGTTAGTGATGTATGCCGAGAAAAGTAAACTATTCTAATTTTTGAACAGAAAGAATGTAAACATGCATAACAAACTTTGCTCCAAAACATCAATTCTCATTCATATTTCAATATTCATTACATTAGTCTCATTCTCATACAAATCTTTCTCTTACTCTCTCATATCTCTTGGGTGATGCTCACATACATCTCTCATGGAACACCTCTATACAAAGGATTAATTACAATAAATATACAAAATACAAATCATTCAAGAGTCACTTCTTTTGATTCATGCCTTTGTCAGCTTCTGTCTCGTACTATTTTGATTTGTCTTCATTTCGCAGCTTTAGGTCGGCTTCCGCCATAGATCGTGGTTTTCTAGTCTTTTGTGGTTTCTCTAGTTATGCATGGCTTCTTCCTTCACTCGTGGCTACTTCAGGTCTTCAAAGAATTTACATTTATCTTTGTAGCTATCTCAAAATGTGATGAAGAACCCCACAACATATAATACATTAATAATTTTTATTTAACATTAATAGTGTTATTTTATAGTAGTTGTTTAACTATATATCTAATACCAACTATATAACACCAAAGTTGGAGTTAGATAGTTGATGTTATACATTTGTTGATCAATTTCATAATAGATTATAGTTTTTAACTATACGATAAAACTAGCACCATTAGTGTTAAATTTTTTTGGTATTATGCTTCAAGTTAAATATTTGATATAGTTATATACTAGATAAATTCTTGTATAGTGATATATAGTTTTGAGTGCACTATTAAACATGTATAAAAATTTGGGAAGAACAAACAAGACATGTAAATGTCACACACTACTTGGATACATTAGCTCTTCTTGGTTCATCCCTAGAGGGTGTTCATTAGGTGCAAAAGTCCTAAACATTGTCCTTTTAGGCTTCGGGAGCAGTTCCTTCAAATTGAGTAAAAAAAAACCATGAATTTCTTCCCACCAACTTACCTACACATGAAAAACACTTCAAAAATCTAGTTAGCACATTCCTCTCGACATGATGGGGTTTACATAGTCAAAAATGGTTGGAGGGTAGGTTTACATTACCCAGTTCAAGGATTTTTGAGTGTGGGCTTAGTTGTCATGGAAAAAATGATTAAATTTTTATGCTAGACATTTAACATGACAACAATAACTAAGAGCTTATATATCATTTCCTTTCCATTTAGTTAGATTTTTAAATGTTGCTTATTCACTTTATAATTATGAATTTATATGACACCATTAAAATCCCGTTGTTAGTCATTTATTATTGCCATATACCATTGGACACGTGATCGTTGCAAATAATAGCAGAAAATGAAAACAATGAGCAAAAATTTGTCAAGAAATAGGACATGAATCTCAATAAATAAGTTTCAATAAGACCCACATCCAACTGATTCAATTGTTTAGGTATGGATTAGTTGTCTCATTGGATTTGATTTTTGATATTTGTTGGAATTAAATTTTGATATTTTTTTAAATTTTATTTTAATCACATTTGAAGTCTACTTAAAAATTCAAATATTATTAATATATTGCATATTTTTAGCAACCAATCATTCCATGAATATAATTTTTAGGACATGAACTGCTTAAATGTAGACTAAACACTTTAGATCTTAAATTAAGAATACAAGTAACCTCTTCTCATATGTACATTGCATGATACACTTTGATGGTTTTATTATTTCAAAAACATCTTTCTAGGGTGTACTTCACCTGCATTGTCCACACGTGTAAAAACTATGTGCCTCATGGCTAGAGACAAACCCTATTCTTTTCCCTTATAGCTACATAGAAACCTTGATCCCAATTTTGTATGAAACCCCGATCACAATTATGTATGGAACCATTTTTGCATTTGTGTATAAGGTAGAGAACATAACATATATTATTTAGGTAGGAATAATCTAAACCAAGGAATAGGTGTGGGACATGAAAGGATTTAATTCCCACATTTTTACTAAGTCATGGAATAGGTGTGGGACATGCAAGTATTTAATTCCCATGTTTTTATTTAAAAATACCTCTTTTGAATGACAAATAAAATACACCTTTCACTCATATGGCCAACCACTAGAGTGGCTCAATTATCAATGATTGTTCAAGCATCACATATTTCCCCACAAATACTCAAGCTTGAAATTGAAAAATAGATGTTTATTGGGTTTTCCTATTTTTTTACATTTTCATCCATTTAAACACAAATTGCATTCATGTGGATAATGTGTGCGAGATAGAGACAAAAATGAAATTCATAATTCATTTTTATTTCTAACCTTCAATTCATGTCTTTGCCTTCCTTGAACATTCCTTTTATGCACCTTTCTACCTGATCTGAAGGGGGTAATGCCAACTATCGGGTTGAAATCTTAGCAAACCTCTTTACCAATTGCAAACATCTTCCTGGCCAAAAACACATTGCAGCATCCTTAACGTTTCTAGGTGTACTTCACCTACATCTTCCACACCTAGAAAAACTATGTGCCTCTTAGCTAGAGACAAACCATTTTTGTCACTGTAATAGTTATAGAGAAACCCTTATTATGATTGTGTATGCAACCCATACCTTGTGATTTTAGGTCCACATCACATATCCTTGTTTCTAAATTAACCCTTGAAACACATAAGTGAATTCCCCTTGCATTTATTTGTGTTCTAACTACCTGTAAAGTGCAAGAGCTGAAATTGCAAACAACTATTGACATCGACAATATTAATTGATCACTCTTTTCTTTTTTAGATATCTCCAAAATATGTTTCCTTGACCTCTTGCAAATTGTGTTTACTTCTTCTTTCAAACAACCGACATACTAAATATCGTGGTGCGGAAAAACATTTACACCATAAAATACGTAGAGTTAAAAATAACATAGTTCACTTATCAGATAACATCTTCTTATACCCCGTACATCCATTCCCTAGAGGGCTAAAATAATAAATATTTGTTTCTGTATTTCCTACTCATTATAATTTCTCGAGCTTAAAACTACAAAAATGCCTGTAAAGTGCTACAATAAACAAGCAGTGTGGTTGGGTTTTGAATTGGGACCCTTGTGAAGTCTCATAAATTTTTATTTTGGCCCCTTTAAACTCACATTGCACTCACGTGAATAAATTGCATGAGATTATGACGATTAAGTGGAGCACATATAGTAGATATTATTTGGGAAGGAATAATATGCTTCATGGAATATGTGTAGGGCATGCAAGTATTTAATTTCCCACCTTTTAATTTACAAAAATCCATTCATGTCTACATCTTACCTATCCAATTAAATTTCATCCAATTGAAAACCTTGATGCCATAAAAAGAAAAACAACAAGCTTTTGATTAACAGATAAAAGACACCTTTCAATGATATGTCTGATTGCTCTTGGGATCCAATTAGTGATGTTTATTTACACACCATTTATTTTCCTACACTTACTTGAGCTTACAACTTGAAAGGGAGGCTACAAATTACTACATGATGCATCCATTTAGCATGGGTTTTAAACACTAAAACTTTCCAAGTTTCCCCAAATTTTATTGTGTCCTCTTTTGAAATTGAAATGCTTAAGTAGAGAACATATAATAGCTAATATTTTGGTTGAACAATATGATCCATGGAAAATGTGTTGGGCATGCAATCCAAAGCCTTGATCTACCTTTGACTCATATGACCAATCATTATAAGGTGTCAATTATGTTTGTACATCTACTTCATGCAAATAATTGTCCTTACAACTAGAAATGAGGGTTGCATAGTTCTTGGGTTTTCTCATTTTTATTCCCCTTTTTACGTAAATTGCACTCACATGAATACTACAATACCCTAATCGTTAGCTGGGTAGTTGGAGAAAAATACCAATCTAAATTTTACATGATATCGCTACCTTAGATTTCTAAGTACACTCGATGTCTTCCTATGCCTAATGTCTCCAATGAAATATGCATTCAAATTCCCCTTACTTTTACTTTTTTCTACCGACTCACCCTTAGTCAAGAGTGTAAATTCAAACAAGTATTTTCCTCATCAACATTTTCCAATTTCTACTTGAATTTTGAGATATCTCCCTCAATAATTTCATCGACGTCTTTTGCAACACGAGTTTTCTCCTTACAACCGATAAACATATCTTGTACTTCTAATATTGTATATTTTCACATCAGCTCCTTAAATCCTCTTTGCTTTCCCATGCACTTCTCGACCCTCAAACACCTTTTTCTACACCCCTCTTCCTCTCCCATCCTTTCTCTTCATCCAATTTCACTTCTTCACTAAATCCCTTACGGCATTCACATCATACAATTCATATATGATTGCTAGTTTTAGTCTAGATATACCCTCACCAATACTGTTTCAGCTAGATGACCTAATTTTTATATATTCCAATATACTAAATTTACAACTTATTACCTATGGTACACGTACTCATTAGAAATATTTGTAGAAAGGCAAATTTTACACATGGAAGAAAAATAGATATGGTGACATTAATTGTGACTCGTTTTGACAATTAATTCCTTTCACCTTTTTATATTAAAAAGACAAATATTTTTGGCACTTTTGAAATTTGAAGTATTGACCAATGAGTTACTAACCAGCTTTCGCAAGCACTTTGGTAAACAATGAATTTCAAAACTATTGTTTAACCATCTCTTTTATGTATGAGCATACAATAAAAGATTTCAGGCAATTGAAATTTACAATAGTAATGAATAAGTATATGAAAAGTTATTTACCAGGTAGCATCCATTTTTATTAAAGAAAATGGGACCCATTTCAAACTCTCAATTTAATTTGGTTTTTAAAGCTTCTCGTTTAAAATTCTAACACTTAATTAAAGTTCCAATGCTGAGCTAATATGGAACTATTGCAGCAATAAAATTTTCTCAACTCAGCTTTCTCAGAGGAAATCAACAATAATATCTTGTCAAATGTAGGAAAATAAAAATCAGCAACAAATTTAGAAAAATTCCCTTAAAAAGAACAATGCTACATCTATTTTTCACGCCCCATCCTTGAATTGGAAAGTCACTGTACAATATTTAGATTTATATACCTCATATAATTTTTTTAACACTCCGTTCCAACTTAGATTTATTGGAGTTTAATCTTGCAACAAATCAGGCAATGGAAAACAATTTTTAGTTGTGATAGTTTTCTCAGATAGTATATAAATTCTTTTTCATATTTCAACACCTTTTTAAAGCTTCCAATGCTATTATTTTCCAGCAGTAAACAACTTTCAATGCCCTTCAATACCCAGATAACTATTTCGCATGCCTAATACAATATAATAGTGAAAACAATTTTTTTTCCTAGGTTCCAATTTTATTTTGAAAACTCCTAGAAAATTATTAAGGAAAAAATTAAAACTTTCAAATAAAACTCCACCAAAATTTTGTTTGCCACAAAAAATGTATTAGGGGTCTTCCATTAATTTATTTATTTCTTACAAATCAATGTCCACCATTGGCTATGATACTACTAATAGAATGTCCACCATTGACTCTATATTGTATTATATTCAATGAAGCTTCTACAATAGTAAATGCTCATTAAATTTTTACATTGCTTCATCTAGTTTTAATAAGCTTTCGCATATGGTTGAATAGGTCTACCTACCTGAATAACTTACCTCTTTAATGCTACTAACATAATATCATTAATTTAATTGTAGAAAAGATGAATGCCCCCATACAACATTTAATAACAACATACTAAAAACATAAAATGTTGTGAATCCCAAAAATTAGCACCTTGATTAAATATTGAGAGAGACCTAGGTAATAACAAATCACAAATTTAGAGAAACTTTTGTACAAAAAGAATAAAAATATCTTGTAAAATTATCACAAAAGGTTTATAAATATTCTACGGATAGAGAGAATCAATTTTTGGAGCGTTGAAACTTGAAGTTGAAGAAAAATTTACTAGGAAAGGGTTGATCTACAGATTTAATGGTCTATGCCCAAGGCTCCTCAACCACATTCATGGATCTCCTCTAATTGACGACCCATCATGCTAGGTAGAGTGGATATTTATCCTGTGCAAGAGGATTTTTCATTGTGGTTTTTAACCTGATAGAAGATAGAGAGAATTTTTTTTCTATGCTTTGGGAACTCTAGAACCATTTCTTGGTCATGAAACCATGGTTCCCTTCCTTCAACCCACTCATTGAAACATTCCATGTTAGATCAATATGGGTTTTTTTCCCTCATCTCCTACTTTGTAATTTTGGGGGAAGAAAGTCTTATTGTGATTAGAAATTCTTTAGGAAAATTTTTTGGATTGATTCGAAAACTAAACTATATACCCACACTACCTATGCTCATATTTTGGTAGATCTAGATACTTTGGTTGATCTACCGACCTCGATGGAACTTAGGGTTTTGGATCAAATTTGGTCTCAACCTTTGGATTATGAAGGGTTACCCTTCAGATGTAGGAAATTTTTAGTCTTGGTCACTTAGCTTCAGACTGCAAGAGTGTGAAGCACAAGATGAATGGGAAGGTTTCTTGGTGGAAGGATGCTCAACCAAATATGTTGGTTGTGGGAAATGATACTAATTATTCCTCAGAGGATTTAGAGAATGATGAAGGTGAGACTTGATTTCCTATAGGGAATCCTGATCCCTCTCATGATGTGGGGGTTAGCAGGATGGTTATATCGTAACCTACTTTTGATAAGTCACCCCTTCAGAACAACCTCTCAAGTCATTAAATTTTTTTAAAGAACTCAATTGTTGGGAACATTGAGAGCTTGGAGGTCTTGGTTCCAATACATTCAGATGAAAACTTGAATCCTAACAAGAGTGAGGGTTGGACAGTTGTGAACATAAAAAGAAAGGAAGGCCTCTCACTACTCCTCTTCAGATGCACTTGAGATCCCATAGACATGCAAAGACTCGGATAATCATCTTTGTTTTTATGTTACCAGGGGTGTGATTTTTTGGTTTAGGACCATTCTTCACTTTGAACCCTTTTGTTCTTGGTTGCCTACCTTTCAGTTTGTACAAGGTTGTGGATCCTTCCTTTTTGTGGGTTGTGGCCATTGGTAGAGGCCTATTCATTTGATCTTAAATGATATATCCTTTCTCCCTCTGTATTTGGGGTTTTTTGGTCCCCTTAAAACCAAACCATTTTTACCATATCTAAAAAAAATTGTTGGAGAAATAATTTTTTATGTGGGAAATTTTTGTTTTTACCAACGGTCACGAGGCTAAGACCCTCCTTCTTGTGTATGGGGATTCTCCCATTATTAAATGTAAAGTAACCTAAAGTTTCGGGTGGCCATTAAGTCGGGATCACACAATAATACTACACTAAACCTATGGTAAATTCTTGTACAATGTACAATGGAGGAATTCACAGAAAAGAGAGGTAAAGGGGAGCTATAAAAATAAGGAGAGAGAGAGAGGGTTACAAAATTCACATACAATAACTATAGTAGGTGTACATTTAGTTAGAAGAACTCAATAATGTAAATAAGGATAAGACATAAAAAATCATAGACACATCATTCCATTTATTCAATTATCAAAGGGAGAGACAACTTTCTTGGTTTTACAAGATTATCATGCTCACGAAATTGGAAAATAGAGAGAGAGAGAGTAGAGGAACATAAGAAAAGGAATAGAACAATTACAACTTTTTATTGCGTGATGTAGTAGTGGTAATCTCAACAACATACATTCAATAAACAATTTCCACCTCTTTGGAATGGAGAAGTCATTACATACAAGTCTCTTCATCTACCCCCACATGACCTTTCACCTATCCTCATCACTTGTAACCTTTCAAATTCCTAGAGCTGAGTATTTTTATTTTTATTGAAAAAGGAATCTTACAATGTTTAATTGAGGTCACTAAAGTGAGTAGGAAGAAATATAAAAAGTACATTCTTAATTAGAAATTACAACATAGAGAGAGAAGAAGGAATATAGAGATAAGAAGGGTTGATTAATCATATGAGGATGAATACATCCCGATGAGGAACTCTAGCCATTCATGATCCTCAAGGAGATATCCCCAAATGATCTCTTTTCCTTTGAATTATCTACTCAAATGAGTTATCGTAGATACCACCTTATCTTTTTTTGGAATGTAAATATAACTTAACATTTTGATCCATGTCCTTGAAACATCATAGATATTCTTGAACCGAATAGACCATTATTTGTATTCTCTTGCCATGTTAGAAATAAAACCTCTGATGTTGGAAAATGACTCAAAGGTTTCATGCATCTATCTATATTTAGTAGTGCATCTGAAATCCATCTCTTTGGTGTTCATGCACGTTTGTGTCGATTAGGCGGAGTGTGCATTTAGGTTTAAAAATAAATAATAGAAAAGCTTCACACTTTTTCATGCATGTGCGGGGGAAAATTTGAGTGGTGTGTAGACAATCATTATGTAAGAAAGTGATTAATGCTCAAATTTTTAGAAGTATACATTTGCGAAAATAACTATTTTGTGTTTTGATGCAACATCGATTTATAGAATCCCATGTCATTATAAAGTCCTCTCGCTCTGCTTTGAAATGGTCTATACCCATGCCCTTTCTCGATATGAAATCCGTAAGCCCTTACAGACCCTCCACGAACCCTAAATGGGGTATGGAATCTAATTTCCATGGCAGTGGCAAACTCTAGACACCTTCCAGTGAAAATGCCTTAGATTCATACATGTCTGCGAGCCTGGAACAAAAACACACAAAGATTGGCTAGTAGAAGGGGATGGAGGAGGCACGATTGTTGTCAGGGATTCACCCTGTTCATGGATCGATCTTGCCTTCACTAATGCAGGGAGCTCTGTGGATGGCTGCACAAACCCTTTTCAAACTCTAGTTGGGGATGCTCCTATGAATATGTCGGGCAATGGCTCTCTTAAACCCTTGCTGGAAGGCTCTTCTCATGGTGGGCTAGAACAGGTGCTTTACCTATTATTCCACCATTGGATAGAGAGAATAAACGCGGATCCTCCTTCAAAGACGTTCTAAATGGAAAGGAATCCTCCATGAAACCTACAGACATTACCCCATGTATTACATTTGGGGAAGATGTTATTTCATCTGAGATTTACTACAAAGAGCATGCTTTGATTTGTAGATTTGGGGGACTATGGCCCAACCCTCCTGTTCTTCACGTGTGGATCTCTCAGCATTGGACTCCAACTTTAACTAGTAAGATAGACTTACATCTATGTGCTAAGGGTATTTTCATTGTGACTTTCTCTTCAATAGCTGATAAAGACAACATTGCTTCCAAACTCTGGACCTGCCAATCTAAATATTTGGTCATGAAACCCTGGTTCCCATCCTTTAACCCGCACACATAGAATCTTTCTCATGGAAACTTGTTTGGATCAGGCTGCCCCATTTACCTCTCCAATTCTGGAGTCATGACTATTTGACAGCCATTGGAAACACCTTGGGAATTACACTCTATATAGATTCTCAAACCACTAATTACACCCATACTACCTATGCCCGGATCCTGGTGGAACTTGACACTGATAAAAATCTTCCTGCTACTATAGATCTTAGAGTGTAAAATAGAACTTGGTCACAAACTCTTGATTATGAAGGTCTACCTTTCCGATGTAGAAGATGTTTTGGCTTAGGACACACCTCTACTACTTGTGGGATGGAAAAACGTCAACATGAAAAGTGAAATTGGTGGAAAGACGCACTCCCAGAACACCTAATTTTTGATGCAAAAGGGATCTTGAATCAAAAGTAGAAACAGTGGCTGAATCCAAATCTGCCCTGGAAACCCCTCTATCTCGAAAATCAAATTGTTAGCAGCATGAAAAATGCTCAAGTTGTTGAGGGTAGCAAGGAAAATAATAAGTTTGTGGCTGTCCCAATTGGGACAAATGCGACTAAGGAGAATACCCCTCCTTTGTCTTCTCCTCCAACAGTGGAGACTCCATCAGGCTGGGTTACGGTTAGCAAAAGAAAAAAAAAAATCACCCTGAAGGAGAGCTCTACACTTGATGATTTTCTCTATTAGTGTTCGGTGAAGTACATTGTTCTCATTTTTGTGGCCGGATCACAACGTGTTTTCTTTCCAATGGTGTTGTTGTACCATTGTTGTTTGTTCGTTGTTCATCAGTTGTTTATTTGTTGATGAGTTGATGGTTGTTGTTTCTTCTTTGCAGACAACTTTCTGCAGTTGGTCCTTATTGGATGTTGATCCCCTTCTTTGTGCTTATTCTTTCAATTCTGGCTTCTGAGCCTTGTTGTACAAGGGTATAGTCCCTTTCAAAAAACTATTTACCAATAATAAAAAAACACCGATTTACATTCATAAGTATGAAATTTATTTTAAACTCTAGGTGAGATGACTCAAAAAAGTAACTTACATCCCAATATTTTAGGCAAAATGGTGCTCCATATGAATCCTCCGGATTTCTAAATGTACATTTCAAAAATCTAAATATTCATGAATTAGCGAAAATTCACCACTAAAATTTTCCTTGGTTTAGATATGAATGCACTTTAAATGATTTAATTAGGTCTTTTGGCATATTCACAATGAGGCACTAAAATATTGAATTACATTTATCTCTATTTATCAAAAATCCAACAATGCAAATGTATCATTATAGACTTCTTGAATTAAAATTAGGACCATAAACACACAACAAGTGGAAAATATGATAAAGAAGGCCGTCAAAACTTCACGGGACCCACCTAAAAACCTCCTTGAAGCCATACATTCATAGTTATGGGGCCCCTAAGATCGTACATATATATGGTTTTGGGGTACCTCGAACCGTGACTATATAGTTACAGGAAAAAAATCTACTACATGAGAATTGGGGAAAGAAAGGAGAAGAGGAAAAAATGAGAGAGCATTAAAAATAAAAACTAGTAGCAAGGAAATATGACAATAAGATCCTAATCTCAACCAACAATTGACAAATATACATGTGCCTGAAAATGAGTAATTTTATAGCTAATAAATACTCTTACACTAGAGTGAATCTAAATATACTTAAACATATACCATACGGTTGACCAACAATAAATTAGAAAAAATCGGTGGGATTATCAAAACTGTATAAATTAGATACAAATCTCATAGATGTATAAAATCTCTAAATTGGAAATTTAATAAGATTAAGACGCTTTTATTTGAAAATTTGATGACTATGAAACATTTAAATTAAAAATACATAATTTTTATTATTATTTAATCTTCTAAATACCAATATTGTCGAAATTATCAATACCAAAAATCAATTTTACCATCAAAATGAAAATCCTTGTTAGATGGCTTATGGAGGGTTCCTCTCAATAGAGACCTCTTATATACTTTTCTTGCTTAAAACACTTAATGAAATATGAAATTAGATCTATATATAAAATCACTATACATCTCTAAATTGATTTTATCATGGTCATTCCATCACAATGAGACACTCTTATAAATATTGTTTGCAGTATTTATTTGAATACAAACAAAACAAGGAAGGGAAAGCGTATTATGATACACAATTTAAGATTTCTCTATCAACTCCATACGTAACACCTTAAATATCTTTTTCTTGTGGATTACAATCAAGTGAATATATATGGATATAATATATATGTATATATATCCATCCTATCTAAGGTATATGTTGGTTTGTGGGTGTTGAGGATTAATTATCGTAAGAAATTAGAAGTGCATGAGTGTTGTGTATGACTAAACCCATAATTGACGCAGAGAACTTTTAGTAGAGAAAGGGATTACAAGCATCCCAAACAATTTCATCAGGCCACCTCAAGAGCATTTGGTTACCAAAGTGCTTATACTCCATTAGACCATGTGTAAGAGTAGGTTCTGTCATAGAATCACAAGGCCTGAATTGCTATGAGGGGAGTATTTAGAGAGACAAGGTGTTGAAGCGGTTGGAGAGTGCATGTGAGGGGTCGGACTTCTTCAAGATTGTGAACCATGGGAACCCAAAGTCTCTCATGGAGGCCATGATTAATGTGGGAAAATCTTTCCTTGGGCTTAGTGTGGAAGAGAAAAAGCTTATGTTTCCTTTCATGGATTGGTCATGCAGGATATGGGAGCAAGTATATACGAGACGAGGGTGCAACTAGAGATTGGAGGAATATATCTATCTTATGCTTCATCATCACTCGTTAAGATATTGTGCTTATTGGCCTTCTAATCCTTCGATTTCAGTGATTCTTATTTATTTTCACCAATCTTATTACAATTTGTTGCTATATATTTTAATTTAGTAAATATATTTTTGTGTGTTTCATTTCAATATGTATCCTCTTATATAAAGTATTTATCATATGGTGTTTATTTTTTCTTTTATTACAAATAGAGAGGTTATCCAAAACTATAGTGAGAAGACCTTGAAATTGTCCAAACAATTTTTGGGAGTATTTTCTATGAATTTGGGTCTTCCTCAAACTTATTTGGAAAAAGCTATTATGGAGCCCTATCAAAAATGTTCATCAATTAATACCCTCTATGCCAACAACCGAACTCATTGATGGGTTCTATACACATTTAGACATCGGTACAACCACATTTATTCTATAAGAAACTCGGCTGCAAAGCCCTCTAAGTTTGAAATAATGACAATTTGATCCCAATGATAACAACTCCTAAAGCATTATTAGTCGGTGTAGAGCTGTGTACAAAAAAATCACATAGTTTAGAAATTATTTAATCCCAGTCTCATACTACTATTCGTATGGTTTTTGAGTGAACAAATTACTAATTAACTCATGTCCTTTGGCCATTTTACTTTTCTTTTTATTGTCCCTACCGACCTCCTACATGTACTTTCCCGTCAATTTTACCAATTGGCATTGTTTTATCTCGATTGAGGTGCTTAGCCTAGTCTTGGGGTGCCCTAGTTCTATTTGGGGTGCTCTTATCCTTTTTACACTTTCCCGCCACTTTTTAGGCACTTTCTAGTTGTTTGGGATTTCTATCTTTTTAGTGGTCAGCCTTTTCAGGGTTAATTACAATATTAGATAAAGAGAACCATATAAATACAAAGTTATGAGACCATGATGAGGGAACAATCATTAATCAATACTATCATCACCTAAGGTTACATCCATTTACATCCATCTAGCTCCATCACAAGGCTAGTTCATCTACATCAAACTACATAGGAGGGAAGTTTATTCTATTCCATCCACCATTTTATTACATTTCTACACATAGTTATTGCTCGCTACTTTCACAAAGTGTGACTGACACAAGAGCACCTAGGGCATGATTACACACATTAACATATAGAACTATATCGGTTCTAATATGTACTACAATTCTCGATTACTAAGTCCACCACTGTGGCCACCGAGGACAGTCCAAAACCTGCATATGCACCTTCCTTTTTTTAGGAATTTCATGCTTGGTTTGGGGATTTTCAGTATTTTCTTCATCATTGATTATCGATAACTTCAAACGAAGTCCAACGACACCAACGTGACAAGAAAAAGGCATGCAAATCATTTAGCGATATCTCATAGGAGGGTTGTAGATATTTTTCACACAATGCTGGACCAAATCTCAAACCAGAGCACCCTAGGCATCCCATTCCAACCTACTTCTCTATATTTTGTTTTCTGGAGCTTCGTGTGTTCATTCTTGCATTCTCGTTTATCTAGGTCTTCGATGTGACACAACTCAAATAGTTATCGAATCAACTAAGCTCTATTTAACTCTTCTTACACTCTAGGATTCATATTTTCATAGCTTAGATTGTTTGGGTCATTTTATTTATGTATTTATCTCTTATTTACTACTCTTCTAAATATTAGATTAACTTAGAATAAAGTCCTCATTTTAGTTAATCAAGTTGATCGATAGAGGTAAGTATTTATTACAATTATTCAAAACAAGAATTTATATTTCTTTTGGGGTGGTAATCTTTATTTTTGAAGTTTAAGGAATTTCTTATGGATCAAATTATATTTGCTTTTAGGAAACCCATTGATCCACATTTAAAAGTATTGTTAGATAGGTAAAAACACATATCCACAATCAAATTGTATTATTAAACAACTAACAATATCATGCATTTTAATATATTTAGTAATATGTTTTACCACAAATCAACAAACTATCTAAAACATGTTATTGGCATAAGTAAGTGTAAGAAATATTCCACACAAAAAATATTTTTTAGAATAATTTAAAACAAGAATTAATTTATCTTTCCTTAGTATATACATTATGGAATGATTGTCTTAGTTTAATGTTTCAAGTATTTTCAGACTTATCACATTTTAACAAAGGTTTATCATGGTTTTTTTAGTGGTATCAGTTCACCACTAATAGAATATACAAGAGTTTAGAACATAGAATTGTGGTGGAGAAATAAAAACCAAGAATATCAATTTCGTATTTTGTGATACCTTGCTCCAAAGCTATTATTAAACCCGCACCCAAAATTTTAGGGAGGAATATGGAGAATGAGATCACGAAAATGAAGAAAGAGGAGGAAAAGAATGCCAAGTATTCAAGTATAGTTTTTCAGCCATGAAATTTCTTTTTTATATATACAAAGTCAAATAGCAAAAATTATGTCCAATCATACATGATACAACCTTAAAGCTGTATCAATCATAGAAAAGCCAATTTTAAGACAATTTACCCTCATAATAATATGGACACCTTAATCCTATTTATTAGATGCATTAGGTATTATTTAAATATTTTTAAATTCTTTATATTTTAAAAATACTCATAGTAAGAGGAATGTTGATGTAAATGTTAATTGTATTATTTGGTATATATAGGAGTATCATTTAGATTTATTATTTATAGAGTATAAGTTATATGTATGGGAGGTTCATTAGCTAGGCAATATCCTAAACGTTAATTCATATTAAGGTAATTAAAATTGATAAAATCAAAGACATTAGGGGTGAAAGGATTTAATTTACTAATATTTTGAATAAGTATTGGGGTAGTTTAGAGAGGTAGGCCAAATGAGAGGTAGGATTAATTTTAACATTAGACTAAAACTAAATAACTTAAAATTACAAAAGGAGTGTTGTCATGAAGTTAAATTATAATCTCTTTTAATATGAATTACGAGATTCTTAACCAAAACCTAATAATAATGTAGAAAAATAGGATTGAGTATACTTTTCAACACAAATGATATTATTTCACTATCTTAATTATTTGAAGAATCATTAATAAACGAATAAAGTTTAACATTAACATAATTAAGATTTTTTTATGAAAATAAGAATTGAGTGGAAAACATGATACATTTTCTATTTGATGTATTAGGGCAGAAATAAAAAATTATCTATTTCATATATAATTTAGGGTAGAAATAAAAAGAGGTAAATAAAATTGTAATGGAAAAATAGGTAAGTAAGGTGCACGGAAAAATAAGAGGTATTTTACTCTAATAATATAATATAACAAGAGAGGATATTATCTAGGGTATTTTTAATACTTTATACCATACTTTTACTAAGTGAACCCCGCGTGATTATATGTAAAATAGAAAATATAAAGATAGTTTTGGTATATTATTGGTTAATTGTTATGATGTTAACTTAGTTAAGTGTTTGTATTAACTTTTAAGGTTGAATTTCCATTTTTAGCTTCATTTTTCCTCCTTTTCTTAATTTTCTTGTATTCCTTTTCCCTCTTTTCCATAGTTTTTGGTTTGTTTTAAATCAATTTCTATTTTTTTATAGGATGATGACCATATTTATACTATGAAAATGGTTACATCTCTATTAAAAATATTCACTTACATTTTGCCTATTGTGATCCAAATTTAAATCTCTTACAAATTTTAGCTTTTTTTTGGTTATATTTTAGTATGCACCAACAAATCACAATTTAAAATTAAAAGGTTTATGAATACAAAATACACTTATTTATTTAGAAGAAGTCACACAAAAATACACACTAAAAATAGACCCATATTTAAATTGTAAGATAAAACTTGTTACTTTATTCTAAAATATCCTTACACCAAGAAATAAATAAAATAAAATAAAGATTACATTTTAAAACATTTAATTTTAACTATAACCTTTAATGTTTTATTTTATAATCTATATATTAAAGTTCAATAATTTTAAAACAAACTTATCATGCAAAATTAAATATAATTTAATAATTATAGTATATGGTTCATTTTGATGTTATTAAAATTATTTTATTAGTAAAATTATTATTATTTTTATCGACTTTTTAATAGCATTAATATTAATAAAATAATTGATACTATCAAAAGTTTGTTAATAAAAATATTCATTTTTATTTATATTAAAATAATAACAAATTAGATAATTTTTAAATCTTTTTATAATAATAATATATGACTAAATATCTCATCAAAGGTGTTATAATTAAAAATATTAAAAACATGAAAATGATAAGAATTGAATTAATTGTATTGTATGCTTGTTTATTTAATTTAATAATAATTGATACCATCAAAAGGCTGATACTACAAATATTCATTTTTATTTATATTTTTGGAAATTGGTAAAAGATGGGGGTTTTGAAAGGACCCACATCCTTGTACAACAAGCCCTCAAGGATGCTTTAAAACATTAAAGCGTAATAGAAAGGAAGTCCCTAGCAGTAAAGTTTAGTGATAAAAGGTAAAAAATAGTGAGAAGAAAGACTACAACACCATTGCTACAGCTGAAATTAGATTACCTTTTAAAATATCTTACATGGGATATAAGATGCATAGAAAAATTATTCCTTTTTCTTTTGACGACTCATCCAGTCATCACTTGTATTACGATTTTCATTTTCATCTCGAGTCTTTGGAGGTTGAAATTCAACATAATCTAACCTACCATTAATGGACTTCTTAGTAGTTAAATTGGTAACAAAAAAGTTAGCAACAACATTTGGAATCAATTTCGAAGCATTGGATCTGCTCCAACATCCTCCATTGAAGTTGCAACTGGTGATTTTGGAATGGATTCCTTATTAGAACTGGCCATTGAATCAGTAGTTGATTCAAAATCCATATTACTAACTAAAATATCTTGATGAGAGTCCTTCCACCAAGAAATATTTTCATTTTTAGATTTATGCTTTACCGTCTAACAATCTAAATCAAGATGTCCTCGGTTGAAACATTTTCTACATCTAAAGGGTAATCCTTTGAAATCAAGGGCATATAACCAAACCCTATCTAGAAATTTGAGGTCAATATAAGTAGGTAGATCAATTGAAGTATCCAAATCCATCAAAATCCTTGTGTAGAATTTAAATCTTGAATTCTTTGGATATAAATCTACCCAAAGCATCTCCAATAGAAATTAAAATTTCCTCACCCCAAAACTACAAAGGAAGATGGGGTAAATGAATCCAAACCAGTATAATATTGAAGGAGGCTGTGAGTGGATTGAAATTCGGGAACCAAGGTTTCATCAACAAGTGATGATTCTACATTTCCTAGAGATTTGAGAGAATGATCTCTGTATCACCATCGATTTAAAAGAAACAATAAAAATCCCCTTACACAGGGGTAAATGTCTATCCAACCGAAAAGAGGGCGCAAATTCACATTAATCCATGAGTGAGGGAGTGGAAGACCATGTCGAATTCCATTGAAGTGGTAGATCAAACCATTGGAAGAGAATAAATCCTTAGCCTTGAATAATGATTCCCCAAGAGTGACCATAGGAGAAAATTTAGCAAAATAAAGAGGTTTCAAAAATGAAGGAGTAGAAGTTGTAGCATAGGGGTGCTTCCTATAACCGTATTAGTGCCAAAATTTTTGAACAAGAGAAGAGTAGAGGGTAGAATTGGTCATTTTATTCCATTTGAGGGGCCACGAGGAGAGGAGCATGAGGAGCATGAAGACCAGATGCAACTGAACCACTACCACCAAAACAAAACCCTCCAGCACTGACCCCATTACCAAAAATGTTCAGAGAATTCAAAAAGACAGAGGTAGGAGCAGGAGAAAACTCATGTGCTACCACTACCAATGTCGCCATTTGCGAGAGAGAGTAAGGTTCGAAACGAATGAGCTAGGGATCACAAAAAAATATTTAGGGCTCTACATGATTAGAGATACAATAAGAATAAAGCCCTAATCTATTAAAATTAAAATAATAACAATTTTTTTATTTTAAAATTGTTAATAATAATAATATATGATTAAATAACCCGTCAAAAGTGTTACAATTTGTTATCCTGTAAAATTGACAAGGGCAATTTTGTAGATAACCATACAAAAATTTTGATTTTTGTCCCCGAGGAAGTCGACAACATTCCAAATGGCCTAAACCCCCTTCTAGAAATCAAGTTTTAAGAACTTAGCCATTTTTACCTTTTTTGAACTGGGCGCAAGAAGTGATGTGTCGACACCATAAAATGTGTGCCCTTTAGAAAATCCTTTGGCGCCCAAAATAACATGTCAACATTATTAAAACATATGCCAAAAACGTGTGCTAAGGCATGGGAAATGGTATGTCAACATACCAAAATGTGCGCTACGTAAATTTCCTTTAAGTCCTAGAGATATGATGTTAACATCATGAAAATTGTGCCCCTTTATACCCTTTGGTGCTGAAATCATCATGTTGACATCATGAAATGTGCACTTAAGATGCTAAAAACTTTATGTCAACGCTAATGCAATTACGCCAAGGTGCATTTAAACCCGTGTCGACACTCTAGTTGGTGCGCCAAAGAAAGTTGGTGGAATAATTAATGCTAGGTTTTCTATAAATAGGTGCTTAACACCTGTCATTTTCATGAATTGAAAATTGTGAAAATTATTTCTCTTTGCACTGTCGAGTTGTCCTCATATCCCCCAAATGCCGTTTTTTGAGTTTGTGGACCCCAACATCATCTTTCATCCTTTATAAAACCGAGTAAGTGGCTTCTATCATCCTTGTTGTTGTTATGGCTTTTGTTTCTTGGTTATTGTTAGGTTTTAGGGTTGTTATAAATCTAAAAGGGTTAAATCTAAATATGCAAAACCTAATAATCCATAAACCATCAGGAACCCCTTTTCCTCTCCTTCTAGATCTACAAATCTGGAAGGCCCCTACCTCTGAAAAACCTAAAACCTAGTTCCCTACTTATCATCTCATGTTACAAACCTCTCTTTACTATTTGAATAAACCAAAAGAGAGAAGAAATCGAGGAAAGTGCAAAAATCATCTAAACCTTGGTGCACTGTCCTTTCATGTTACACTTCCCACAGTCGTGCCTTGGCACACTCTCCTCACCTAAAATGTATCCCTAACCCGTGAAAGTTAAAAACACTTAGCAATTTTCCTAAAAGTGCAGGTGCATCTGCACAACATCAACATTAGATGTTGTGTGCTCCAAATCCACGCCAAGCAGTTTTCCTTTAGCATGTTAAATTGCTTTGCAACATATTCCAAAATTGCACCTTGGGTGCACTTAAAATCCATGTATCATCGCCCTTTTCAGTGCCCCGTTAAAGTAAATTTCCTAAGGCGCAGGCGCATGATCCTTGACAACAACATGCCATGTTATGTGTTACAAAACCGTGCCCCGTGGCTTTCTCCTTGCGCTAAAACCTTTTGTGCAACACTCCTCAAAAGTGTGCCCTTTATAACCCTTTGGCACAACTTTTCTCCTGTAAACAATGGCACATCTTTTTTCATGTTAACATCCCTAGAAGTTCGCTTTAACCTTTTTAAGCCTCTGCTGCAACATGTTGTGAACTTGCGCCTTGCACCCTAAGCCTTATAATTGGTCATTCTTCTTTCTGCAAGTTTTTATTATGGATAACATGATGGTTAACATGGATCTTCCGTGTTGGACATCCTAGATTCACCTTGCGAAAAATGACAATGCCATCCTCGAGCTCACACATGTCTTCATCAAGCAAAAAGCCAACCAAGTCTAAAGGAAAAGCAAAGTTGACAGAACAAGAGATGAAGTACAAATATCATAAGGTCAGGATGCCCGACTCATATGAAGAGAGTGATCTCGATATCAGAGACTCTAAGCTTGGGCATATTGATATGGAAGACTTTTGGGCAAGAACAACCTAGGAAACTAGTGGCCCCTGGATGAACAAACTGGTGGGTAGTGGATTGCACTTTACAGTTGGGCTGCCAGTAAGTGCTGTAAATAACGAGTTCATCATGTGGTGGCTCGATGCTATAACAAAGACACAGATGTGTTAAGATAAGGAGGGAAAGACGGTCATCAACCTAACTACTTGTCACTTTAAAATAACCCTAGGCATTCCTTATCATAGGTAGTACATCGCCATAAACCTAGAAACTGTAAGAAGGCATGGGATGACAATGAGGATAAATGTATGCAAATGATGAATGACCTATATTTGAAGAATAAAAATCCGGTGAGCAGATGGCCATAGGCCATCCACCTGAATGACTTTAATGAGGAATTGAGTGATAAATCACCTTCTGAGCGAGTGTTTGGGCTTCTTGATGCCCATCATTTCCATAAATAGATGCTGAGGTACTTAGAGACCATGAGAAAGAATGTGCCTGATCAACATTTTGGCTAGGGGGAAATCATCAGTGACACCATCTCTCAACAACTTTAATAGGTCATGATAACCGAGAAGTTCTATATGAATTCCTACGTTGTATACGTTGCAGCTTCAACGAGAGATTTTGCAAGCCTAGCTTGGAATGGGGTATGGCCCCAGGTCAAAATATATGAATACTACCTGAGCTCAAACTTAAGAATAGCATCCCCAGCTTCTCAAAAATAAACGATACCTTCTTCTATGAGGCGATCTTCCCGTTGAGGCCAAATATGAGACATGGTCGAAATAGCCCAATGTGATCACTTTGTCACATAAGAAGTGGGGAGCATTGTTTATGAAGTTTCCCACATTCATATATCTCAGGGCGGTGAATTTCAAAGGTGAACCAAAAATCTACCAAGGTATGTAGGGCCCAAGCTGATTCTCTTGGAGTTGTCAAGGTAATTGATCACATACCATGAGAGATGCATGAAGAGAAAGAAGGGAGGAACTCCATTCCCCCTTACAGTGGGCTGATACACCTGCACCACACTGGCCAAAGCATGAGAAATGTATGCCGAGCTTGAATTTCTGAATCTAAAGCAAAACTTCCCAGCCAGGCCTACCTTCGATTTGTTGGGGTTGCCTCCAAAAGGAAAAAAATTGATCCTATTCATGTTCCTGAGATCGAGGACATCTACATCGACCTACACACGAAATAGATATCAGGTGAAAGGATCACTCCCGGCTGGCTCTGGAGGAAATCATTCATTATGGCATCACCATCATTCCAAAAGGATTCCAAGAACCTGATCAAGAAATTGATCAAGTTTACCTTGACACAGATGGGGATGATTGGTCATTCGTAGAGATCGACAGAGCCAAGGCACCAAAGACCATTCAAGAAAGGGTCAAACCCATGTTACAGCACACCAAGCATTGGTGTAAATAGAATGGTCTCACCTACCTCGGGGTAGATTTTACTACTTCTCCATCAGGTAGAGCACCTCCAAGAATGGCCTAGGTGCTGAAAGGAAAAGGAAAAGATAAGGAGGAAGGACCAAGCAAATAGGAAGAAACTCCTGAAAGCCCTCCTACTACTTCTGAGAAGCAAGTGGTCGACACAGTGTCCCCGGGAAAGAAGAAGAGACCACTGAGGTTTCAACAGACAAATCCACTTAGGATGTGGTCATAGCTACAACCACTAAGGTACCCACCTTTCCTTCTTTTTCTCCTTCTCCTCCCCCTGTCATTGAAGCATCTATTCCTATGGATGTTTCTTCTTCTCTCCCTTCCTCCCTTCCATCTCCCACCTCTTCCATCTTCTCCTCTCTTGTGGATTTGTCACCCAGTGTTCCCTCCATCCCATTACAGATCCCTTCCACCTCCATGTCCTTTTCTCCCCTGTAGTAACTCTAGGCCCCACAAGTAGCAGCACGTTGGACTCCTTGTCAATGCCACCACCAAGTGTCTCAACGTTATTTCCTACGGCCTCTTTAGTTGTTTCCCCTTTCACTCCTGTTTCTTCTTCCATTTCCTCTACTCCCTCTCCCATAAGTCCAAGTTGGATCTCTGACCATCTGGGTCAACTCAAGAGAAAGGTTCCCATAGCACCCATGGACTTCTCTGTCATTCTGAAGAAGGGACCCAAGAAGAAAAAAGCTATAACTCACTTCTCTAAGAGCATTTCGGAGAGAGGGTCATGGAGATTACATATCTGGATCCCACCAAATAAAGAAAGATCTATCTCCTACGAGACTTAAAAGTGACCCAAATCATGATGAGAACCTCATTTGAGAGCCTACAAAGATAGGCCTTGTCTCAGATAGATGCCCTCTGCCTCTAAAGAAACTTCAAGAAGCAAAGGAGGAGAAGAGAATACTCAAGGAACAAAACAAACATCTTCTCCAAGCATTGCAAAGAATGGGCAATGCTCCTCCTATGACTTGCCGCCGAGCCTACTGAAGTTCTTAGTCAGGACAAGATAAATGAATATGCCAAGATTGGCAAACAAGGCGCGGCAGTGTCCTCCTGGATAGAGTGAATCCTTAGAGATAGTGAGGAAATAATCAAGAAATTCACATGACTCTACTAGGGTATAGATCAAGAAAATAAGGAGCTACAAGTAGTAGTAGGATCCCTCTCTGAGGAGTTGGATAACACTAGATTGCAACACAAAACATTTCAAGCAATGGCTAACTATTCATCCGACGACCTATTGAAGGTCGGTGTCATTGATCACCCACAAGCACATAACAAAGCTCTCATCACTTTAGATTATCAGGTTGATCAAATGGAATATATCCTGGAGAGGATAGATAAAATCAAGGACAAAGCCCTGGATGCAAAATACAACATGGAGCAGACAATTACAAAGATGGCTCTAGAGATGCTCAGTGAATCATTCACCTTGAGGGAGGCAGACGATACAATCAATCTCTTCAAGGCTATCACAACCCAAGGTTTGGTGCCAGAGGTCACTTTTGACCGAGAATCAATCAATAACCTTTTAGCTTGCCATGATTTCATTGGATTCTTGATTGAGGCATGTGAAGAGTACGCCGGGCTACCTGACAAGCTCAAGACTGAAAAAGAAACTTGCAAAGTTATTGAGACCATTTCAATGGTCCTAATCATAATCAACTTTAGACAATGATCAGCAAGTTTATGGAATACCAAGCTCAGTGTCACATCGCCTCTCCCGATCAGAAGCAAGACATTCCATTTAAGCCAAGAGATGATGAGGAGTAGTTTCTCTTCTTGTGTACGCTTCGATCGTTTTTGTAATAAATATTTAAAAAGTATGTTGGCATTTATGATGACATCATCCATGTTGCATCATGGGATGTTGCCATCCAAAAAACTTTCCCAAAGTCAAATTTTGACTTTTTAGATATTTTGTAAATAGTGGTTGGTTTCTTTATGTCCTCTGTCTCCTTCTCCTTCTATAAATACTTGGAATACTTGTTGTATTCTAGGTGTGGACATTTTTGTATGAAAAAAAGAGTGAAGAGAGAAAGACTTTGTACCTTCTTGTAATATATATATATATATATATATATATATATATATATATATATTATAAGACTTTGTGCTCAATATATGTGTTATTTGCATCAGATTTTTCTTAAGTTAGATCTATGTTTCTATTGAGTTGGATTAACTCTTATTATCGTCATATGTTCATCAAGTATTGCTTTATTTGTTTATGTAATTAAGTTTGGCTCTGTTTACTACCAGCTTTCAAAGCATAAACCCTTCGACCTTTCTGTCTTGAATTCATTTCTTTTCTCCCTTCGATCTACCTTCCTCTATTCCTTCCTTTACCTTTACATTCGTAGTTGGAACTAACTCTATTGGGATGAGATCCCAAACCTTCTCGAAGTTAGAATAGTGTAGATTTGCATAGATACCTGCTTGATAGAATAACAATAAACCAGTTTCACTTTGCTATCTTAAAGAGGAGCTATGCCCCTGCACACTGTTGGCCTATTTCCCCATGATCTGTCTAGTCGAAAGATTTTCAAACCAACATTTTTGGAAACTCCACTGGGGATCAAAATAAGGAAATAACTAAAAACTATAAAAATCACTACCAGATTACAAATTTTAACTCTTTGTTAAAAATTAAATTTTTTGTAGAAGTGATCAAAACTGAAAATTTCCTTATACAAATCCATAGATCTAGACCGAGATAGAGAATTTTAGTTCGTTGAGTTTTTGAAACAAACTTGTATATTTCCGTATATCTGAGATCCTGATATTTCATGTTACTTTCAAAACCTTGCAAAATTCAGGTCAAAGATTTGAAAATCAGCCTTCTAAATTGACCCACTTTTTATCCTTGTTAATATTTGTCAGAAAACCGCAATCGGTTGTTGTTGAAAAAGGATAAAATTAAAAATTAAAAGTACATGCTGCTGATTTTTGCCAGAAAAATCAAAAATCAGCATGTACAAACAAAAAGATTGTTGTAAATCTACTCTTAATTGTTACATATTTGAATGGCTACGCCGAATGGTGAACAATTTACTCAAAGCATGAGAGCTCTTAGAGAAGTTGATCCAATCTTTGATCTACTCCAAAGGCACAATTTCAATATCACTCCAGCATGATTCACATCACTAAGTTCAATGAATTGATCAGCCAGAAGTGCCTCGCCTCCATGAAAGAGCCATATTTCACAAGGTGCCTTGACATCAACTTGCAGTGCTCTTTTACTAAGTGGAACCACACTCCCTACTCGTGTTCTTTTCCCACTTTTCAAATGGAAATAAATCTACCTGTACCATGGGGAAATGCCATGGGTCCTCTAGCACTACCGCATCCAATACACCCCTTCCCAGCGGGAATCATAAGAATTTCCCAAAGTTTGATGGGAGCAGAAATCAAAGCACAGACATGCATATAGCTGCGTTTATTATGTCATGTAATATTTTGGATGTAACTCATGAAGATGTATCTATACATCTCTTTCTCGAGACCTTGCAAGGGCCTGCATCAGAATGGTTCCAACATTTACCGACTAGATCCATCACCAGTTGGGCCACATTATGGACTGCATTTGAAGACAGGTACAAGCCTTCAAAAGACGCATTTGCATTACTATCAAAAATCACTCACATGAAGAAGGAGGCCAATGAAACCATGTGTGATTTTATTACCTGTTTCAATTCACTGATCAACCATGTGCCACCTACCATGTTGCCAACATTAGAGAATCAAAAGTGTTTCTTTGTGAACATAATGAGTTTGAAAGTAAGTTTCTTACTTTTACAAGAACAAATACCAACCTTGGTTCTCGTTGTCATGGCCATTCAATAGAAGACAACCTTCTTATATTTGGTGAGTTAAGATGATAGTCGTCAAAGTAAAAACTTTAACTTCTTCTTAAGCTACCTCATTAGATCTAGCATTCCAAAAGATGGTGAATGACTTTCTCTCATTAAAGAAACAATTGGCTCAAATATCATCTACTGCTCCATACGGGATATCCCACAGAGGAACTTCACTCCCAACAATGCCCCCCAAAGGCCACATTTGCTTGCTGCTTCTCTAAGGTTAGCAATTGAGGCCCCTCTAGTTAATGCTTTGGTTGAAATTGAAGAAGATGATACAAATTATGAAGAACCTTGTGTCGCAAGGTGAAGATGATCAAGATGTCGGTGAACCGACTGGAAACTCTACTATCGGGTACATGGAATTTGAAGATGAGGAATCTGATGAAGAAGAAGGTACCCAAGGTTATGCAAGTGGAAAATCATACGCAATCTTCACTCACTCGCAAGGAAAAGAAGAAAATGTTGCTGCTGAAAAACAAAGGGAAAAGCTATGGTGGCTCCTCTACCAATGATCACTAAAAGAGGTAATCCCCTTCCCACTCAACCTCTTGTTAAACCTTTTGTAAAGAAATCTTTTCCTCCTATTTCTACCCCAATTCAGCCTTCCTCAATTCCCATAAAGACCAATAATCCCCCTACATAAACACAAAATGAAGGACTCATTTGCTTCGTTAGCGCAACCCTTGGTCGCATTCGATATAATTGATCATGCTAAAAAGACCAAGATCCAAATGTTTGAGGTTGAATACCTTCAGCCAACCTAGAGAAGCTTGTAAGATTAAATAAGTATATCCAGAGCTAGGCTACCGTCCTTCCTCCCGTTTCACCAAAAGGAATTCTTCCCATGCCTCCTACGTCTCACGTAAACGTTGCCTCGACCTCCACATCGGGAAAATTGAACCTTTTTACCTATCTCTCTGATCAATGGTCATAAACTAAGTAACTGTATAATTGATTTTGGAGCTTCTGATAATGTTATACCAAAGAAAGGCTACACATGCTTTGGGCCTCATGCTTACCAAACCCTTTAACAGATGCTACTCCATGGAAACCAAGCAAGTACCATTGATTGGTCAGATCAAGGATGCGTAATTTACATTCGCAACATTTCCTGAAAAAAGGGTAAAAATGACTATCCTCGTAGCTAATATTCCAGCAGCCTACTGGGATACTACTAGGGAGGAGCTTCTATAAGGAATTTGGTGGGGAAATTCATATGGACTGGTCCAAAGCTAGGATTCCTGTCAAAGGAGTGATGCAGATGTTAGAACCAGAGACACAAAAGAAATATCTAGTCACCAACTCTGATGACCCTAAGGCCCAAATTATTTTTGAATTGTCAGGGATGGGAACCTACTTCTTGTCCACCGACTCAGATAAAATGGACATCCTCATCCAAGAAGAGGACCTCAACAAAGTGTGGACATTGCAGTTTGATGGCAGTTGTGCAACAAGTGGATGCGGTGTTGGGGCTGTTCTAATATCTCATGAGGAGGAGATTTTCCCTTTTTCTTTCAAGTTGCAGTTCTTCAATATGAATAATTACACTGCAGTATGAATCCTTGTTACTTGGTATACAAGCTACATGAGAGAAGGGAATCAAGAATCTAAAAGTACAAGGTGATGCTGAGCTAATTTTCAATTAGGTAAAAGGGATATATCAAGTAAAAATGATCGGCTCAGGCACTACCGCAATGTCTGAGTATGGGATAACATCGAGGAGTTTGACACTTTCTCAATCAAAGCAATCCCAAACTTAAAATGATGTGGCTGATTCATTAGCCATCTCAACATCTCTCATGGTCCCTCACCCGTGGTTAAAAACATATACATATACCATTGAGGTGGTTTTTGCCCAAGTGTGCTAGATAATTCACAAAGACTCGCAGTGTTCAATGATGAAAACCAACTTATTGCTTTTCTAGAGAAAGCTGACAATTTCAAAGAACTTCATTTCAATGGATCAACTTCTACATGTTGTGAGTCTCTCATTGGTCAAGCACATGAATCTGAAAAAGAAACAGTGATACAACTTAAAGGAAACAAGATTCTGAAAGGTTTGGTTTCCTTAGAATGATTATTTGATAATCATGACCATTTTGTTAAGAAAAAGTGACAGGATGATCCTTCCTCTTCTCCAGAAACTGAATCTATCAATCTAGGTATTGTGGAACATCCTCATTCCGTGAACATTGGGAAGTGTTGTATGCCCAAAGAGAAACAAATTTTTTTCAAGTTGCTGAAAAAGTACATGAATGTATTAGAATGGTCTTATGCTGATCTCAAGTCTTTCAAGCCAAAGGACATTCAGCACGACATCATGCTCAACAACGACGTTAAGCCTTTTCATCAAAAGTAAAGGCATTACAACCCCAAAATCTCAGGTACCATCCAAGCCAAAATTCAGAAGATGTTGGATGTAGAATTATTTTTCCAATTCATCATAGTACCTGGGTTGCTAATATTGTACCTGTGCGGAAGAAGAATGGTGAGATACACATATGCGTGGACTTTCACAACTTGAACTAGTCATCCTTAAAGGATAACTATCCACTACCAATAATGGATCAAGTGCTACAGGTAGTAACCGGTTTAGAAATGTTGTCTATGCTTGATGGTTTTTCAGGTTACAATCAAATTCAAGTCACACCTGAAGATCAGTTCAAGACAACATTCACCACCCCTTGGGGTACCTTCACCTACAACAGGATGTTGTTTGGTTTAATCAACACTGGTGCCACCTTCTAATGAGCAATGGACTTTACATTCAAAGGTCTGATGGGAAAATTCATCATAGTTTACCTAGATGACCTAACTATTTTCTCCAAGAAACAAAGTGATCACTGCGATCATTTAGAACAAGTCTTGATCAGATGCCGAGAGCACGAGATTTCACTAAATCCCAAGAATTTAGTTTTTGGGGTCAATGAAGGAAAGCTACTAGGATATGTCATCACCAGAGAGGGAACTAAGATAGATGTCAAAAGATTCAAGGCTATTCAGAGCCTTACTTTGCCTACAAGCAAGACTAACGTTCACTCCTTTTTCGAAAAGGTAAATTTTCTCAGACACTTCATCCCTGATTTTGCTGAGAAGACTCATCATATATCTAATATGATGAAAGGGTTCCTAATATTCCAATGGAGTGAGGAAGGCAAGGCATCATTCGAAGACATATATACTTTCGTTGCTCACGCCCCTATTCTGGTGTGTCTTGACTTCAACAAAGACTTCATCATGTACAGGCTTATGTATGCTGCGCATATGGTATTGGCTATCTTGATGCAAAATAACTCCAAGGATATTGAATCCCCCATTTCTTTCATGAGCTCCCCTCTCAATCCCTATGAATTGAAGATGTCACAATTGGAAAAGCACACCTTCACCATGGTAAAAGTAGTAAAAAAATTCCACTACTACATTCTGAATTCTCATATAGTAGTGTTGGTTCTAAACACAGCTGTTAAGTCTATCTTGAATCAATAGGAGTTAGGGAGCTTACGAGTGAATTGGATCATAAAGGTCCAAGAATATGATCTAGACATCAGACCGACCAAGTTGGTAAGGGGTAAGGGCCTATGTCAGCTGATGGCTGAAAATAAAGACTCAAAGGTACCTGAAGAGAAAGTTGCTCACATTGATGAATAACAAAGTGAACTAGAGAAAATAGATTCTTTACCCATGGTTCTATTTGTCGGAACCAATGAGGAATGGTATTCTGACATCAAATTCTTTCTCACCTATGGAGAGTGCCCAACTCATCTAACCACTAAAGAAAAGTGAGCGGTAAAGCTCAGAGCCACAAGATATGTCATATGGGATGATGGATTGTACAAATGTGGAATTGACGGCATTTTTCTACGATGTGTTGACAAGCCACAATAGATAAAATTATTGGAAATTTTTCATGACTCAGCCTGTACGGTGGTCACTTCTCCTCATCCGTGACAGCACATAAAATCATTCGGGCTAGGTACTATTAGCCGACGCTATTTCAAGATGCAGCCACCAGGTAGCGAAATGTGAACTTTGTCAACAGTTCGTTGGCAAACCAAAGCTAGCTGCATTTCCCCTCAGGCCTGTCATCATCGACGAACCATTCAGATAATGGGGAATTGATTTCATTGGAGCACTCAATCCTTAATCAAGTGCTGGACATAGTTACGTCCTAACGACAGCAACGGATTACTTCACAAAATGGGTGGAGGCTATACCTGTCAAACATGCTACTTCTGAAGTTGTTTGTAACTTCATTAAGGAAAATATTATAACGAGATTTGGCATCCCACATAAAATCATTGCTAATAACACTTCCAAATTATCTTCACACGAAGTTATTGGTTTTTTTATGGATACAAGATAACCTTAGCTCATGCTTCTGATTACTATCCTTAGGGAAATGGTCAGGCAGAATCTAGCAACAAGAACCTGGTAACCATCATACGGAAGCTAGTTGATGAAAACCAAGTGATCCTGGCATAAGTCATTATATGATGCTCTGTGGGCGGATCGTATCACTCTAAAGAGATCTCTCGGCATGTCACCTTTTCAAGTGTTATATGGGACCGATGCTGAAATTCCCATCTCCACAGAACTTCCTGCTATGCGCTTGGCTCGAGCAATCGAAGATGAAAATTTTCAGAATTCTCTCAAAAAGAGAATTATGTACCTGATGGAACTTGAAGAAAAGTGAGTGAAGTGGTTGATAAGATAATGAGCATCGAATCAAGTAAAGAGGCTGTTCGACAAGAAAGCTAGGAAACGAGATTTTAAAGTGGGAGATCTTGTCCTTCTGTGGGACAAACAAAGAGAACCAAAAGGTATGCATGGAAAGTTTGACTCTCTTTGGAGAGGGCCATACAAGATCAAGAAATTTAATGGAGAGAATATTTTCTATCTCTCATATCTAGATGAAACCGAGCTCCCGCTTCCGTATATTGGGTAACACTTGAAGATCTTCGTGAAGTAGAGCTTGCTCTTCTTTGTACAAGTTACTTTTGTCATGTGTTTTCTTTTTGTTTGTTGTGTGTTCCCTTTCTTCCCTTTTTGGTCACCCTTGTTTTTGACTCTCTATAGCCCAATGGATAGGCACGTACAAATCTGGGATTCTCTACCCTTAAGTTTCACTTAAAGATAGTCCCCAGAAAGAGCCAACTATTATCCTAAAATTGACAAGGGAAATTTTGTAGATAACCATACCAAAATTTCATTTTGGTCCCCTGAGGAAGTCTAACAACATTCCAAATGGCCTAAACACCCCTTCCAGAAATCAAGTTTTAAGAACTTAGCCATTTTTACCTTTTTTGAACTAGGCACAAGAAGTGATGTGTTGACACCATAAAATGTGCGCCCTTAGAAAATCCTTTGGCGCCCAAAATAACATGTCAACATTATTAAAAATATGCCAAAAATGTGCACTAAGGCATGGGAAATGGTATGTCAACATACCAAAATGTGTGCTAAGTAAATTTCTATTAGGCACTAGAGATATCATGTTAACATCATGAAAATTGCGCCCCTTTATACCCTTTGGCACTGAAATCATCATGTCGACACCATGGAATGTGCGCTTAAGGTGCTGAATTTTTTTGTCAATGCTAATGCAATTGCGCCAAGGTGCATTTAAACTGTGTCGACACACTAGTTAGTGTGCCAAAGAAAGTTGGTGGAATAATTAATGCCGGGTTTTCTATAAATAGGTGCTTAACACCTGTCATTTTGATGAATTGAAAATTGTGAAAAGTATTTCTCTGCACTGTCACACCGTCCTTGTCACCCCCCATGCCATTTTTCGAGTTTTGGACCCCGACATCATCTTTTCATCCTTTATAAAACCGGTTAAGTGGCTTCTATCATCATTTTTTTTGTTATGGCTTTTGTTTCTTGATTTTTAGCTTTTAGGGTTGTTATAAATCTAAAAGGGTTAAATCTAAATATGCAAAACCTAATAATCCATAAACCATCGGAACCCCCTTTTCCTCTCCATCCATATCTACAAATCTGAAGGCCCCTACCTTTGAAAAACCTAAAACCTCGTTCCCTACTTATTATCTCGTGTTAAAACCTCTCTTTACTATTTGAATAAACCAAAAGAGAGAAGAAATCAAAGAAAGTGCAAAAACATCTAAACCTTAGCGCACTGTCCTTTCATGTTACACTTCCCAAAGTCATGCCTTGGTGTGTTGTCCTCTCCTGAAATGTATCCGTAACCCGCGCCATTTAAAAACACTTAACAACTTTCCTAAAGGTGCAGGTGTATCCTACACAACATCAACATTAGATGTTGTGTGTTCCAAATCCATGCCAAGTAGTTTTCCTTTGGCATGTTAATTTGATTTACAACATATTCCAAAGTTGTACCTTGGGCACACTTAAAATCCATGCAACATCACCTGTTCAGGCGCCAGCTTAAGCAAATTTCCTAAGGCACAGTGTATGATCCTCAACAATAACATGCCATGTTGTGTGTTGCAAAACCGCACCCCACACCTTTCTCCTTGGCACTAAAACCTTTTGTGCAACACTCCTCAAAAGTGTGCCCTTTATAACCCTTTGGCGTAGCTTTTCTCCTATCAACAATGGTGCATCTTTTTGCATGTTGACATCCCCAAAAGTGCGCCCAACCTTTTTAAGCCTCTGCAACATGTTGTGAACTTGCGCCTTGCGCCCTAAGCCTTATAATTGTTCATTCTTCTTTCTACAAGATTTTATTATGGATAACATGACGGTTGACATGGCTCTTCTATGTTGGACCTCCTTGATTCTCCTTGCAGAACAATAACAACCATCCTTGAGCTCACACATGTCTTCATCAAGCAAAAAGCCAAGCATGTCTAAAGGAAAAACAAATTTGACAAAACAAGAGATGAAGTGAAAATATTAGAAGGTCAGGATGCCCGACTCATATGCAGAGAGTGATCTCGATATCTAAGACTTTGAGCTTGGGCACATTGATATGGAAGAATTCTGGGCAAGAACCAACCAGGTAACTAGTGGCCCCTGGATGAACAAACTGGTGGGTAGTGGATTGCAATTTGCAGCTGGGCTAACAGTAAGTGCTGTAAATAACGAGTTCATCATGTTGGTGTCTCAATGCTATAACAAAGACACAAGATGTGTCAAGATAAGGAGGGAAAGACGGTCATCAACCTAACTACTCGTCACTTTGAAATAACCCTAGACATTCCTTATCATAGGCAATACGTTGCCATAAGCCTAGAAGACTGCAAGAAGGCATGGGATGAAAATGAGGACAAATGTATGCAAATGATGAACGAGCTATATTTGAAGAATAAAAATCGATGAGCAGATGGCCATAGACCATCCACCGCAGTGACTTTAATGAGGAACTGAGTGATACAATCACCTTCTTGAGCAGAGTGTTTGGGATTCCTGATGCCCATCATTTCCATAAATGGATGTTGAGGTACTTAGAGACCATGAAAAGAATGTGCCTGATCAGCATTTTGGCTAGGGGAAATCATCAGCGACACCATCTCTCAGCAACTTCAACAAGTCATGACAACTGGGAAGTTCTATATGAATTCCTATGTTCTATACGTTACTGACATCGTGAGAGATTTTGTAGGCCTAGCTTGGAATGGGGTATGGCCCCAGGTCAAAATATATGAATACTACCTAGAGCTCAGGCTCGAGAATAACATCCCCCAGTTCTCAAAAATCAATGACGCCTTCTTCTATGAGGTGATCTACCTATTGAGGCCAAATATGAGACATGGTCGAACTAGCCCAAGTGTGATCACTACCACAAAGAAGTGGGGAGCATTATTTACATATTTTTCCACATTCACATATCTCAGGGCGGTGAATTTTTAAGGCGAACCAAAAAGATACCAAGTTATGCAGGGCCCAAGCTGATTCTCTTGGAGTTGTCAAGGCAATTGATCACATACCATGAGAGATACATGAAGAGAAATAAGGGAGGAACTCTATTCCCCTTTACTGTGGGCTGATATACCTACACCACATTGGTCAAAGCATGGAAAATGCATGCCAAAATTGAATTACTAAATCTAAAGCGCAACTTCCTAGCTAGGCCTACCTACAATTGCCGGGGTTTCCTCCCAAAGGAAAAATTTATCCTATTCATGTTCCTGAGATTGAGGAAATCTACATCGACCTGACACACAAGATAGATATCAGGTGAAAGGATCACTCCCGACTGGCTCTGGAGGAAATCATTCATTATGGTGTTGCCATCATTCCAAAAGGATTCCAAGAACCTGATCAAGAAATTGATCAAGTTTACCTTGACACAAATGGGATGATTGGTCATTCGCGGCAATCCACAAAGCAAGGGCAACAAAGACCATTCAAAAGGGTCAAACCCACGTTGCAAAGACACCAAGAGCATTGGTGCAAATAGAATGGTCTTACCTACCTCAAGATATATTTTAGTACTTCTCCATCGGGTAGAGCATCTCCAAGAATGACCCAGGTGCTGAAAGGAAAAGGGAAAGATAAAGAGGAGGAAGGACCAAGCAAACAAGAAGAAACTCCTCAAAGCCCTCCTACTACTTCTGAGAAGCAAGTGGTTGACCTGGTGTCTCCAAGAAAAGAAGAAGAGACCACTGAAGTTTCGATGGACACATCCACTCAGGATGTGGTCACAGCTATAACCACTGAGGTACCCACCATTCCTTCTTTTGCTCCTTCTCCTCCCCCTATTGTTGAAGCATCTATTCCTATGGATGTTTCTTCTTCTCTCCCTTCCTCCCTTCCATCTCCCACCTCTTCCATCTTCTCCTCTCTTGTGGATATGTCACCCAGTGTTCCCTCCATCCCATTACAAATCCCTTCGCCTCCATGTCCTTTTCTCCCCTGTAGTAACTCCAGGCCCCACAAGCAGCAGCATGTTGGACTCCTTGTCGATGCCACCACCAAGTGTCTCAACATTATTTCCTGTGGCCTCTTCAGTTGCTTCCCCTTTCACTCCTGTTTCTTCTTCCATTTCCTCTACTCCCTCTCCCATAAGTCCAAGTTGGATCTCTGACCATCTGGGTCAACTCAAGAGAAAGGTTCCCATTGCACTCATGGACTTCTCTGTCATTCTGAAGAAGGGACCCAAGAAGTAAAAAGCTATAACTCACTTCTCTAAGAGCATTTCAAGAGAGAGGGTCATGGAGATTACATATCTGGATCCCACCAAAGAGAAGAAAGATCTATCTCCTATAGACTTCATAGTGACCCAAGTCACAATGGGAACCTCGTTTAAAAGCCTGCAAGGAGAGGCCTTGTCTGCTGTAGATGCCCTTTGTGACAGAAAATTAAAGAAGCAAAGGAGGAGAAGAGGATACTCAAGGAACATAACAAACATCTTGTCCAAGAATTGTAAAGAATGGACAACGCTCCTCCTATGATTTCTGCCAAGCCTACTAAATTTTTCATCGGACAAGATAAATGAGTATGCCATGATTGGCAAACAAGGCGTGGCAGTGTCCTCCTAGATAGAGTGAATCCTTGGAGATAGTGAGGAAATAATCATGAAATTCATAGACTGTACCGGGGTATAGATCAAGTAAATAAGGAGCTACAAGCGAGTAAGAAAGATCCCTCTCTCGAGGAGTTGGATAACTCCATTACAACACAACATTTCAAGTAATGGGTAACTATTCAACCAAAGACCTATTGAAGGTCGGTGTCATTGATCACCCGCAAGCACATAAAAAAGCTATCACCGCTTTATATTATTGGGTTGATCAAATGGAATGCATATTGGAGAGTATAGACAATATCAAGGACAAAGCCCTAGATGCAAAATACAACATGGAGCAGACAATTACAAAGATGGCTCTAGAGATGCTCAGTGAATCATTCACCTTGAGGGAGGTAGACGATACAATCAAGCTCTTCAAGGCTATCGCAACCCAAGGTTTGGCGCCAGAGGTCACTTTTGACCGAGAATCAATTAATAACCTTCTGGCTTGCCATGATTTCATTGGATTCTTGATTGAGGCATGTGAAGAGTACACTTATTTACCTGACAAGCTCAAGACTGAAAAAGAAACTTGCGAAGTTATTGGTGACCATTTCAAGGGTCTGATCATAATCAACTTCAGACAATGATCAGCAAGTTTATGGAATACCGAGCTCAGTGTCACATCACCTCTCCTAATCAGAAGCAAGACATTCTGTTTAAGCCAAGAGATGATGAAGAGTAGTTTCTCTTCTTATGTACGCTTCGATTGTTTTTGTAATAAATATTTAAAAAGTATGTTGGCATTTACAATGACATCATCCATGTTGCATCATGGGATGTTTTCATCCAAAAAACTTTCCCAAAGTCAACTTTTGAATTTTTAGATATTTTGTAAATAGTGGTTGGTTTTTTTGTCCTCTTTCTCCTTCTCCTTCTATAAATACTGAGTACTTGTTGTATTCCAAGTGTGGAAATTTTTGTATTAAAAAGAGGTGAAGAGAGAAAGACTTTGTGCCTTCTTGTAACAAAATATATATATATATATATATATATATATACATATATATATATATATATATATATATATATTTTCGGACTTTGTGCTCAATATATGTGTTATTTGCATCAGATCTTTCTTAAGTTAGATATATGTTTCTATTCTGTTGGATTCATTCTTATTATCGTCATATGTTCATCAGTATTGATTTATTTATTTATGAAAGTAAGTTTGGCTCTGTTTACTACTAGCCCAAAGAATAAACCCTCTAACCTTTACTCTCTTGGAATTCATTCCTTTTCTCCTTCGATATAACTTCCTCCATTCCTTCCCTCTTACCTTTACATTCACGGTTAGAAATACCTCTACTGGGATGGGATCCCAAACCCCCTGAAGTTAGAATAGTGTATATTTGCATAGATTCCTACTTGATAGAATAGCAATAAACCAGTTTCACTTTGCTATCTTAAAGAGGGGCTATGCCCTACACACTGTTGGCCTGTTTCCCCACGATCTATCTAGCCGACAGATTTTCAAACCAACAAAATTAAAAATATAAAAAAACATGAAAACAATAAGAATTGAATTAATTGTATTGTATGAATATACTTGTTTATTTACTTTAATAAATGAAACAAAAATCCCACACCATACATGATTTAAGATTAAAGACCTAATAATTGATATTATAGGCTTGAAACAACCATCATTCATAGTAAAATAAACAAGAAGCCAAAAACTATGTAGTCAATGAATGGGCTATGGTCTAACATTGTGTATGACGGAACATAGAGTGTTTCCCATCTATCAAAGTTCCACTTCTAAGAAATACCAATAAATAAGGGATGATGTCAAAAGCATGTCCGAGATAAATGCTATATTTGAAATTAATGAGTATCATCAACTTGGATTTTCACAAAGAAACTTTCAAAAAGGAACATCAATGAAATCTTCCAAGAACATCATTCTTCGACAAATGATGACCCAAACTTTGAAAAGATTGTAAGCAATGAGTTAAATATATTGATTTATAGCACCCTACCTATTAACTGCATTATAATCAAAGAGAGATCCCAATGCTTCTTAGGGGTAGTAAAAAACTGGACTACAAGTTCTTATCCATTTGATTTTGGTTATTTGAGTCCATCCCATAAGAAATTCCTTACAATTGAGTTGAGATAGCTTTTGACACTTTCATGAGCTGCTAAAATGGACATTAGATAACCAAGAATATCTTGGAGGAAAAATTGGATGCATCCAATTTTCACATCCCAATAAAACCATTTACAAAGTTCCAGGTTCAAGTGTAACACCCTCTAAAAATGCCCACACGAAACCCAAGAAAAACCTAGGTTAGCTAGAAAAATTATGCAATAATTTTTTTAGAAACGTGTCCGTATATAGGATTCGAAAATATAGGGGTTTTATATATTAAAATCCATAGTTTTGGGTTGGTAGGATTATTCTTCCCATGCCGCATCCTTTATGGCTTTCAAACTTTCATTTCTTTGTTAGGATTTTCATTATAGTTATTAAATATTTGCTCAATGTAATTTCTTATATATATATATATATATATATAATAAGGTTAAAAGGTTAAAAATATATATATTTAAAATTAATAATACTAATATTATTAATTAATTTCAATAATAATAATATTTTAATATAAATACTATTGTTAGGAAGTGATGATCTTGATAATTTAACTACTTAATCTTACACTTGATATTTCTTTTAAAATTTGATAAGAATTTGTATAGGAAGTAAACTAGATTTTATTTCATTTCCTTAATAATTTGAAATGGATTTACAATTAAATTTTAAATGAGAATGACATACTAGAGTTAGAAATTAGATTACTTCATTTACCAAATAAAAAAACAATTAGGATATAAGCTCTTTTCTATCCATAATACAAGAAAATGCACAATAGTTTAACTTTTCCAATACATGCCTTCTAAGCAATACAATCGATTTACTATTCCTTGACTTCTTACAACATAAGAAATTTCATTTTTTTTTTATAACCATTCTCACAACCAAATTTGACAATATTTCCAATCATTTTTAAAATGAGAACTATGATATATATATATATTTTATATGAGATCCACACGGTTTGGTGGAAAATAAATCAACTACAATGAAATAAGATATTTCGCTTCATAACTTCAACAAACTAGCTTTACAAGGACAAATATTTCTTTCCCCTTTTCCACATACAATACAACTTTAATATCCAACAATCAAAACAAATTTTCTTCACAAATACTAATACAATGTCTTCCACTTAAAGTGGAAATTTTTGTAAGAAGGAAAGATTAAAGGAATACAATAATACAAATCTTCCACCCTAAGTGGGAATAACAAGAAGGTTTTCTAACAAGGAAATATTTATTCAAGAAACCAACAATTTCTCCATGTTTCACATCACGAACAAGAGAGCTCCACCATGCTTCATTTGATCACAACAAAAAATGGGGGTAGAGGCAACACTCTCCACCCAACCAAGAATTCAAATGAGGAGGAGAAGTCATCCTCCTCATTGGCCCCCGAGCCCCAACCACAATGCAATGAAAAATGGATTTGACTCATGGCAACCAAAAAATATTCCACATCACAATACAAGTTTTATAACCAAACCAAAATATAAACAATACAACTACAATCACAAGAAGGAAAGCAACAAAATACACAAGGCTTAAACATGCAAAAGCTAAAGGAGTAAGATCTATGGGGAGGTCACTTATGCCTCCTAATGGGAAATGGGTGCCCACCTTAAAACCCTCCAATAAACATCTCAAAACATTACACACTCGTATACCTCCCTCAAGAACCTCTTATTTCTCCCTACAATCTCTTATGATTCCCTCATATAAATAGACCAAGTAAGAAATGCAAGTAATTTCTTGTCCAAGGTGGGGCACCCAACCCAAATCCCTCCAAAAATGAAAAAAAATCTTATGCCTCCCCACATGTAAGATCCCCATAATCCCCTCCTACACCACACTTAATAAATCTACCCAAGCACCCAACAAGCATACCAAAACACTGAAAAACATGCACATATACACAATATAAAATAAAATAGTTTTTGTAAGAGTATAGATCCTACCTTTCCATGGTAGAGCTTGACCCAAGATTCTCACACCAAGATTCTTTAAGACCAAACAATCACCAAGAATCTCTAACAAATCCAAAAGCACTCCAAAGTCCTCTAACTCCCAAACATGCAAGAGCACAAAGAAATGAAGTAACCCCCAAACAAGAAAAATAACTTAAATAAATAGAAAAGGGAGAGAGGAGGGTGAGGTGGCTCCATGTAGGATGCCACATCACTCATCCTCAACTCCACCTCAAAATTCAAACCTCAACCCCAATGCACCATAAATTGGTGGGTGAGAGAAATGACAAGTTACTTATATACACAATCTAAGCCCACACCCCCTAAAGACAAACTTTAATTATGTAAGAAAGAAAGTGCAATAAATTTTTACCTTTTTATCTTCCCAAAACACATAATGGGGTCTATTTTTGACCCTCAAACCCATAGGTAGGGTTGGTATAGCAATTTAAGAGGTGTGGGACAAGTTTGACTTGTCCAACAAGCCTCCAAAATTGGCCCTTAAGGCCAAATTCGAATTTTCATGAAGGGGTAGAGTGTACAACACTCAAGATCACAAGCACTCAACTTACAACACATAATCCAAGAACCATAAATTCTTTTGACCTATTCTTAATTAATTTATTAAACTAATTAATTTACTAATCTAGACATAAATCAAGTGATTAAAAAAGGGAATACATCACTATAAGATCACATACAAAAATTAAATCAAGGAAACTAAATGAAAGAATAACACATAACCCCTTGGTCACAATAGAAGGTGATCCCCCATGGGAACCCCCTAACAACAATTCAACACACACACATAACAAAATACATGTTTCCATGTTGACCCTTGTTGAATTCATCTAGCATCCCAATGTGGTTGGTCTCTAATCCCCTCGATGTTTGTTGTGACATGTTTACCTGTAAAACACATAACAGCTCCTTTGGCCTCATGGCCACATCAAAACATGTAAAATAAATATACAATATAACTCTACAATCGTCTATATACGAGTCGAAACATCATGTAGGAAAGTAATGATATCATTCACCATTTCTAACAACATTTCGATTCTACATTTCATCAATATCCATATGATCACAAGATTAGTTCAATTGTTAAGGTTTACTCAAAATGATGAAAGTATCGCATGTCAAAATATATATAACCATGTCAACAACATATCATCATCAATATAATTTGTCTCTAATAATCCACATACAATACTAAGAATCAAAATCAACAACAGTCTAGTATCTCTAACATCTAACATCATGCTAAGTAAAAAAGCTACAATAATATCCATAAGTATAGTCAACAGTATCAAAATCAAAAGAAAAAGTGTCGAAGGGAAGTGGGCACTACATCCCCCTCCCCTTAGACTCAAATTCCTCCTGGAAGTCACTAGAATAGGTGTGGAAATTAAACTTGTAGTAATGTAACATGCTCCCATGTAGCCGCAGTCTCATCATATTTGTCCCACTGGACTCGAACCTGGTCAATCACTCTACCTCAAAGGCCCATGGATCCGCACTCTAAAATGCAAATAGGATCCACCATGACCTTCTCCCCGATCCTGCACTCCGCAAGGAGGTCCAATCTAGTACATGAGAAAGGTCTGTAATATATCTCCTAAGTAAAAAAACATGAAACACATCGTGGATGTGAGACAAGTTGGGTGATAATGCTAGATGATAAGACAAAGGGCCGATACGCTCCAAGATCTCAAAGGAACCCATAAATGTAGGAGAAAGCTTAAAACCTTTTTGTAATAGATAGGACTCTTATGTGGTCTGGACACGAAGAAACACCTTCGTGCCTAGCTCATAACTACATTCTGTCCTATGTTGATTTACATACTTCTTCTACCTTTCATGTGCCTCCTACAATCTTTGTCTCGATCATAACAATCTACTTCTCCATGTCATGTAGTAAAGTGGACCAAGAGAAACCTTGTATTGTCGAACTGTCCCAACTAAGAGGTCTCCTACACTCTTTGCCATAAAGTTCCTAAAAAGGAGCCATGCCTATCGAACTATGAAAACTATTATTGTAGAGGCAACTCCACCAAGTATAGATAAAATAACAATGAAGTCCGTGGAAATGGTGTTCCACTTCCACTCCGGTATAGGATGAGGAAAGAGAAGGCCAGCTAGATGCTGATGTTCAACCTTCACCTTTTGACACTCTAAATAGCATGACACAAAATGAGCCACGTATCTCTGAATTCCCCTCTAATGGTACAAATTTCTCAAGGTGGTGTGCATCTTCTTTACCCCAGGATGGGTTGAATAATGTACACGATGAGCCTATGTCAAAATGTATTGTCTCAATCCTCCATCTCTAGGGAAATATATCCAACCTCTGTGCCTAAGAAGGCCATATTTCTCTAGTGAGAATCCATCAAACTTCCCCTTGAGGGGTCTCTAAGACTCTATCTCTACTTTGACTTGCAAGATAGAAGGCTGTCATGTGGAAGCTCTTTGTAAGATCCTGCTCTTCTGTGACAAATCTGTACCCACTGATGTGGCCATAACAACATGTCTTCATCTAATCAGGGCATATGTAACCACATTATACTTCCCCTTCACATGCTCTATCTCCATGTATTATTCACAAAGTAACTCCATCCAACACCATTGATGACCATTGAGATTGGGTTGCGTGAAGAGGTGGTGAAAACTCAAGTGATCAATCCTAAGTGTAAATCTTTGGCCAAGAAGGAAGTGTCTCCATTGAACTAAGGCATGCACAACATCCTGCAAGCTCAAGGTCATGAGTTAGATAATTGAGCTCATAATACTTAAGCTTACAAGAATCAAAAGCAACTACTCTACCCTCCTACATCAACACACCTCCAAGTCTTGCCAAAGAAGCACCTATAAAATGAAGAACTCACCCTAAGGATCTAGCATTGCAAGAATAGGTGTTGTCGTGAGGCTTTCCTTTAGTGTATGAAAGGCCTTATCACATTTTTTTGACCATAAAAAATTCTTCCCTTTCCACTAAAGGGAAGTGATGGGGTGCGTAACCCGAGAGAATTCCTACACAAATCTCCTATAATATCCTTCCAATCCCATAAATCTACGCACCTCAGTCACACTAGTAGGTGTTGGTCAATCCATAATAGCTTGAATCTTGGAAGGATCAAATGTGATAACTTCGATAGAAATGATGCGGCCCAAATACTTTTTGCACCTCTGTTTGAAAGAATGCACACTTCTCCAGGTTCCCAGTAAAAATGTTGCTCACGAACACACTAGAGAACACAGGAAGGAACTCCTTGTGCTCCTCACATGTTCGTGAGTAAATAAAAATGTCATCAAGGAAAATTAGCATGAAGTGATCCAAAAATGTCTTAAACATCCCATTCATCAAGCTCATGAACACTGTGGGGGCATTTGTCAGAACAAAAGGCACTACCGTGAACTTGTAGTGGCCATATCTCATACGGAAGGAGGTATTATGAATATCTGCCTCTGTGATTCTTAGCTGATGATAACATGAATTATGATCTATCTTGGAGAAGACTATATCCCCCTTCATATGATCAAATAAATCATCAATCCATGGAAGGGGGTAATGATTCTTCATCATTACTTTGTTCAGCTGGCATAATCAATACACAATCGTAGATATCTATCCTTCTTCTTTACAAAAATCACCAATGCACCCCAAGGGGACAAAATAGGATAGAAAAGCCTTTATCCAAAGAGGCCCTCAAGTTGTAAATGAGCTAACGAGCTCAAGAATTAGTCATTCGATAAGGTGCTCATGAGATAGAATCCAATCTCGAGAACCAAATCTATGTGGAAATCTATCTCACGTGGGAGGTAACCACTGGTAGCTCCTTGGAAAAACGTCAGAAAACTCTCTCAAGATGAGATGGTCATCAAGGGATGGCCTACTAATCGTAACAACATACATCATATGGAAACCTCATTGCACACACTGCTTAAGCTGCATGGTAGAGATGGTGCGAATGGAAATAGTCCTCCTAACTCCTACTATCATAGACTCAACTCCTAGATCATCTGTACATTAAATAGTCTTATGGTAATAGTCTACTCTAGCTCTGTGTGTAGACAACCAATTCATGACCAAGATGACTCCATAAGAACCGAGAGGAAGGATACAAAGATCCAAGGTAGTGGTGAAGGGTCCCAAATCCACTATAAACTCCTTAACTAAGGAGTCTACAAAGATTTTGGCTCTAAAAGCCATCTCGACATCCTAACTAAGACCACTGCCTACTACCACTAGCCTGCAATTCTCTACTAAATATGGTGCAATAAAAGAATTAGATGAACTAGAATCAAACAAAATGGAAACAAGAATACCACCAATGCTACCTATCATCTCTATCACGGTGCTCGATGCTCACTGGCGATTCTCGACCGCTTGCATAGATCCAATGGCTATGCCCCATGTCACCAATAGTAGGCTCTGAAATTTACGTCTTACCCTTGTTACTATGGTTCCGAGGTCCTCTCTCCAATGACGTCCAACAACACCACAACCATAATAGCTACCCGGTCCTCTCTAATGAGATGCAACGTCATCTAATACTCTAGAGGTCTATGTTGTGGATCCTAATGATCCGGCTATGGATTGTTGAGGTCTTTGCCGATGAGCTTCTATTGACTAACCCTTTGGTTCACCTTGTGGCCTAATGGGACCCCTAGGAGGAGGTCCCATACTCTGTCTTCTTTATGCATCAAACCTCTCGGTAGGTCTAAATGGTGGGCAATTCTACTATTGCTTCTACCTGAGGTGGCTGATGTGGTGGTCTGAAAGAAGACAATAATGAACCCTATCCACCATATGGACAAGGAACTGAACCCCGATTTACTATCCTACATTTGTTGGGTGCGGATCCAAACTCTATCCCTAGCTTTGATGCATCTTTCACCTCATCTCCTCTAAAATATAGGTCTTCTCCATGGCCTCTTATAAGGTATGTGGGCAGTGAATGTGCACTGCACCACCCAAATACAAATTTAGGCCCTTGATGAACCTGTGAATCCATACCTGCTCATCCTGCATGTAGTTGACATACTGGAGAAGGTCAAGAAATCAACTCTCATACTTAGCTACAGTCATAGATTCATGAAGGAGGTCATGGAACTCATCTATCCGCTGCGGATTAAACCTCTGGATAAGTACCTACTCCTGAACTCACTCCTCAAAGAGCTCCCAAGTAAGTGTCTCTGAATCAACGTGGAGCTTTTACTCCTTGGTCCTCCACTAGACACCTACTCCAAACCTCAGAAGATGGATCGCAACATGAGCTTTTGTGTTTCTAGTAAAAGGCGGAGAGCTTGAAGCACCCGCTTAAGCTCACTAACTAGGTCTCTACCTAAAATCCACATGTATCTCCAAAATAGTGAGATGGTCATAAATTCAAGATCTCCCCGATATGGTCTCACACTGTCGATCGGTGACCCCTAGGCCTCTCTACATGCTCCTCTCTAGGTCTAGGGATCTGAGACCTATCCCTGTGTCCTAAAATCCTATCTCCCTATCCCCTATGTGGTGACTTGGCTCCTGCCAACTCCACGTGGGAGTTCTCTTCCCTATGCTCCTCATCTGTTTTGAGGATATGCACAAGCCTTAATGGATGGCTCCATATCATGTTTGGCTAGTTGTCCTCCCAATTACCCCCATGTATAAAGGCATTGATGTCCTAAAGCATCTGTAAAATATGAGGTAGAATGACCTCTATGGCCTGTTTAGAGGTGACAAGTTTAGATATATGTACAAGAACCCCTTCTCTGAGTCTGTGCCTCTGCCTGACGACCAAGGTGAGAGTTAGTTCATCATTCTAGGTTTTATTCTAGTTTTCTATGTTTACTAAAATATACAATTTTTCGACAAGTTGTTTTCTAGGTTTAGTATTGTGCTAAGTTTAATATTGTACTAGGTTTAATGTTCATATCTCACGTTTTCTGTGTGCCCAAGGGTCCAATATTTGAACCCACGACTCTAATACCAAGTGTAACACCCACTAAAAACCCACACGAGACCCAAGAACAACCTAGGGTTAGCTAGAAAAATTATGGAATAATTTTTTTTGAGAAACGTGCCCGCATACAGGCTTTGAAAATATAGTTGTCCCATTAATGTTTCTAAGTCAATTAAATTTAATAATAATTTTTTTCCCATTATAACAAAATATTGAAAACCCACATTTAAACTTTAATAAATTTAATTTGACTAAGCATGGTTAATTTCCCCCTAAGTATTATTTTAATTACAATTTATTTCACTATAGTTAAAATTTCCACATTTAAATCTCAAGGGTAAAAGGGTCAATATAAATAAATACTAAAAATTAATTAATCCCACAAGGTTTAATAACAATTGACAAGGTCCCCATTTGACATGGGGTTAGAATTAATAAACATACTCCTACCCCATAAAGTGACCCCTTAAAAAGTCAACCCATGTATTTGAAATTAAAAACATTTAAATTAAAGACAATTTCCACTCACCCACTCTCTACCTACTTTTTGTAGGGATGAATCTCATCCCTTGGATGGATTCATTTAGGACCCTTGATGAGGGAAAAGGGCAACTAACCCTAAAGCATGCTTAAGAATGCTTCTCTCTCTTTTCATTTGGCTCATTGTTTCTCTTTTGTTTTGTAGGTTATTGGAGGAGGATGAGAATCCATTGGAGGCCATTTCAAGATCTTGGAAGAGGCATACATGTTTTATTATTTTCTTATTTTGTTTATACCCTCATTAGGGTTTTAAATGCATTTATTTATTTCATTTCAATATTATTTTCCCAAGTAGGCAAATGGGTTTGTCCCATTTTGTGATTTAGTTAAGTTTGTTCTATATTTTCATTTTGATAGGGTATATATACACATATATGTGTATATACATTTATACATATATGTATTTACTTTATATATACATTTTATTTTTTGAAAATCTATAATAGGTTAAAACCCAAAATCATCATTAAATAGTGATTAAATATATAAAAAGAAAAATAAAAGAAAATCTCAATATTATATATATATGTATGTATGTATGTATGTATGTATGTATGTATGTATGTATGTATGTATGTATGCACACACACACACACACATGTTGAAGAAAAAGAAGCCACGGTTTTTACCTTTCATATATATATATATATGATGAAAAGTATAGGAATGCGCGGGGGACCTCTAGGTTGCGGGTTAGCAATAGTAGGTAGAATTATTGGGGAGGGGTTTTATATATTAAAATCCATAGTTTTTGGTTGGGGAGGGTCCCCCCAACCCCTTATTCCTCATTCTTCAACCTTTATGGCTTTACTTTAATTTCTTTGTTAGGATTTTCATTATAGCTATTAAATATTTGCTCAATGAATTTCTTATATATATATATATATATATATAATATATATATATATATAATATTAAAATTAATAATACTAATATTATTAATTACCTTCAATAATAGTAATATTTTAATATAAATACATTTGTTAGGAAGTGATGATCTTGATAATTTAACTACTTAATCTTACACTTGATATTTCTTTTAAAATTTGATAGGAATTTGTATAGGAAGTAAACTAGATTTTATTTCATTTCCCTTAATAATTTGAAATGGATTTACATAAATTTATAAATGAGAATGACATAATAGAGTAAGAAATTAGATTACTTCATTTACCAAATAAAAAAATAAATTAGGATATAAGCTCTTTTCTATCCATAATACAAGAAAATGCACAATAGTTTAACTTTTCCAATACATGCCTTCTAAGCAATACAATCAAATTTACTATTCCTTGACTTCTTACAACATAAGAAATTTCCTTTATTTTTATAACCATTCTCACAACCAAATTTTACAAGATTTCCAATAATTTTTAAAATGAGAACTACGATATATATATATATATATATATTATATATATATATATATATTTTTTTTCAATGAGATCCACACACTTTTGTGGAAAATAAATCAACTACAATGAAATAAGATATTTTCTTCATAACTTCAACAAACTAGCTTTACAAGGACAAATATTTCTTTCCCCTTTTCCACATACAATACAACTTTAATCTCCAATAATAAAAATAATTTTTTTCACAAATACTAATACAATGTCTTCCACTTAAGTGGGAATTTTTGCAAGAAGGAAAGCTAAAAGAAATATAATAATACAAATCTTTCACCCTAAGTGGGAATAACAAGGAGGTTTTCTCACAAGGAAAGATTTCTTAAGGAAACCAATAATTTCTCCATGTTTCACATCACCAACAAGAGAGCTCCACCATTCTTTATTTGATCACAACAAAAAGGGAGGGAGAGGCAACACTCTCCACCCAACCAAGAATTCCAATGAGGAGAAGAATCCATCCTCCTCATGGCCCTCGAGCCCTAACCACAATGCAATGAAAAATGGATTCAAATCATGACAACAAAACAAGCTTCCACATCACAATACAAGATTTTACAACTATACCAAAACACAAATAATACAACTATAATCACAAGAAGGAAAGAAACAAAATACACAAGGCTTCAACATGCAAAATCCAAAGGAGTAAGATCTATGGGGAGGTCACTTATGCCTCCCAATGGAAAATGGGTTCCCACCTTAAAACCCTCCAATAAACATCTCAAAACCCCTACACACTCTTATGCCTCCCTCAAGAACCTCTTATACCTCCCACATTCTCTTATGCCTCCCTACAATCTCTTATGGATCCCTCATAAAAATAGACCAATTAAGAAATGCAAGCAATTTATTGTCCAAGGTGGGGCACCCAACCCAACTCTCTCCAAAACATGAAAAGAACTCTTATACCTCCCCACATGTAAGATCTCCATATTCCCCTCCTACACCACACTTAATAAACCTACCCAAACACCCAACAAGCATACCAAAACACTCAAAAACATGCACATATACACAATATAAAAGAAAATATTTTTACAAGAAAATAGCTCCTTCCTTTCCATGGTAGAGCTTGATCAAAGAGTCCCACACCAAGCTTCTTCAAGCCCAACAATCACCAAGAAGCTCCAACAAATCCAAAAGAACTCCAAAATCCTCCAACTCCCAAAATGCAAGAGCACAATGAAATGAAGTAACCCCCAAACAAGCAAAAGAACTTGAATAAATAGAAAATGGAGAGAGGAGGGTGAGGTGGCTCCATGTAGGATGCCACATCAATCATCCTCAACTCCACCTCACAAGTCAAACCTCAACCCCAATGCACCATAAATTGGTGGATGAGAGGAATGACAAGTTACTTACACACACAATCCAAGCCCACACCCCTAAGGACAAAACTTTAATTACAAAAAGAGAGTGCAATAAATTTTTTTCCTTTTTATCTTCCCAAAACACATAATGGGGTATATTTTTACCCCTAACCCATAGGTAGGGTTGGTGTAGCAATTTAAGAGGTGTGGGACAAGTTTCACTTGTCCCACAAGCCTCCATGATGAATGGGTAGAGTGTACAACACTCAAGATAACAAGCACTTAACTTACAACACACAATCCAAGAGCCATCAATTCTAATAAATAACTTATTTTGACCCATTCTTAATTAATTTAGTAAAATAATTAATTTATTAATCTAGACATAAATCAAGTGATTAACAAAAGGGTAATACATCACAATAATATCACATACAAAAATTAAATCAAGGAAACTAAATGAAACTATAACACATAACCCCTTGGTCACAATAGAAGGTGATCCCCCATGGGGACCCCTATAAAAATTCAACACACACACAAAAAATACATATTGCCATGGTGACCCATGTTGAATTCATCTAGCATCCCAATGTGGTTGGTCTTCAATCCCCCTGATGTTTTTTGTGACATGTTTACCTGTAAAATGCATAAAACCTCCTTCACCCTCGTGGCCACATCAAAACATCCAAAATAAATATACAATATAACTCCAAAATCATCTTTATATGAGTCAAAACATCATCTAGGAAAGTAACGATATCATTTACCATTTCTAACAAATTCTCGATTCTACATTTCATAAATATCCATATGATCACAAGATTAGTTCAATTGTTAAGGTCTACTCAAAATGACGAAAGTATCACGAGTCAATATATATATATATATATATATATATATATATATATATATATATATATAATATATATAAAAATCAAAAGCAAAAGTGTCGAAGGGAAGTGGGAACTACAACAAGCTTGTTTCAGAAGTTAAAGATGAGACATTTCCAGGATTCTTTTTTAGTCCTTCCTTTAAATAACAGAATACCAAATACTTACAAGGAAGGGAACTAAGTTTGAAAAAAAGATTCTTGTAATATGAAATTAGTTTCGACATTGGTATTGAGGAAGAAAAACTCACCTCTTTGCAAAATCAAGGCTTTGTCAAAGCTTCTTGCTTAAGGTTCAAAATTATTTTAACATTTTTATGGATCATAATTCTTAGCCAAACTTGCTATGATTATCACGAGTTAAGTGTCACACCATAAGTTGAGAAGGGTTTCGTTATTTTTTCAATTTAATTTCAAAGTTACATGGATTAGATGCACATAATTCTCAAGTTTGAATGGTTATCTTAATCTTATCCCTTATTACTTTACATTCTCATGGATTTATACCTTGGTGGGTGGCTAGGCAACACCTTTTACACTATCATACATAGTATTGGACTATAACTCATTTGATATAGGGGTTTCCATTTTCATTATATAATATGTTATGAAGTAAGATTGATATAATATATTTAGAAGGGTCTCATTTTTTTTATAGTATAGTACAGATTTAGAAGAAATAAAACTGATTGGAAAAGTATAAATGGATACATCATGAGCCAATTTTTGGATGATAGGCCTTCCTAAAGCTAACTTTCTTTGTAACTACTATTTGATTTTCATCATCATTTTTATATTTTTATTTATTTTCACATAAAATATCTTCATCTTGTAATATCTTCTTTATTTGTATCTACAATTGGACACCTAATGAACTTCCTCCTTCCACCTTCTACATTCTCCATTATCTCTCCACTTTCAATTCTCCCTCCCGCTTTTCAAAGGATGATGAATTGCATCCATGGAAGGAATATGAGTAGGAGAAAGAGTATTACAACTATTATTAGTCGGTGTATCAAACATGGAAGGTTTTATAGATATAGTCATTTGAGATTAGAATTTTTGGCCCGAACCCATCATCCATTATTCCACCGCTGCCATTGTAGAATAGACTATATTGATCAATGAAATAGGATGGCCTACACCCATTAAATCCCTGGTGCTGTTGAGACAACTTTCTTTTTCTCTGCAGATGATTGTTCTGCACCCATGCGAGGATAAGCTTGAGGAGATGCAGCATGGCTCTTTTTCCGCCACCCAATTGTTTTGCAGCGAGTTCAATGGTGGATCTTTTCAGCTTGATGCTTCTTAAATCCTCTAGAGATATTGACTCCCTGTTGGACTTGAGCCACTTGAAAAAAACCATGGGAAGATGTTCACAGGAAGTATCCTCGTCTGTGAAAGATGTGGAGGGGAATCCATCAAGGCCACCGATCGAAACAGGATCCTAGACACCGGATCCATCAAGTAAGTCCAAGTTCTTTGGATCCTCTAAAACATCAATTTTGTCTACAAGGTCCGGATCGTAATGTTAACCAAGAGTCCGAAGAGTTAGGCATGTCGGGAGAGAAAAATAGGTGCCATCCGGAGGTCATTCAATGGTGGTGATAACCACAAAAATGTGAGATTATTTTGTCTCCATTCATCCACGAAACGAAACACTTGGCATAGTTACTGCGCCATGTGGTGTCACCTTGCCATGCTCTAATCCTACTCTATCCTAATCTCTCAAGTGTAAAAATAACATCTAAAGTAGAGCAGAATCAACTCTCCCTTCTTTCACCTCTGCCCTAGTTTTGGAACTTAATGCCCACAACCTTCTCTCTACCTCCAAAATTTTTACTATATTTGGCATGTTTTGATTTTTTATTTATTTATGGCTGATAAGCCTTTCTTAAGTTGAAATTCTTGGGTAACCACTATTTTTCAAAGTGTAGTCGTCATATATTATTTTTTCCTATTCTTGGATGACCGTCATTTCTTTCATTCTATTCTCATGAGTAATCTATATTTTCATCTCCAATTCATTTATTAATCTTCATATCTTGATGAATGGTTTTTTTGTGAAGCATTTATAGAAAGAAAGCTTTGATTATCAATTGGGTTTCTTGTTCTTTTGGTTGGTTCAACAAAACATGCACACAAACCGACAAAAACATTACATTTTCACAACTTTCTTTTGGAAACATACTAATCTTTCGAAGAATATACTGTAACTTTTAGACATATGAAGTGATCTCCTACTCATTTTTTCCATTTTTAGATATTATTTTAACAGATTCAAAGGTATATTTTCTTGCTCATTTTATGATTCCATGGACATGAAGTAGAAAATTGGTATAGAAGTACAGGATAACATTAAATCTGCATTGTTTCTAGAAAAGCATCCGAAGGCCAATGTAATGCCCCCCATGATTTGCAGTCTTGGAGCCACATTTGTTAGGAATGGTAGGTGTACAACCATGCAAACTTGTCTGCAGTAACGCCCAATAGTTTTCCCACACAAAACCCAAGAACAAACCTAGGTCAACTAGAAAAATTATGGAATAATTATTTTTTTAAACACACTTGCAAAACAAGGTTAACATTTACGGTCACACTTTCTCATTTAAAAAATTTCATTAACTTAACATTTTAGATTTCCCCTTAGATCCCTTTTTAATTAAAAATAATAAAATAAAATCTCTCAATAATTTATAATAAAATTAGTTAGTCCCAATCAAGAATTAGGCTTCCCTATAGTTTACTTAATATAATTTAATTTTGCCTTAATTAAATTTGGTTAGTTAATCTCAAGTGAAAAGTGGTCTATTTAATTAAATAATTAAAGTTCTATAATACCCACAAAGGGGTCTAAGTTGTATTAAATTAAAATGTCTCTAAAAAACATTTGGGTTAGAAAAGTAATAACACCTAACCCTTACACATACTTGAGTGACCCCAAAATAATGTCTACCCATGCAATTTAAATTTGAATTTCTCTCACCCACTCCCCACCTACTTTTTGTAGGGATGAATCTCATCCATTGGATGGATTCATTTGGGGCCATTAGATTTGGAAAACCATCTAACCCTAAGTTTGCTTATGAAAAGCTCTTTTCCCTTTTTTGACTTATTATTTCTTCTTTTTGTTTTGTAGATTGGTGGAGGAGGAGGAGGAAGCCATGGGGGCAACCTCAAGCTCAAGAAGGATACACATCCTCTCTTTTATTTTTGGATCCATTTACACCCTCACCTAGGGTTTCAATGTATTTCATTTTTTTATCTCATTATTTTAATATTTGCCCAAATGGGCATATGGGTTTTGCCCCATTTTAGAGGAATGGTTAAAAATGCATATGTATTTACTTGGGCAATAGAACACACACACACACACACACACACACACACACACACACACACACACACACACACACACACACACACACACACACACACACACACACACATGAATGCAAGATAGTCCGCTGTGGAGGGGGACTCACATAGTTTGAATGAGCCATAGGGAGCCGAGTGAGATTTACATTGTGTCACACATACAACAAAGGGCCACTTTTTTTTTAGTGCGGAGTATTAGAGATTGGGGTTAAATACTTTGTGGGGTAGGGGGTCATTGACCCCACTCCCATCCCATAGTAAAATGGGGTGGGGGTGGCGTCGGCCTACCCCCACCATTCCCTCCTACTTCCAAACGCATAGGCCGCGGCTTGATCACTTTACACAAATTTTATTTGGTTTTTTGTTTTGTTTAATAACATAAATCTAAATACATTTTATTTATTTATTTAATAGTTTTTAATATAAGTTTTTATATGTATATATATATATTAATACACACACACATATTAAATATACATATATGTTAATTTTTATCAATATTACTAATATTTTAATATCAATATTAATATCAAGGAGTAATAAAATTTATATTATTCACTAATCTTAATTTTACACTTAAAATATCTTTTAAAATTTGATAGTATTTGATAAGAGGTTTAAAATCAAGCCAAATTCCACTTGTTATTATATTAATTTACATTGAGTTTATATATAAATTTATAATGACTTAATAATAAATTTACATACTCTAGGGAGGCTAAGGTCTAAGTTGTAAATAAGAAATTTCTTTACTCCACTAGATTTAGGAATTAATCTATTTTATTGACCAAGTAAATGACAATTATAATTTAAGTTCTTTCCATCTATACATATAAAGTTTGACTCTCTTTCAACCAATACAAGGAAATGAACAAATATAATTTATCTTTCCATCATATGCCTTTCAAATAATACAATAGAAATTAATATTTCTTTCCTTTGCAACATACAAGTTTCAAACATTCCCACAAGAAACTTTCAACAATATTTTCCAATAATTTTAAAACAAGACAACACACCCATGTGAGATAATAAATCAACTAAAATATGAACAAGTTCTCTTTTCAACTACATTTCCATTATATCAAAACTTGTTTCACTAAAATTGTTTCTCTTTCCAACATGTATTACAATCTTAATAACAAATATTCAATACAACTTTTCTTTCAAAACAATACTATAAATCTTCCACCTTAAGTGGGAATTTTACAAGAAAAGGTAGCTATAATGAAGGATTGCTTAGTCTTCTACAAGTTCTCCAAGTATAAAATCTCCAACAAGGCTCCATCTTTTCTTCACTTGATCACAACAACAAAAATGGGGGAGAGGAAACACTCTCCACCCAACCAAAACTCCAATGAGAAGAAGAAGCAATTCTCCTCATTAGCCCCGAGCCCCAACCACAAAGAAATAATGGATAGATCCAACACATGGAAACTCTACAATGCTTCCACATCATGAAATTTTTTTTGCAACATTTTCAAGCACATTCAACACAATAATACACTTTACAAAAAATAAAAGACTTGAAATGCAAGCCAATGGAGCAAGGATCTATGGGGAGATCACATATGCTATTAGGTTGTGGAGCATGTTTTCATGTAAGAAAGTGTTGAAGAGTGTACACTAAGATTAATTTACACTTTCACAGTTGTCTTGCTAGGGTTTGGGGCTGGACCAGGCCACGAGCGAGGTTTGGGGCGTAGCCCTCAAGAAAATACATTTTGCCTTAAAATGTGCCCGATATATCGAGAAACGTGATTTTCTCATATGGATCGGGAATTTTGACCCATAGGTTTATGGGATGGTTTAGGCTTAAGCGATTGTCTACTTATGTGGTTTTGTGCATATGGTAGGGTTAATGTAACATTGCATATGTGTTTTGAATTCGGGTGTGAATTCTATAGAGTTTGTTGAGCATAGCTCCAAATGATATGGGTATTGTATTAAGAGAGCGGTGGCTTGTAATAAAATATGAGCAAGTGATTCTTGGTGGATGTAGGTCAAATTGGGTGAACCACGGTAAATCTTTTGTCTCTTTGTGTTGTGTTATTTTATTCTACACTTCTATTTCAGATCTGTAATATTTTACGCATATTAGTTTCTATTGTTGCAATTACGTGAGGGATTATTCCACATATTTTATCCCTTATTTCCTAACAATTGGTATCAATGCGAGGTTTTGTTTGCTGACGTGTTGAATCAAAGGGAAATTTTTAGCTTGAATGAGAGCTATGGCAGATGATGGAAGATCAAGGGTTGATAAATTCAATGGGTAGAATTTCAGTCTTTGGAAGATGTAAATGGAAGATTACCTTTATCAAAAGGATCTTTATATTCCATTGTCTGAGAAGGTGAACAAACCCTCGAGAGCATGACAGATGTCGAATGGGATTTGTTGGATAGGAAGGCACTTGGGACAATCCGGCTATGTCTTGCATCTTTGGTATTGTTTAATGTTTAAAAGGAAAAGACTACAAAAGAACTGATGGATGCATTAGGGAAGTTATATGAAAAACCCTTTGCGTCTAATAGGATATTTTTAATGAAAAAGTTATCTAATATGAAGATGTTTAAGAGTGGTTTAGTAGAATATCATTTAAATTATATTAATATGGTTGTAAATATGCTAGCTTTGGTTCTGATATAATTTGATGAAGAATTTAGGGCTTTATTAATTCTGTACTCTTTACCTAAGAGTTGGAATAACTCAGGTAATGGCGGTAAGCAACTCGGTTCCAAATAACTCAAATTTAAATTTTGAGGATGTTGTAGGGGTGATTCTAAGAAAGGAAATGTGAAGAAAAATATTTGGGGAATATTCTACTTCAGGGAATGCTTTGATAGTGGAATCTAGAAGGAGATAGAAGAATAGAGGAAGTCATGGAAAATTGAAAGATCGGGAAAGGTCAAAATCTAAAAGTAAGATAGTATGCTTTGGCATTGTGGAAAGTATGGACATGCAAAGAAGGATTATTGAGAGCTTTGGGATAAGAAGAAATAATAGGAAGAAAACAAGGAGGAAAACATGGAAACAAGTAATGTATGTCGGGATGCTTTAATTATTTCTTTGCACAATATTGTTGAATCTTGGGTTTTAGATTCAAGGGCTTCTTTCCATGCTAATACAAATAGGCATTATTTTATTAATTATGTTCAAGGGGATTTTGGGAATGTTTTCCTTTATGATGATGAACCTTGCAGTATAGTTGGAAAAGGATATTTTCGGGTTAAGATGCAGAATGGGAATGCATGGCTATTGAAGGATGTCAGACATGTGCCTACTTTAAAACGAAATCTAATATCGACAGTCGAGTTGGGAAGTTATGGTTGTCTTGTGATATTTACTGATGAGACTCTTGGAAGGTTACCAAGGGTGCTCTTGTGGTGGTAAGAGGTAAGAAGGATGGAACCTTGTATTTAACCACTTATAGCACTAATGTTTGCAATCTTGTGGCTTTAGAATTAGATACAAAATTATGACACTATAGGCTTGGTCATATGAGCCATAAGGGCATGCAGATCATAAAGAAGGATTTTCCTTGATATAAAGAAATAAGTTTGGAGTTCTGAGGATCGCATATATGGGAAAGCAAGCCCGATAATGTTTCTCAAGGTTGGACCTACAAAGAAAGAGAGTAAGTTAGAGCTGGTGCATTGTGATGTATGGGGACCAACTCGGGTATCATCTCTTGGGGTTCAAGTTATTATGTTACTTTTATTGATGATGCAATAATAGAATTTTGGGTTTATTGTATTAGAAATAAATCTAATGTATTTGACACTTTTGTTAAATGGAATGCCTTGGTAGAGAATGAAACAGGTCTTAAGCTAAAATGTCTCGGTCATATAATGGAGGGAAGTATTGCAGAATGAATTTGTTGATTATTATTCTAAGAATGAAATCAATAGGAAAAAGATGGTTCCAGGAACTCTATAACATAATTGTGTGTCGAAAGGATGAACAGAACAATAATGGAATGTGCTTAGAAGCATGAGGTTACATGCAGGACTACCTCTTTCTTGTTGGGAAGAAGGCATGTTAACATAGTCATGTATTTGATAAATAGAGGACCCTCAAGTGCCTTGGATGGAGGCCTACCTAAGGAGGCTTGGTATGGTAAGAAAGTTTATTATTCATTTCTTAGAGTCTTTGGATGTGAGATTTTTGTCTATATAGACAAGGATGATAGGACCAAACTAGAGGCTAAATAAGAAAAAAGTACTTTCATTGGTTATGGTGGTGATGACTTTGGATATAAATGTTGAAGTATTAAGGAAAAGAAAATCATTCAATCTAGGGATGTGGTCTTTAATGAGAAAGTCATGTATAAGTAGAAGTTGTAGGAAAATTGGGAAGAATCTAAGAAATAATATGTAGTGGTAGAGAATCTTCCGGATGCAAAAGTGACACATGAATCGGTTCGGAACCTCTGAACAAGAACCCCAAAATCCTATATCGAGGAGGTCTTCTAAGGTAAGAAGAGAACTTGAACATTTTTCTTCTTCTCTTTATTATTTATTAATCACTGACAGGTGAAGATCTAGAGAGATTCGATAAAGAAATACGGGTAGATGCTAGGAAGAAGTGAGAGCAAGCCATGGATGAGGAGCATCGGGCTCTCTTGAAGAACTAGAGATAGGATTTGGTGAAGCTACCTGAAGGCAAAGTAGCATTACAAAACAAGTGGGTTTTTAGAGTCAAAGAGGAAGAAGGAAGCAAGAAAATATACAAGGCCTGATTGGTGGTCAAGGGGTTTGCATAAAAAAAAGTATAGATTTTGATGACATTTTTTTCTCTTATAGTAAAAATGACTTCTATTAGAACTATTCTTGGAATAGTTATAGTAGAAGACTTGCACTTAGAGCAGCTTGATGTAAAGAATGTATTTCTCCATGGTGATTTAGAAGAGAATCTATACATGTAGCATCTAGATGGCTATGAGGTCAAAGGTAAAGAGGAGATGGTGTGAAAACTAAAGAAGAGATTGTATGGATTGAAAAAATCTCCACGTCAATGGTATAAGAAATTTGGTAGCTTCATGATGGAGCAAGGTTATATTAGATGCCATTCTGACCATTGCATGTATACAAATAAATTTGAGGATGGAAGTTCTATTATCCTGTGTTTGTATGTGGATGATATGTTGGTTGTAGGTAAAAACATGCGGGATGAAAAAAGTACTTAAGAAGCACTAAGTGAATCCTTTGCCTTGAAGCATTTAGGGGCACAAAAACAAATCCTTAGGTATGAGGATATATTGGGATAGAAAGGAACAAAAATTGACTTTATCTCAGGAAGAGTACATTAAGAAGGTCTTAGAGGTTAAATATGCAGGATGTTAAGTCGGTTGGGACTCCTTTGGCAGACCATGCCAAGTTATCAAAGGAGCAGTGTCCCAAGACAGAGCAGGAGAGAAACAAGATGTCCAAGGTACCTTACTCATTAGGGGTTGGTAGTTTGATGTATATTATGGTGTGCACCAGGCCTAATATTGCCCATGTAGTGAGAGCGGTGAGTATATTTATGAATGATCCGGTAGACATCATTGATAGGCGGTAAAGTGGATCCTTGAGAGGGACCATGGGGACAATTTTGTGCTACAATGGATCAAACACCACTTTGTGTGGTTATGTAGATTTAGATATGGCTGGAGATGTAGACATCGGGAGGAGCATGGCATGTTATGTTTACAACGTATGTGGGACAACAATGAGATGGATTTCACTAATATAGAAGGCTGGTGGATTTGTAAACCATAGAGGTTGAGTATGTTCTTACCGCCACGATGAGGCAAGAAAAGAAATGATTTGGTTACAACAATTGCTTGAGGAGTTGGGGCATAAGTAGGAGGATGGAAAGCTACATGCGATAGTTAGAGTGCCATACACCTAGATAAGAAAGTCTTCTTTCCACTCTGGGAAAAATCATATACGCTTAAGGTACCATTTCATCGGAAAAACATTGGAGGAAGAGAAGTTGAAGCTAGAGAAGATTCATACTAGTCAAAATCCTACATACATCATGACCAAGGTGGTCACAAGGAAAAACAGAATTTGTTTTCATATTTGGTTGGTCTTTATAGAAACTAGTGAAGGGTTGAGAAGCTTGCTCGAGAGGAAAACTAGTCTCCAAGTGGGATATTGTTAGGTTGTGGAGCTGTTTTCATTTGAGAAAGTGTTGAAGATTATCTGATGAGTATTTTACACTTTCGATAATTGTCTCACTAGGGTTTAGTGTCGGGTTGGGAATCGAATGGGGGTCCTGGGGGCACATCCCTTGAGAAAAAAACTTTTGGCCTTAAAACGTGCCCGATATACTAGGAAACATGATTTTCTCATATGGGCAGGATTTTTCACCCATAGGTTTATGGGATGGTTTTGGCCCATGGTTTTGATACCTATGGTTTTGTAAAACTACTTAAGTAGTTGTCTACTTATGTGGTTTTGTGCATATGGTAGGGTTAATGTAATATTGCAGATGTGTTTTGAATTCGGGTGTGAGTTCTATACAGTTTGTTGAGCATAGCTCCAAACAGATCTAGGTATTGTATTGAGAGAGTGGTGTCTTGTAATAAAATATGAGTAAGTGATTCTTAGTGGACATAGCCCAAATTGGGTGAACCATGTTAAATACTTTCTCTTTGTGTTATGTTATTTTATTTTACATTTTTATTTCATATCTCGTAATATTTTCTCGCATATTAGTTTTTATTGTTGCAATTGCGTGAGGGATTATTCTGCATATTTTATCCCTTAGTTCCTAACATATGCCTCCCAATGGGATTAGGTTCCCACCTTAAAAACCCTCAAATATACATCTCAAAACCCCTACACAACTCTTATTCCTCCCTCAAGATCCTCTTATGCCTCCCACATTCTCTTATGCCTCCCTACAATCTCTTATGTCTCCCTCATAAAACAAAACAAGTAAGAAATGCAAGCATTTTCTTGTCCAAGGTGGGGCACCCAACCCAACTCCCTCCAAAACATGAAATAAAATCTTATGCCTCCCTACATATAAGATCCCCATAGCCTTCTCCTACACCATACTTAGGCAATCTACCCAAGGACCCAACAAGCATACCAAAACACTCAATAACATACACATATACATAAGTAAAAGAAAAACAATAAAACAAGGGTATAACTCCTACCTTTCCATGGTAGATCTTGATCCAAGAGTCACACATTAATATCCTTCAAGCCCAATCTATCACCAAAAAGCTTCAACAAAATCCACAAGCACTCCAAAATACTCCAAAAATGTAAGAGCACAAAAAGAAATGAAGTAACCCCCAAACAAGTAAAATAACTTGAATAAATATTAAAGGGAGAGAGGAGGGTGAGGTGGCTCCATGTAGGATTCCACATCACTCATCCTCAACTCCACCTCATAAGTCAAATTTCAACCCCAATGCACAATAAATTGGTGGCTGGGAGGAATGAAAAACCTCTTACACACACAATCCCAATCCACACCCACTAAGGAAAAAATTTAAAACCCATGTAAGAAAAGTGAAATGAATGCCACCTTTTTTCTTACAAAACACTTAATGGGGTCTAATTTTGAACCTACAATCCATAGGTAGGGTTTATATAGGAAATTAAGAGGTATTAGACAAGGTTAGCTTGTCCTGCAAGCCTCCAAAATTGGCCCTTAAGGCCAAATCCGAATTTCCAAGGTAAGATAGAGTGTACAACACTCAAGTTACTTACACTCAACTTAAAAACACATAGACCAAAGAACCAACTAATCTAATAAATGACTTATTTTTGTCACATCCATAATTAGTTTAGTAACATGATTAATTTACTAATTTAGACACATAAATCAATTAATGATAAAAAGGGAATTACATCACAATTAAAATCACATACTCCAAAATTAAATAAAAGAAAGGAAAAGAACAACACACAAACCCTTGGTCACAATTGGAGGTCATCCCCCATGGGGACCTCCTAAAAAAAATACAAAACAACAACATTCCACAAGTTTCCATGGTGACCATTGTTGTATCCACCTAGTATTCTGTTGTGGTTGGTCTCTAATCCCCCTTTGATTGTTGTGATATAATTACCTACAAAAATCACACAATACCTCCTTTGGCCTCATGGTCATATCAAAACATCCAAGATAAGATATATGCATACAAATCAATAATCATCCATGTATAAATTGAATCATCATTCAGACCAACAATGCTATTATTTAAAAATTATAACAACATCTCAATTCTATATTTCATCAATACCAATAAGATCACAAGATTAGTTCAACTTCTAAATCCTAATCAATATGACGAGAATGCCAAATGTCGAAATATATAAATATGTCAACAACACATCATCATCAATATAAAATGTCTCTCTAAGAATCCACACAAATCATACTATGAATCGAAATCCATCAATAGTAAAAGTATCTCTATCATATAACATCATGCTAAGCCAAAATGATACAATAATATCAATGTATATAGTCAACAGTAATTGAAATCAAAATATAATAAGTGTTGAAGGGAAGTGGGCACTACACTTTCTTTCCTCGCATAATAAAACAAGCACATTATTTGAGGTCCGAGGCATTAACCACGTGAAACAATAGAGCTACCGTTTAAAATTTAATAGTGATTTGATAGTTGCAAGCGAGGAAAAAATGGAGCATGGAAGTTGAAAATATGCTAAATGGCCCTCAATGATAGCTATCCAAAAATAAAAAATATTACTTGGTTCATTCATCCCCGCACACATAAATAAATTTGAAACCAATATCTCCTCATTTTTCTATACACACATTTATTGATGTGGGAGTTGCGTTGTTTCTAAAGTGGTTCTTTTTCTCCGAGAAGAAAGGAAATAAACTTTCTCTCATGTTTCTAGTTGTTGTTTGCGAGGAAGAAAAATATTGAGGATTAGGAGTGGTGTATTTTGGTCTAATGCTTAGGCTTGTATTATTTTACTCCTATTTTTGTGCACCTAGGTTTTCAGGACTTTGGCTGTAACACTTCCAAATATGTTATAAGTGTAACGCCCATCTAAACAACATTCTAAAAACACACCAACTCCTAAAGATTAACTGAAAAATTGTGACTAATTTTTTTTTGTGTTACAAGGACAAGGTAGAAGGGTAAAACAAGTTACAAGGATGTTAATCCCCTAGGGTACCACTAACTCAACTTTTCAATGGAAGAACCCGGTCTAGAATGAAGGTTAACATATTCTCAAATTAATCTCTAGAGTCCATTAATCCATTATGCATTAGGAAGGTACCCTAGATTAATTTACTTAATTAAATGTTTTCTTCACTTAAGTTAATGTTCAATCCCAAAATTGACTAACCTCATGATTAAATAATTTAGTTTCATTATCCTAATAGTATAAAGTATTTTTATTAATTTACTAAAACATACTAAGGGCTAATAAGGACTCTACATTCCTAAGGAAATGGAATGGCCCCATTCCCCATTTACACATACTACTAAAGTTTTAAAACAACATTTATAAAAAAATCATTCTCACCTAACAAAGGTATGGTGAAACCTCCACCCTTAGATCAAAATAACCTTGGCCACTAGATCATAGGGTTCCCATCAAGCCCTAAATTTCCTTATGAGCTTTTATTAAAGTCTTTTCTTTGTTCATTTCCCTCATTTGGTCTATTTTTTTGTTAAAAATTATAGGTTGGAGAAGAGGAAGGCCATGGGAGAAAGAGGGGATAAATCATGGAGGAATCTACAATGACCAAACTTAGAAGGTTTAGATTGAAGGTTTAATGTTGTTTCCATTTTCATTCAAGGATTGGGAGGGATATCTTCCCCCAATCTGGTTTTATTCTAAACCATTTGTATTTGGGTTTTCAAAATTGGGGAAAACCCTACCCCCATGAATAAAATGAGAAGAAAAGTTTTAGATCCACCATTTGTATGTTTTTATTATCCAATCTAAGGGTTTTACTCATTGTTTTTCTTGTTGGAAGTCTTTGATTTAATTTTAAAACTTTAAGTTTTACATAAACCAGTTAAAATTTTACACAGGCACGGATCCGCGAAGTTCTATCATGAGTGAAAGAATCGCCACCTAAAGAAGACCGACAATCCTAGGACTACCGCCACCATACTAAGGAGTAGTTTTGAGACCGCCACCTTATCTTGAGAGGTAGTTACAGAGATGTTTCTCTTACACAGGCAAGTCCGTTTCAAAAAAATTAGAACCTTAATCGAGATTTTTACAAAATACAAAAGTTACAAAAAGGTGTTAAAATGCATTCTGAGCCTATTTTGAGCTTCTAGAGTTTCCAGTTTTGTGATTTCATTCCTATTGTTCTCTTCTTAGTTAAAATTTATTCATTTAAGCATTTTCCATTCCAAAAATAGTAATATAACTACAAGGTCTATTCTATCTTGTTCAACTAAATTTTCTCTCTATTTCCATGAGCAAAAGAAAACTAAATCTACTTATACATTATTGTTTTCTTACTACAAAAATCAACATTTCCAAATAACAACATACTTCAAATTTGTTCTCTTGTTCCCATTTTAACTACAACATATGTATGTTCAAAATAACTATAATAACTTCATTTTTCTATTGCAATGGCTCAAATCATTTAACACCAAGAATTAATTTTCCCCAATACAACCAAGATTCCAAATAAAAGATTTACTTTCTTTTCTATTTCTCAAACAATCTCCACAATACAAATCTTTCTTCTTTTTCTTATACAATAATACAATGCCACAATGAAAGTAACTTTCCTCTTCTCTTTTTTTACATACAATTTCAACTAAACTCTTACATAATATTTTCATTTTGATTCTTTCTCTTTCCCTATTACATTCTAATGAGAAGGAAATTTCTTTCTTTACAATCCTACAATGAATTTCTTCAAATATTCATACAACTTGTATTTCAACATTTCTTTTAAAACATAACCAAATTTACAATCTTCCACTTTGAGTGGGAAACAAAAAGGATTCTCTCAAGAAGGGAACTCTTCAAGGACTCCAACAAACTTCCAAGCTCCTCAACACCAACAAGAAGGCTCCATCATGATTTGTTTGATTCACAAAAAAATGGGGGAGAGGCAACACTCTCCACCCAACCAAGACATCCAATGAAGAGGAGAATCCATCCTCTCCATTGGCCCCGAGCCCCAACCACATCACAATGGGAGATGATTTCAACACATGGCAACAACAAGCTTCCATAATAATAACAATTAGTTTCTCATCCATTTCATCCACATTCAAAACACAACAAAAACATGAGAAGGAGAACACAAAACAACAATATAACAAGGCTTAAGAAGAAAGCAAAAGGAGCAAGACCTATGGGGATGCCACTTATGCCTCCCAATGGGAATGGGTGCCCAGCTTAAAGCCTCCAAAGTATAACTAAAATCCTCTACAAACACTTATGCCTCCTCGAGTAACCCTTATACCTCCCAGATACTCTTATGTCTCCCTCAATCTCTTATGTCTACCTCATAACAAGAAACAAGAAGAAATGCAAACATTCCTCATACAAAGTGGGGCAATAAACCCAAACTCCCTCCAAAAAGAAAGTAAACTCTTATTCCTCCATAAAATAAATCTCCCCATAGTCTCCTCCTACTCCAAACTTAGGCAATCTACCCATACCTAACAAGCATTCCAAGGAAAACAAAACTCAACACAACATATACACAAAAATAAAAACATAATTTAAGCAAGGTAAAGCTCCTACCTCTCCATTGTAGATATTGTTCCAAGAGTGAAACTCCAAGCTCCTAAAAATCAAGAAAGAATCCACAAGCACTCCCAAAAAAAATCCTCTAACTCTCCAAAATTTCAAGAGTCCAAAATGATCAAGTAACCCCTAAACAAGCAAAACAACTTCTATAAATAGAAAAAGGAGAGAGGAGGATGAGGTGGCTCCATGTAGGATGCCACATCACTAATCCTCAACTCCACATAAGAAGTCAAACATCAGTCCCAATGCACCATAATTTGGTGGGTGAGAGGAATGACAAGATACTTACACATACAAACAAGCCCACACCCCTCTAAGGACAAAATTAAATATATGAAAGAAAGTGAAATTAACATTTCACCTTTTTATCTTCCCAAAACACCTAATGGGGTATAATTTTTACCCCCAACTCATAGGTAGGGTTGGTATAATAATTTAAGAGGTGTGAGACAAGTTTAACTTGTCCCATAAGTCTTCAAAATTTTTCCTTAACGCCAAATTCAATTTTCCCATGAAGGTAGAGTGTACATCACTCAAAATCTCAAGCATTCAACACACAAACACAATATACGAGAGTAAATCAAGTCTAATAAATGAAATTATTTTGGTCATGTTGGTACCAAATTGATTCTTCCTCAAAATCTGAGCAACATCATAGGTTTGACATGAAGCTTAGAGACAAGCGGAGCATGTAGTGTGTCATTTTGTAGCCGGGATGAAATGCAACTTACTCTTTGTCACTCAGATGTGGAGAAATGGGTAGCACCCTCAAGAGGATTTTACCTATTCTCACTACTTTATGGTTGTGTCTTTCAACCAAGGTGAGAGGACCCTTTTTGTAGCCTGCTGTTTGTGGAGGAGATGGAGATATCCTTCCTTACGAAGTTATTAAGAAGACCTTGAAGAAAATATGATGAATGCAACAAAACCTAACTCTCACGAGTTGTCACTCTAGATAGATGAGATATTTTCTAAGCAAGGTTTATACCATTAAAGACAATGAAAACTTGATTGTTTCTACATGTTTTGGTAGTAAAATTATGCATTTGTATACACACAGGACAAGTAGGGGTAGTATGGGTATGATTGGTTGTTTTTAAATGAATTTTTGTGGGAGGTGAGGCAGAAATGAACTTGATTCACCAAATCCTTGAGAAATTTTACAAAAATGGAGATCTTGAACAATAGAATGCTTTGGGATAGCTAGGATGTTCCTTTAACCAAAATATGTGCTTCAATGGAGGCCCAGATCAACACTTTTCACATAAACTTCAAGGATCCAAAATGAAGGCTCAAATTGGAAAACTTAACTAAACATTATCAACCTCTGTTTCATCACACCTAAGATACCCTCAAAGGCTAACAAACAATATTATAGTCATGTTAGGAGTCACAATGATTTTAAATTTGTTTATTTCACTATCAAATGAAATCTCTTCTGATAAATGAAATTAAAATGCCACTAAAATATCACAAGGATAAGATCTTATGTGATTCACAAAGATTTCAATGTAAGATTGCAACGGGAACAAGAAAACTACTTGTAGACATTCAGAAATGAAGCATTTTTCCCAAAAATAACATAGATCAACTCAAGTTTGATTAAATTTATCAAAGACGGGAAAGTTTCTAGAAAAATCTCGAGCTTGTCAATGGCTGTACCCTTCTGAACCACCTTGACATGATCAAATTTAACACAAAGGAGATAAATAGATTTCTTCATATGGTTTCTCGATGGATGGGTTCTATCAAGATTTTCACTTTGAAAAATCAATCCCGACCTCTAACACTCTAACCATTTTCACGAAAAATTCATGCCATTTATAATACTTCATTTTCAATAGCGTTTTCCCCCAAAACTAGAAACACTCAAAACACCATTACATGTTACAACCTTGACCATGACTCCCAATTAGATTTTTAAAAAGTTGTCGTGTGCAAGGGGAAAATCTCTCCAAATATTTCGAGCATTCAACTCTTCACCTGGTAAGTTGTTTTTCATCTGCACACCAACTACTCCGTCCTCTAATCAAAAATTTGGTTCTTCGCCGCCAAGGAAGGAAAAACTTGAAAATCGATCGAGGCCAATAGTCGATCACATCTTAATGGTAAAAGATGTTTTTTTCATATTTTGTCCCACCAAGCCGTGGATATCAAATTAATGTTCCTCTTCATTTGGCATGTAGGAGACTCCAAGAAATGATAACAAACTACAACAATTTGCATCCCCATGAGCTTTAGAGAAGAAATGGCATAAAATCGAGATATAGACACATAGTTTCCATTGATTTCCCTTTTAAATTTGGATTGTCCACGTGGAAGATCCGAGCTAAGACATGCCTGGGGGTTTCTTTTTTCCTTTTACACCTTTTGGAAAAATACAAAATTTCTCAATTTTCTCTCCCCTCCGCCTTTGAAAAATGGGCTTGACACATGTCCCAATGTGGGTCCCAAAGGAACCGTGGCTAAATTCTGCTATTTCACCTCTTTTTTGGAAAAGAGAAATTTTTCCAAGTTTTCCCTGCAGCTCCGCCCTTTTGCTTCTAGTTTATGATGTGGGTCCCAGTGGAACCACGCTTCCTTTTACACTTTTAACTCCTTTCTCCACAAAAGGAAATTTTTCCAAATTTCCCCAAAGTATTCACCTCCACCGTTGATTGGAGCAAAATTTTGACTATTCTCTATTGGGCCCACGGGTCATTTTGATGATTTTAATCTTTTAAATAACAAGGGGAAAAATCCAAGTTACCCCCGATAGCCCGCCTCCCCCTCTTGAATTTTCAAACTGCCATGCGTCTCAATGGTGCATCTTCAAAAACCTTATAAAGCTTCAATATGATTTGGTGGGGGCACGCTTCCATTTTAGAACCTTTATTCCATTTTTCCAAAAGGGAAAAGTATCCAACTTGCTTCCAAAGGCCCACATCTCTACTTTTAACTTTGCCACATGTCCTTCTGCAGGGTCAAAGTAAGACTTTTTCCTGCCACTTCATATTTGTTGAATAACCAATTAGATGCTATCGAGGCCACGGGGCCAATTTGATATTTTTTACAAATGTGACCAAAGTGGAAAATTTCACCAAAAATTCCCATCGTGCCTCATCTAATTAGAAGAAGCCACGTAAGTACCAAAAGAACCAATCAGAATTGAGCGGAGCTAGGGGACCAAAATTGCATTTTTGCTAAAAAAGAAAAAAGTAACAAGTTAAAACATTTTCCCGCCATCCCCGACTAACAAAAACCATGTGACCGTTGAATGCTTTGAGGAATAACTTTATAGGAAAAAGACACCCATCAGATTGTCAAAAACATAGAAATTTGCCATTCATGCCCAAAATCTGATTTTTCGCTAAGGATGAATTTTTTTGAAACAAAACCAAGTGAATCATGGTTCCAAGCATCTTTTGACCATGGATTTGGATTTTCAAAGGCATACAAATATAAATTGATCATTCTCGAGCTTCCATGGTTGGGAAAAATAGGAAAAAATGGCAGAGCCTATGGATTTGAAGAAATTAGGGAAAAAATAGGGCAAGCTCGAAGACTTCTTCAAAAAGGGCATGACAATGGATTCTACAAACAATTCAAGGCATTCAAATGGAGGTAAAAGCTTGAACATCCACATCAAGAGATAAAATGTTTCATAACATGCAGATCAAAGGAAAATTAGGGTAAATGGTGCGAGATCAAAATGAGCACCAATAGGTCACATATTTAATTAGTTTAGGACAAGATTTAATTACTTTAATAAGACACTTAGACCCACTAAGATAAAAGGGGAAAACACATACATAAAAACAAAATAAATAAAACAAGTAAATTACATCACTAAAGGGAACACATACTAACATTAATAAAAAAGGAAAATTAAAACAAAACAACACATGACCCCTTGGTCACCATTTTCCCCTAACCAAATAATTCTAACACACACACAATTACATGTTGCCATGGTGACCCTAGTTGAATTCATCTAGAATTCTAATGTGGTTGGTCTCCAATCCCCCCGATGTTGTTGTGAATATAATTATAACTATAAAATAGATAATACCTCCTTCGGCCTCATCACCGTATTAAAACATCCATGCCAAAATATGCAATATTACTCTAAAATCATCTATATACGAGCTAATATCATCTAGGCACTTACATATAATTTACAATTTTCTAGCAACATTTCTATCCAATGTTTCATCCATGTCAAAATGATCACAATATTAATTCAATTATCAAAGTCTACTCATGGTGATGAAAGTATATCACATGTCAGAAATATAAATAAATAACCATATCCACACATATCAACATCAATATCAAATGTCTCTAATAATCCACATACATCATATATGAAATGAAATCAACAACATTCCAAAGTATCTCTAACATCTAGTATCATGCTAAATCAAAAGGCTACAACAATGTCCATAAGTGTAATCGACAGTATCAAAATCAAAGTAAAAGGTGTTGAAGGGAAGTGGGCACTAGAATAAGGGTATACGTCAACTACCACTTAGTTTTTTTCCTACTCCTTATCTTTTATTTCAAGTTGTATTTTTTCGGACATTGGAAGCTCCATTTTTGTCATTCCATGTATGATTATGAAGATTTTCTATTTCAAACTCTCCTCCACGTTAAACACCCCACCATGTAGGTCCATTTTTCTAGCACTATGTTGAGGGATTCGTTGCTTGGTGGCATAGTTGGCCAGCGTGGTCTCAAGGAATGTATGGATTGAAGGATTCATACAAAATGGTTGGTTGAACAACCTTGCGATAGGGCACAAACAACCAGCAAAACACATTGGAAAACCTATTTTTGTTAGTTTCCCCCAACCTGTAGAAAAATGGGAGATTTAGACCAAGCACGTGAAGTATTTTCTAATGCAAAAAAATATTTTCATGGAATGCCATGCTTTCTAGATATGCACAAAAGTATTTATGGAAAAATTAATTGGGAACTCGTAAGGGAATGCAAGTCATTGACCTAAAGTGAGGATGAAAAGCCCCATGTTGTTTTCTTCCAACAAACGTCGAATACATGTATGGTTTTCCCCTTTTAGCTTGTATTAGATTTTGCTTCATCATTTCAATATTTTTAAAAATTAAATGTTGAATGATAGGGATAATAATTAATACAAATGACACAAAATTTCCTTGACATGAACTCTCAAAACATCATCAACAAAAAAACAAATAGAAAAAAAAAACTCTAATCTTGAAAGTCACGCGAAGAGCGCCACACCAAAGTATACCGCAAACCCGAAGCTCCTAACATGACCCTTGGTAACTTGGAACACCATAAGGTTACTTAGCCAAGTAGTTTGAATTTATTTAGTGTCCTAGAAAGTCGAATTTCAAAGCCACATAGCTTAATAGTCACTTGTGTCACGTGTTCATTTTAATAAAATGCGATCGATTTTGTCTTACGATTGCCACTTAGTTTGAGAAAAATTGAAAACCACTACCTCCTACCTCTTTTCTTAAAACAAGAGAATTGTAAATCATCTTCAGTTTAATGAAAACACCTTAAGAAACTAATTTTTCAAGTGGGTTTTGGGGCCCACTAGTCGTTGTGTGACAAGATCTGCATTGATGATATTACAATAATCGGCCCCGACTTTCCCTTTTAGGTTGAGCTCGCTTATGGTAATCAACTTCCATCAATCACGAGGGATTCTATATATATGGGGGAATAAGTAAGAATTATCAAACATTTTTATGGAACTTAAACGAATGTGTTTGAGACCCCAGTGTAAGCACTTTTGCTGCTTTGGATAGTTTTCTCAACCTTAACCAGAATCTCCTTTTTGAGTATTGTTTGGCTTCTAGCCACGTGTGTGACCTCGTAATACCATTGCAATGCTATGTAGAATTTTATTCGATCTTTTATCTTGCATAACTAAATTTTTAAATGTATGGTGATTTTATCTCTCCACCCTCTTCTCTCTCTAGAAATGACTATGATACTTGATTGATTTGAAAATGTAAATGAATTGGGAAATGTGAATTGGTTTGAAATGAAATGATAATGGACATGAAGTGTAAATGGATATGACATTGTGAATGGAAAATAAATTGTCTCTTAAATTTCTCTCTCATCCTTACTCTCTCTCTCTCTACTACCAACATATTAAGTGCAACTGATTGTGAAAGCATGAATGCATGAGAAACAAACTTTGTCTTCTCTCTCTCTCTCTCTCTCTCCATTTAATTGAAAATTTTAAAAGTGATTAATGTGTGGATTTATGCTTGAGTGTAGGGGATTTCCATACTTAGTCCTAGGACTGACGCAACATTGGTTGTAGGTACCTGAACAAAAAGGAGTAGTAAAAACGACACTTGTGTCTTTAATAGCATGTTATTTGAAGGCAATGTAATTGTTTAGAATATTTTAGTGATATTTTCATAAATATAAAGTATTATTTTCATTATTCCCATGATGTATATGATAGTGTTGTGTGTTAGGAAAATGTACTATTTCGAATGTAGTGTACTTTTGCCCATTTAACGAATGTTACTCTTAGTTGTAATTGTATATTATGTTAAGTTAATGGAGTGGATTGTATTATGTTACTTTGGAAAAGTATGTCAAATAATCCTTCTTTTATTGTCAAAATAAGTATAGGAGGATGAAATTGGAACCTTGTCATTTAAAATGTTTATTGTAGCCAAAAAAATTGGATATGATTGTGTTAGTAAAATTGTTAGCAAGTAATTTAAAATGATGTGATTTTACCTATCTACTAGTGTTGCAATGACTTAGGAAATCACTTAATCTTCAAATAAAAATATCAACGTACATTTGTGTTTTTTTCATATTGAGTGGAAAGTGACAAAACAAACATATAACTCAAAATATTTACCTTTGTTGAATGGAATGACCCTCTATGGTAAGCTCCAAGTTAGGCTAGCTCCAAACATCTTTTGTAGTCTTAGAGACTTAGAGGTATTGTATGTGTTTGTGTAATCCTCCCTAGAAACCTAGTTGAGAGCATTCACATAGGTATGAAAGTGTGTAAGAATGCCTTAGTGTGAGGCATAACATCATTTTAGTGGCATACGAGATGACATGTTGAGCTTGAAAATCTTAGTAGTTTTAGAGACTAAACAACATTAAAAGGGGAATATATTGAACAGTGGTTGGGTCCCCAGGGAGAGTTAGGTTATGCATTAATACACTATTAAGTTTTTAATTGTAAAGGAAAATTTGTAACTTGGTGTTATTTGAGAAAGTACCCTTGTTAATAGATTTTAATGTCGTGGGGATTACTCACAACATGATAGATATTTCTTATGATGTGAAAGAGGATGTGAATGGATCCATGTGAGAGAAATTGATTTGGAAAACATAGTTTCCCATCAGAGAATATAAACATAAAATGTGTACGTGTTAAGATAATTCAAATCAACAATGGAGTGATATAATTTTATTGGAATTCAAATAAACGAACCAAATCTTATGGAACCCTTTATAAGATAAGTGTAAAATGAAAGTGATAAATTGTAGTCTTGGAATACCTCAAGTGACACGAAGGATTTGCAAGACAGGGACATTTGATTACTCTAATTTTATCTTGTGGTAGGGTGTAGAAACCCTCAAGTAAAAAAGAGTGTAATACATCGAGTGACCTCTCTTGATGTTAATGAACAAGGAGATATGATGTTTTGTTACCAAATATTGTAAATATTACATTAGAAGGATTTTAAAACGTATACAATTATATAAATTTTGCATTTGAATCACTTTTGTCAAGCCTCTTAGATAAATGTGTCCCTTAGTATGTAGTAGTGGATTACCATGTGTTTCTCATATGGGGTAGTTTCCCACCATCCAAGAATGCTTTTGAATCCTATCTTAAGGTTATTGGTGGAAGAAACACTAATGCATATTCTCACAACGATTTAAATTGTTCCTTGGAAGGCATTTGAGAAGCATATAGTTTTTGGGTTTTCTTGTTTTATACATTTAATCCTAGATGGTATAAGAAATGAAGTTAGTATTTAGGAGTAGTGTCATAAGTTCTTGTAGTCACAAACTCCCTAAGTATAAATTATGTATCATTTGAATTATAATTGTTTAAAAATAAATTCAATAGTGAGACCAAAGTACATCGTAAGCATGAAGAGTACATGAGTTAACGATATTTTGGGTTAGGGGTATTTTCATATTTGAAGTCCTTATAAATCAACTAGACATTTTCATGTTGTTAAAAATAAATAATAATTTCTCTTGGTGAGATCAAAATTTTGAGCAAAAAAAGATATGTATAGATCTAAATAAAATTTCTTGATGCAAAAATGTTGAATGTATTCAAACAAGTTATTGAACTATAACAACTATAACACAAAAGTAATGGTACTATGATGGAAGCATGTTTATGGGAAGAGGTATCTTAAATCAAATCCACCCTCAAATACTATGAATTCCTTCCTTGACTTCACAATAGTTCTCTTGTCTAGAAAATGCAGATTTTGAACATCGAATATAAATCTTGAAAATCAAAATGTTAACCTCTTGTTAGATCCTTTTCAAAATGATGATAAAATTTAACATCTACGTAACATATTTTGAGAAACAAAAATTTAATGTAAGAATGAATATTGGGAGGCTCATATTTGTTTAAAATGAATTTATTAACAAATGACCTATGGATAACTAATGGAATTGGAGAAAGGAATCATCCGCTCATTCTCCGTTAAATATTAATGCTCTACAAAATAAATTAAATTAAGTTTAAAAAAAGGAAATTTTAAACATTATGTGTTTAATTCTCTTGAAAACTACAAGTTCATACAATGGAAATTTAAATGTAATGAATATATAAACCATGAAAAGGACATGTTGTGGAGTATGCATATCTTGTGTTTCTTACTGTAATTGGTTCATTGTTACGGTTTACATCATTGAGTAGGAAATTGATGTGCACCCTATGTTAACTATATTATGAGTGGGTTCATGTTTATGTAAGTGTGTTATGCGATGTTAAGTCTATCTGTTAGAGCCCATGTGGTGTTTTGTAGTGAGCATTTAAAGTAAAAAAAATATTCTGGTATTTTTACTGTTGTATTTGTGTGTCAAAAGTGTGGGCATTACAACCAACCTGCCACCGTCATATTGGGAATAATTGGGTGGTACCAAGATCACATACCATATTTGTGAGGTTGTGTATATTTCCCAAAACATAATTGATCTCAAATTTCTTCTATGCCAAGATTTCAAATATAATTTTAAGCCTTACCCAAAACTACAATTTTTATATAATGGATTTCTATATATAATCACTCAAATTAGATGTTATAATATAACAAACATAAAAAATATTGTGATCTTGCAATTATTGTGACAGGTTTGTAATAGTAGTTATCTTGAAATTATATGTCATATTTTATGGAAGTTGTTCAAAATATATATTGAAACAAGTGCCACAAGTGGTTTTGTTCATTCACATTGAAGCATAGAAAAATAAAAGTTGTTGAAGGTGGTTGTCAAAATTCAACTCTCTATTTTTGAATATTATGATCAATACTTATATGAAGATGGATTGACCGAGAGATGATAAAATTTCCTTTCTTTTATTCAAGATCGTGTGTCTAAATCATAGTCCGAACATATAAAAGGATTTTAGACACAGGTGAACAATTTTGGTTTTGCTAAAATAGATCGTATAAAAGCATATAAGCATATACATTAATTTTTAGATATTTTTACAATATGAAAACAAGTGAAATCTTCGTGGAATTTTTAGTGAAATACTTTTTGAAGTAGATATGAGATCTTGTAATACATTATGATTGTGTCATATACTAATTGGCACCCTCATTGATAGCTATCCAAGAATAAAAAATATTAATGGTTCATTCATCCCTACACACATAAATATATTTGAAACCAATATCTCCTCATTTTTCTATACACAAATTTATTGATGTGGGAGTTGCGTTGTTTCTAAAGTGGTTCTTTTTTCTTTGAGAAGAAAGGAAATAAACTTTCTATCATGTTTATAGTTGGATTTTGCAAAGGAAGAAAAATATTGAGGATTCGGAGTGGAGTATTTTGGTCTAACGCTTAATTGTATTGTTTTGCTCCTTTTGTTTTTGTGCACCTATGCGGAAGGGACTGTAACACTTCCAACTATGTTATAAGGGTATACGTCATCTATCACTTAGTTTTTTTCTTGCTCCTTGTCTTTTATTTCAAGTTGTATTTTTTTTTAAACATTGAAAGCTTCCCTTTTCCATTCCATGTATGATTATGAATATTTTTCTTTCAAACTCTCCTCCACTTGAAACACCCCAGCCTGTTTGTCCATTTTCTAGCACTATGTTGAGGGAGTCATTGCTTGGTGGCATAGTTGGTCAATGTGGTCTCAAGGAATGTATGGATAGAAGGATTCATACAAAATGGTTGGTTGAATAGCCTTGTGATAGGGCACAAATAACAAGAAAAGCACATTGGAAAACGTATTTTTGTTAGTTTCCCCAACGTTTATAAAAATGGGAGATTTACACCAAACACGTGAAGTGTTTTCTAATGAAAAAAACTTTTAGGGAATGCCAATACTTGCTGGATATGCACAAAATTATTTACAAAAATTCATTGGGAACTGCAAGTGAATGCAAGTCACTAACCTAAAGCGAGGATTAAAAGCCCCATGTTGTTTTCTTCCAAACCATATTGAATATAGGTATGGTTTTTCCCTTTTTGACTTGCATTAAATTTTGCTTCATCATTTCAATCTTTTTCAAAATTAAATGTTGAATGATAGGGAGCATAATTCCAACAAATGAAAAAATATTTCCTTGACATGAACTCTCAAAACATCAACAACAAAAAAACAAATCGAAAAAATAAAACTTTGATTTTGAAAGTCACGCACATCAAGCGCCACACCCAAGTATACCGCAAACCTGAAACTCCTAACATGTCCCTTGGTAACATGGAACACCATGGGATTACTAAACCAAGTCGTTTGAATTTATTTAGCATCCTTACAAGTCAAATTTTTAAGCCACTTAGCTTAATAGTCACTTGTGTGACATGTTCGTTTTAATAAAATGCGATCGATTTCGTCTTACATTTGTATTTTTATGTCAAAAGTGTGGGCATTACATCCAACCCTGCAATATCATATTGGGAATAATTAGGTGGTACCAAGATCACATACCATATTTGTGAGGTTGTGTATGTTACCCGACACATAATTCAATCTCAAATTTATTCTATGCCAAGATTTCAAATATAATTTTAAGCCTTACCCTAAACTACAAATTATATATAATGGATTTCTATATATAATCAGTCGGATTAGATGTTATAATATAGAAAACATAAAAAATATTGTGATCTTGCAATTATTGTGATAGGTTTGTAATAGTAGTTATCTTGAAATTACATGTCATATTTTATAAAAGTTGTTCAAAATATATCTAAACAAGTGCCACAAGTGGTTTTTTTTTCATTCACGTTGAAGCATAGAAAAATAAAAGTTGTTGAATGTGGTTGTCAAAATTCAACTCTCTATTTTTGAATATGATGATAAATACTTATATGAAGATGGATTGACCAGAGATTATAAAATTTCCTTTCTTTTATTCAAGATCGTGTGTCTAAAGTCAGTAGTCTTAACATATAAAAGGATTTTAGAAACAAGTGAACACTTTCGATTTTCCTAAAATAGATCTTTATAAAAGCATATAAGCATATACATTAATTTTTAGATATATTTTACAATATGAAAACAAGTGAAATCTTCATGGAATTTTTATTGAAATACCCTTTTAAGTAGATATGAGATCTTGGAATACATTATGATTATGTCATATGCTAATTGGAACCCTCATTGATAGCTATCCAAAATCAAAAATAGTAATGGTTCATTCATCCTTGCACACATAAATAAATTTGAAACCAATATCTCCTCATTTTTCTATACACAAATTTATTGATGTGGGAGTTGCGTTGTTTCTAAAGTGGTTCTTTTGTCTTTGAGAAGAAAGGAAATAAACTTCCTATCATGTTTCTAGTTGTTGTTTGTAGAGGAAGCAAAATACTGAGGATTAGAAGTGGTGTATTTTGGTCTAATGCTTAATTGTATTGTTTTGCTGCTTTTCTTTTTGTGCACCTAGGCTATCGGGACCGTAACACTTCCAACTATGTTATAAGGGTATACGTCAACTAGCACTTAGTTTTTTTCTTTCTCCTTATCTTTTATTTCAAGTTCTTGTATTTTTTAGACATTGGAAGCTCCCTTTTTGCCATTCCATGTATGATTATGAATATTTTTCTCTTTCAAACTCTCCTCCACTTGAAATATCCCACTGTTTGTCCATTTTCTAGCACTATGTTGAGGGAGTCACCGGTTGGTGGCATAGTTGGTCAACGTGGTCTCAAGGATTGTGTGGATAGAAGGATTCATACAAAATGGTTGGTTGAATAGCCTTCTGATAGGGAAATAAAAACTAACAAAGCACATTGGAAAACATATTTTTGTTAGTTTCCCCCACCTTTAGAAAAATGGGAGATTTACACCAAACACGTGAAGTATTTTGTAATGAATTTTTTTTTCAGTGAATGCCATGATTGCTGGATATGCACAAAATTATTTACGAGAAAAATTCATTGGGAACTGGTAAGTGAATGTAAGTCACTAACCTAAAGCGAGGATGAAAAGCCCCGTGTTATTTTCTTCCAAAGAAACAATGATTATAGGTATGGTTTTCCCCTTTTAACTTGTATTAAATTTTTCTTCATCATTTCAATCTTTTTCAAAACTAAATGTTGAATGATAGGGAGCATAATTCAAACAAATGAAACAATATTTCCTTGACATGAACTCTCAAAACATCATCAACACAAAAAAAAAATCAAAAAAATAAAACTCTGATATTGAAATTCACGCACATCGAGCGCCACACCCAAGTATCCGCAAACCCGAAACTCCTAACATTTTCCTTGGTAACATGGAACACAATGGGATTACTAAAACAAGTCGTTTCAATTTATTTAGCGTCCGAAAAGTCAAATTTTAAAGCCGCTTAGCTTAATAGTCACTTGTGTGACATGTTCGTTTTAATAAAATGCGATCGATTTCATCTTACATTTGTATTTGTGCGATAAAAGTGTGGGCATTACAACCAACCCTACACTATCATATTGGGAATAATTAGGTGGTACCAAGATCACATACCATATTTGTGAGGTTGTGTATGTTACCCGACACATAATTCAATCTCAAATTTATTCTATGCCAAGATTTCAAATATAATTTTAAGCCTTACCCGAACTACAAATTTTATATAATGGATTTTATATATAATCAATCGGATTAGATGTTATAATATAGAAAACATAAAAAATATTGTGATCTTGCAATTATTGTGATAGGTTTGTAATAGTATTTATCTTGAAATTACATGTCATATTTTATGGAAGTTGTTCAAAATATATATTTAAATAAGTGCCACAAGTGGTTTTGTTCATTCATGTTGAAGCATAGAAAAAAAAGTTGTTGAATGTGGTTGTCAAAATTCAACTCTCTATTTTGAATATTATGATCAATACTTATATGAAGATGGATTGACCAGAGATGATAAAATTTCCTTTCTTTTATTCAATATGGTGTGTCTAAAGCTCTAGTCCGAACATATAAAAAGGATTTTAGACACAGTGAACACTTTCGGTTTTGCTAAAATGGATCTTTATAAAATCATATAAGCATATACATTAATTTTTTAGATATATTTTACAATATGAAAAAAGTGAAATCGTCGTGGAATTTTTATTGAAATACCCTTTTAAGTAGATATGAGATCTTGGAATACATTATGATTGTGTCATATGCTAATTGGCACCCTCATTGATAACTATCAAAAATCAAAAATATTAATGCTTCATTCATCCCTACACACATAAATAAATTTGAAACCAATATCTCCTCATTTTTCTATACACAAATTTATTGATGTGGGAGTTGCGTTGTTTCTAAAGTGTTTCTTTTGTCTTTGAGAAGAAAGGAAATAAACTTCCTATCATGTTTCTAGTTGTTGTTTGTAGAGGAAGAAAAATATTGAGGATTAGGAGTGGTGTATTTTGGTCTAACACTTAATTGTATTGTTTTTCTACTTTTTTTTTTGTGCACCTAGGCAACGGGGACTGTAACACTTCCAACTATGTTATAAGGGTATACGTCAACTACCACTTAGTTTTTTTCTTGCTCCTTATCTTTTATTTCAAGTTGTTGTATTTTTTTAGACATTGGAAGCTCCCTTTTTTCCCATTCCATATATCATTATGAATATTTGTCTCTTTCAAACTCTCCTCCACTTGAAACACCCCAACGTGTTTGTCCATTTTCTAGTACTATGTTGAGGGAGTCACTTGCTTGTGGCATAGTTGGTCAATGTGGTCTCAAGGATTGTATGGATAGAAGGATTCATACAAAATGGTTGGTTGAACAGCCTTCTGATAGGGCACAAAAAACAAAAAAGCACATTGGAAAACGTATTTTTTTAGTTTCCCCAACCTTTAGAAAAATGGGAGATTTAGACCAAACACGTGAAGTATTTTCTAATGCAAAAAAAAATTTCAGTGAATGCCATGCTTGTTGGATATGCACAAAATTATTTACAGAAAAATTCATTAGGAACTAAAAGTGAATGCAAGTCACTAACCTAAAGCGAGGATGAAAAGCCTTTTTTTTTTTTCTTCCAAAGAAACATTGAATATAGGTATGGTTTTCCACTTTTAACTTGTATTAAGTTTTTCTTCATCATGTCAATATTTTTCAAAATTAAATGTCGAATGATAAGGATCATAATTCCAACAAATGAAACAATATTTCCTTGGCATGAACTCTCAAAACATCATCAACAAAAAAAAACAATCGAAAAAATAAAAGTCGATCTTTAAAGTCACGCGCATCAGCGCCACACCCAAGTATACCACAAACCTTAAACTCCTAACATGTCCCTTGGTAATGTGAAACACCATGGGATTAGTAAACCAAGTCATTTGAATTTATTTAGTGTCCTAAAATGTCAAATTTTAAAGCCACTTAGCTTAACAGTCACTTGTGTGACGTGTACGCTTTAATAAAATACGATCGATTTCATCTTACTCTTGTTGCATTTGTGTGTCAAAAGTGTGGGCATTACAACAAAACCTGCACTATCATATTGGGAATAATTAGGTGGTACCAAGATCACATACCATATTTGTGAGGTTGTGTATGTTACCCGACACATAATTCAATCTCAAATTTCTTCTACGCCAAGATTTCAAATATAATTTTAAGCCTTACCTTAACTACAACTTTATATAATGGATTTCTATATATAATCGGTTGGATTAGATGTTATAATAAAAAAACATAAAAATATTGTGATCTTGCAATTATTGTGACAGTTTCTAATAGTAGTTATCTTGAAATTATATGTCATATTTTATGGAAGTTGTTCAAAATATATATTGAAACAAGTACCACAAATGGTTTTGTTCATTCATGTTGAAGCATAGAAAAATAAAAGTTGTTGAATGTGGTTGTCAAAATTCAACTCTCTATTTTGAATATGATGATCAATACTTATATGAAGATGGATTGACTAGAGATGATAAAATTTCCTTTCTTTTATGAAAGATCGCGTGTCTAAAGTCAGTAGTCCTAACATATAAAACGTATTTTAGACACGGTGAACACTTTCGGTTTTGCTAAAATAGATCTTTATAAAAGCATATAAGCATATACATTAATTTTTTAGATATTTTTACAATATGAAAACAAGTGAAATCTTCGTGGAATTTTTAGTGAAATACCCTTTTAAGTAGATATTAGATCTTGGAATACATTATGATTGTGTCATATGCTAATTGGCACCCTCATTGATAGATATCAAAAAATCAAAAATATTAATGGTTCATTCATCCCTACATTCATAAATAAATTTCAAACCAGTATCTCCTCATTTTTCTATACACAAATTTATTGATGTGGGAGTTGCGTTGTTTCTAAAGTGGTTCTTTTGTCTTTTAGAAGAAAGGAAATAAACTTCCTATCATGTTTCTAGTTGTTGTTTGTAGAGGAAGAAAAATATTGAGGATTAGGAGTGGTGTATTTTGGTCTAACGCTTAATTGTATTTTTTTGTTTCTTTTGTTTTTGTGCACCTAGGTTGCGGGGACTGTAACACTTCCAACTATGTTATAAGGGTATACGCCAACTACCACTTAGTTTTTTTCTTGCTCCTTATCTTTTATTTCAAGTTGTTGTATTTTTTCAGACATTGGAAGCTCTCTTTTCTGCCATTCCATGTATGATTATGAATATTTGTCTCTTAGAAACTCTCCTCCACTTGAAACACCCCATCTTGTTTATGCATTTTCTAGCAGTAAGTTGAGGGAGTCATTGCTTGGTGGCATAGTTTGTCAACGTGGTCTCAAGGAATGTATGGATAGAAGGATTCATACAAAATGGTTGGTTGAACATCCTTGTGATAGGGCACAAACAACAAAGCAAAGAACATTGGAAAACGTATTTTTGTTAGTTTCCCCCAATGTTTAGAAAAATGGGAGATTTAGACCAAACACGTGAAGTATTTTCTAATGCAAAAAAAACTTTCAGGGAATGCCATGCTTGCTGGATATGCAAAAAATTATTTACAAAAAAATTCATTTGAAACTTACAAGTGAATGCAAGTCACTAACCTAAAGCGAGGATGAAAATCCGCATGTTGTTTTCTTCTAGAAAACATTGAATATATGTATGGTTTTCCCCTTTTAACTTGTATTAAATTTTACTTCATCATTTCAATCTTTTCAAAATTAAATTTTGAATGATAGGGAGCATAATTCCAACAAATGAAACAATATTTCCTTGACATGTGCTCTCAAAACATCATATACAAAAAAATTTGAAACAATAAAACTCGATCTTGAAAGTCACGGGCATCGAGTGCCACACCCAAGTATACCGCAAACCTGAAACTCCTAACATGTCCCTTGGTAACATGGAACACCATGGGATTACTAAACACAGTCATTTGAATTTATTTAGCATCCTGAAAAGTCAAATTTTAAAGCCACTTAGCTTAACAATCACTTGTGTGACGTGTTCGTTTAATAAAATGTGATCGATTTCGTCTTACTTTTGTATTTGTGTGTCAAAAATGTGATAGTCACCTTTATGTTACCCCGACACGGAGTGAACACTTTCGGTTTTGCTAAAATAGATCTTTATAAAAGCATATAAGCATATACATTAATTTTTAGAAATATTTTACAATATGAAAAAAGTGAAATCTTCGTGGAATTTTTAGTGAAATACCCTTTTAAGTAGATATGAGATCTTGGAATACATTATGATTGTGTCATATGCTAATTGGCACCCTCGGTGATAGCTATCAAAAATCAAAAATGTTAATGGTTCATTCATCCTGCACACATAAATAAATTTGAAACCAATATCTCCTCATTTTTCTATACAAAATTTACTTGATGTGGGAGTTGCGTTGTTTCTAAAGTGGTTCTTTTGTCTTTGAGAAGAAATGAAATAAACTTCATATCGTGTTTCTAGTTGTTGTTTGTAGAGGAGGAAAAATACGAGGATTAGAAGTGGTGTATTTTGGTCTAATGCTTAATTGTATGGGTTTTGTTGCTTTTGTTTTTGTGCACCTAGGCTCAGCCGGATCTGTAACACTTCCAACTATGTTATAAGGGTATACGTCAACTACCACTTAGTTTTTTTCTTGCTCCTTATCTTTTATTTCAAGTTGTTGTATTTTTTAGACATTGGAAGCTCCTTTTTACCATTCCATGTATGATTATGAATATTTGTCTCTTTCAAACTCTCCTCCACTTGAAACACCCCAGCCTGTTTGTCCATTTTCTAGCACTATGTTGAGGGAGTCACTACTTGTTGGCATAGTTGGTCAATGTGGTCTCAAGGAACGTATGGATAGAAGGATTCATACAAAATGGTTGGTTGAACAGCCTTGTGATAGGGCAAAAAAACCAACAAAGCACATTGGAAAAGGCATTTTTGTTAGTTTCCCCAACCTTTAGAAAAATGGGAGATTTATACCAAACATGTGAAGTATTTTCTAATGCAAAAAAACTTTCATGAATGCCATGCTTGCTGGATATGCACAAAATTATTTACAAAAAAATTCATTGAGAACTGGAAAGTGAATGCAAGTCACTAACCTAAAGCGAGGATGAAAAGCCCCATTTGTTTTCTTCCAAGAACCATTGAATATAGGTATGGTTTTCCCCTTTTAACTTGTATTAAATTTTTCTTCATCATTTCAATCTTTTTTAAAATTAAATGTTGAATGATACGGAGCATAATTCCAACAAATGAAACAATATTTCCTTGATGTGAACTCTCAAAACATCATCAACAAAAAAACAAATCAAAAAAATAAAACTTTGATCTTGAAAGTCACGCGCATGGAGCACCACACCCAAGTATACCGCAAACCCGAAACTCCTAACATGTCCCTTGGTAACGTGGAACACCATGGGACTACTAAACCAAGTCGTTTGAATTTATTTAGCGTCCTGAAAAGTAAAATTTTAAAGCCACTTAGCTTAACAGTCACTTGTGTGACGTGTTCGTTTTAATAAAATGAGATCGATTTCTTTTTTTGTTTTATTTGTGCGTCAAAAGTGTGGGCATTACAACCAACCTGGACTTTCATATTAGGAATAATTGGTTGGTACCAAGATCACATACCATATTTATGAGGTTGTGTATGTTACACCACACATAATTCAATCTAAAATTTCTTGTATGCCAAGATTTCAAATATAATTTTAAGCCTTACCTTAACTACAAATTTTATATAATGGATTTCTATATATAATCGGTTGGATTAGATGTTATAATATAAAAACATAAAAAAATTGTGATCTTGCAATTATTGTAACAAGTTTGTAATAGTAGTTATCTTGAAATTATATGTCATATTTTATGGAAGTTCTTCAAAATATATATTTAAACAAGTGACACAAGTGGTTTTGTTCATTCACGTTGAAGCATAGAGAAATAAAATTTGTTGAATGTGGTTGTCAAAATTCAACTCTCTATTTTTGAATATGATGATCAATACTTATATGAAGATGGAATGACCAGAGATGATAAAATTTCCTTTCTTTTATTCAAGATCGTGTATCTAAAGTTGTAGTCCTGAACATTTAAAAAGGGTTTTAGACATAGGTGAACACTTTCATTTTGCTAAAATAGATCTTTATAAAAGCATATAAGCATATACATTAATTTTTTAGATATATTTTACAATATGAAAACAAGTGAAATCTTTGTGGAATTTTTAGTGAAATACCCCTTTAAGTAGATATGAGATCTTGGAATACATTATGATTGTGTCATATGCTAATTACCACCCTCATTGATAGCTATCAAAAAATCAAAAATATTAATGGTTCATTCATTCCTGCACACAAATAAATTTGAAACCAATATGTCCTCATTTTTCTATACACAAATTTATTGATGTGGGAGTTGCGTTGTTTCTAAAGTGGTTCTTTTGTCTTTGAGAAGAAAGGAAATAAACTTCCTATCATGTTTCTAGTTGTTGTTTGCAGAGGAAGAAAAATATTGAGGATTAGGAGTGGTGTATTTTGGTCTAACGCTTAATTGTATTATTTTGCTAAAAAAATTTGTGCACCTAGGTGCATGGGGGTTTGTAACACTTCCAACTAGGTTATAAGGGTATACATCAACTACCACTTAGTTTTTTTCTTACTCCTTATCTTTTATTTCAAGTTGTTGTATTTTTGCAAACATTGGAAGCTCCGTTTTTGCCATTCCATGTATGATTATGAATATTTTTCTCTTTCAAACTCTCCTCCACTTGAAACACCCCAGCCTTTTTTTCCATTTTCTAGCACTATGTTGAGGGAGTCATTGTTTGGTGGCATAGTTGGTCAACGTGGTCTCAAGGAATGTATGGATAGAAGGATTCATTCAAAATGGTTGGTTGAACAGCCTTGTGAAAGGGCACAAACAACCAACAAAACACATTGGAAAACGTATTTTTGTTAGTTTCCGCCAACCTTTAGAAAAATGGGAGATTTAGACCACAAACGTGAAGTTTTTTCTAATGCAAAAAAACTTTCAATGAATGCCATGCTTGCTTTGGATATGCACAAAATTATTTGACGAAAAATTCATTGCGAACTGGAAAATGAATGCAAGTCACTAACCTAAGCAAGGATGAAAAGCCCCATGTTGTTTTCTTCCATTAAACAATAAATATAGGTATAGTTTTCCCCTTTTAACTTGTATTAAATTTTGCTTCATCATTTCAATCTTTTTAAAAATTAAATGTTGAATGATAGGGAGCATAATTCCAACAAATGAAACAATATTTCCTTGACATGAATTCTCAAAACATCATCAACAAAAAAAACAAATCAAAAAAATAAAACCCCGACCTTGAAAGTCACGCGCATCGAGCGCCACACCCAAGTATACCACAAACCTGAAACTCCTAACATGTCCCTTGGTAATGTGGAACACAATGGGATTACTAAACCAAGTCGTTTGAATTTATTTAGCATCCTAAAAGTCAAATTTTAAAGCCACTTAGCTTAATAGAAAATTGTGTGACGTGTTCGTTTTAATAAAATGTGATTGATTTCGTCTTCTTGTTGTATTTGTGCATCAAAAGTGTGGGCATTACAACCAACCCTGGATGTCATATTGGAAATAATTGGGTGGTACCAAGATCACATACCATATTTGTGAGGTTGTGTATGTTACCCAACACATAATTCAATCTCAAATTTCTTGTATGCCAAGATTTCAAATATAATTTTAAGCCTTACCCGAAACTACAAACTTTATATAATGGATTTCTATATATAATCAGTTGGATTAGATGTTATAATATAAAAAAACATAAAAAATATTGTGATCTTGCAATTATTGTGACAGTTTGTAATAGTAGTTATCTTGAAATTATATGTCATATTTTATGGAAGTTCTTCAAAATATATATTTAAACAAGTGACACAAGTGGTTTTTTTCATTCACGTTGAAGCATAAAAAAATAAAATTTGTTGAATGTGGATGTCAAAATTCAACTCTCTATTTTTGAATATGATGATCAATACTTATATGAAGATGGACTGACCAGAGATGATAAAATTTCCTTTCTTTTATTCAAGATGGTGTGTCTAAAGTCAGTAGTCTTAACATATAAAAAGGATTTTAGAAACAAGTGAACACTTTCGATTTTCCTAAAATAGATCTTTATAAAAGCATATAAGCATATACATTAATTTTTAGATATATTTTACAATATGAAAACAAGTGAAATCTTTGTGGAATTTTTAGTGAAATACCCTTTTAAGTAGATATGAGATCTTGGAATACATTATGATTGTGTCATATGCTAGTTAGCACCCTCATTAATAGCTATCAAAAAATCAAAAATATTAATGGTTCATTCATCCCCGCACACATAAATAAATTTGAAACCAATATCTCCTCATTTTTCTATACACAAATTCTTGATGTGGGAGTTGCGTTGTTTCTAAAGTGGTTCTTTTGTCTTTGAGAAGAAAGGAAATAAACTTCCTATCATGTTTCTAGTTGTTGTTTGTAGAGGAAGAAAAATATTGAGGATTAAGAGTGGTGTATTTTGGTCTAACGCTTAATTGTATTGTTTTGCTACTTTTGTTTTTGTGCACCTAGGTCATGGGACCGTAACACTTCCAACTATGTTATAAGGGTATACGTCGACTACCACTTAGTTTTTTTCTTTCTCCTTATCTTTTATTTCAAGTTGTATTTTTCCGAGAGACATTGGAAGCTCCTTTTTGCCATTCCATGTATGATTATGAATATTTGTCTCTTTCAAACTCTCCTCCACATGAAACACCCCAGCCTGTTTGTCCATTTTCTAGCACTATGTTGAGGGAGTCATTGCTTGGTGGCATAGTTGGTCAACGTGGTCTCAAGGAATGTATGGATAGAAGGATTCATACAAAATTGTTGGTTGAACAGACCTTGTGATAGGGCATAAACAACCAACAAAGCACATTGGAAAATGTATTTTTGTTATTTTCCCCAACCTTTAGAAAAATGGGAGATTTAGACCACAAACGTGAAGTATTTTCTACTACAAAAAAACTTTCGGTGAATGCCATGTTCTTTGGATATGCACAAAATTATTTACAAAAAAATTCATTGGGAATTGGAAAGTGAATGCAAGTCACTAACCTAAATCAAGGATGAAAAGCCCCATGTTGTTTTCTTCCAAAGAAACATTGAATATAGTTATGGTTTTCCCCTTTTAACTTGTATTAAATTTTGCTTCATCATTTCGATCTTTTTCAAAATTAAATGTTGAATGATAGGGAGCATAATTCCAACAAATGAAAAAATATTTCCTTGACATGAACTCTCAAAACATACCATATTTGTGAGGTACCAAGATCACATACCATATTTTTGAGGTTGTGTATGTTACCCGACACATAATTCAATCTCAAATTTCTTCTAGCCAAGATTTCAAATATAATTTTAAGCCTTACCTAGAACTACAAATTTTATATAATGGATTTCTATATATAATCAATCGGATTAGATGTTATAATATAAAAAACATAAAAAATATTGTGATCTTGCAATTATTGATAGACAGTTTGTAATAGTAGTTATCTTGAAATTATATGTCATATTTTATGGAAGTTGTTCAAAATATATATTGAAACAAGTGCCACAAGTGGTTTTGTTCATTCATGTTGAAGCATAGAAAAAAAAAAGTTGTTGAATGTGGTTGTCAAAATTCAACTCTCTATTTTGAATATGGTGATCAATACTTATATGAAGATGGATTGACTAGAGATGATAAAATTTCCTTTCTTTTTGAAAGATCGTGTGTCTAAAGCTGTAGTTTTAACATATAAAAAGTATTATAGACACGGGTGAACACTTTCGGTTTTGCTAAAATGGATCTTTATAAAAGCATATAAGCATATACATCAATTTTTTAGATATTTTTACATTATGAAAACAAGTGAAATCTTCGTGGAATTTTTAGTGAAATACCCTTTTAAGTAGATATGAGATCTTGGAATACATTATGATTGTGTCATATGCTAATTGGCCCCTCATTGTTAGCTATCCAAAAATAAAAAATATTAATTGTTCATTCATCCCCGCACACATAAATAAATTTGATACCAATATCTCCTCATTTTTCTATACACAAATTTATTGATGTGGGAGTTGTCTTTCATTTCAAAAGTGGTTCTTTTGTCTTTGAGAAGAAAGGAAATAAACTTCCTATCATGTTTCTAGTTGTTGTTTGTAGAGGAAGAAAAATATTGAGGATTAGGAGTGGTGTATTTTGGTCTAACACTTAATTGTATTGTTTTGTTGCTTTTGTTTTTGTGCACCTAAGTCTGTGGGGATCTGTAACACTTCTAACTATGTTATAAGGGTATATGTCAACAACCACTTAGTTTTTTTCTCCTTATCTTTTATTTCAAGTTGTTGTATTTTCTCGAAAATTGTATCTCCCTTTTTGCCATTCCATGTATGATTATGAATATTTGTCTCTTTCAAACTCTCCTCCACTTGAAACACCCCACTGTTTGTGCATTTTCTAGCACTAAGTTGAGGGAGTCATTACTTGGTGGCATAGTTGGTCAACGTGGTCTCAAGGAATGTATGGATAGAAGGATTCATACAAAATGGTTGGTTGAACAGCCTTGTGATAGGGCATAAACAACCAGCAAAGCACATTGGAAAACATATTTTTGTTAGTTTCCCCAACATTTAGAAAAATGGGAGATTTAGACCAAACACGTGAAGTATTTTCTAATGCAAAAAAAAAAATTCGGGAATGCCATGCTTGCTGGATACGCACAAAATTATTTACAAAAAATTCATTGGGAACTGCAAGTGAATGCAAGTCACTAACCTAAAGCGAGGATGAAAAGCCCCATGTTGTTTTCTTCCAGCAAACATTGAATATATGTATGGTTTTCCCCTTTTAACTTGTATTAAATTCTACATCATCATTTCAATATTTTTCAAAATTAAATGTTGAATGATAGGGAGCATTATTCCAACAAATGAAATAATATTTCCCGACATGAACTCTCAAAATATCATCAACAAAAAAACAAATCGAAAAAATAAAACTCGATCTTGAAAGTCACGCATCGAGCGCCACACCCAAGTATACCGCAAACCTGAAACTCCTAACATGTCCCTTGGTAATGTGGAACACCATGGGATTACTAAACCAAGTCATTTGAATTTATTTAGCATCCTGAGAAGTCAAATTTTAAAGCCACTTAGATTAACAGTCACTTGTGTGACGTGTTCGTTTTAATAAAATGCGATCGATTTCATCTTACTGATTTGGTTGCAGCTTAGTTTGAGAAAAATATAAAACCACTACCTCTACCTCTTCTCTAAAAACAAGAGGATTTTAAACCATCTTTATTTCAATGAAAATGCCTTCTGAAACTAATTTTATAAGTGGGTTTTGGGGCCCACTTGGTCGTTTGTATGACAAGAGTTGCTAATGATATTACGATAACTTGCCCAAGACTTTCCGTTTTAGCTTGAGTTGTGCTTATGGTAATCAACTTCCGTCAAGCACTAGGGATTCTATATATATGGGGGAATAAGTAGGAATCATAAAAATTTGTGATGGAACTTGAACGAATGTGTTTGAGACCCCGTGTAAGCACTTTTGCTGCTTTGGACAGTTTTCTCAACCTTAGCCAAAATCTCCTTTTTGAGTATCATTTGACTTCTAGCCACGTGTGTGACCTCGTAATACCATTGCAATGCTATGTAGAATTTTATTCGATCTTTTATCTTGCATAACTAAATTTTTAAATGTATGGTGATTTTATCTCTCCACCCTCTTCTCTCTCTAGAAATGACTATGATACTTGATTGATTTTAAAACGTAAATGAATTGGCAAATGTGAATTGGTTTGAAATGAAATGATAATGAGCATGAAGCGTAACTGGATATGACATTGTGAATGGAAACTAAATTGTCTCTTAATTTTCTCTCTCATCCTTTCTCTTTCTCTCTCTACCAACATATTAAGTGCAATTGATTATGAAAGCATGAATGCACGAGAAATGAACTTTTTCTTCTCTCTCTCTCTCTCTCTCTCTCTCTCTCTTCTATTTAATTAAAAAATTTAAGAGTGATGAATGTGTGGATTTATGCCAGTGTAGGGGATTTCCATACTAAGTCTTAGGACCGACACATCACGATTGGAGGTACTTGAACAACAAAAAGAGTTGCAAAATGAAACTTGTGTCTTTAATAACATGTTATTTGAAGGAAATGTAATTCTTTAGAATATTTTAGTGATATTTTCATAAATATAAAGTATTATTTTCATTATTCCCATGATGTATATGATAGTGTTGTGTGTTAGGAAAATGTACTATTTCGAATGTAGTGTACTTTTGCCCATTTAACGAATGTTACTCTTAGTTGTAATTGTATATTATGTTAAGTAAATGGAGTTGATTGTATTATGTTACTTTGGAAAAATATGTCAAAGAATCCTTCTTTTATTGTCAAAATAAGTATAGGAGGATGAAACTGGAACCTTGTCATTTAAAATGTTTATTGTAGCCAAATTTTTTTGATATGATTGTGTTATAAAATTGTTAGCAAGTAATTTAAAATGACATGATTTTACCTATCTACTAGTGTTGCAATGACTTAGGAAATCACTTAATCTTCAAATAAAAATATCAAGTTACATTTGTGTTTTTTTTTCATATTGAGTGGAAAGCAACAAAACAAACATATAACTTGAAATATTTACCTTTGTTGAATGGAATGACCATCTATGGTAAGCTCCAAGTTAGGGTAGCTCCAAACATCTTTTGTAGACTTAGAGACTTATAGGTATCATACGTGTTTGTGTAATCCTCCCCTGAAACCTAGTTGAGAGCATTCATATAGGTATGAAAGTGTGTAAGAATGCCTTAGTGCAAGGCATAACATAATTTTAGTGGCATACGAGATGACATATTGAGCTTGAAATATCTTAGTAGTTTTAGAGACTAAACAACATTAAAAGGGGAATATATTAAACAGTTGTTGGGTCCCCAGGGAGAGTTAGGTTATGCATTAATACACTATTAAGTTTTTAATTGTAATGGAAAATGTGTAACTTTGTGTTATTTGACAAAGTACCCTTGTTAATAGCTTTTAATGTTGTGGGGATTAATCGCAACATGATAAATCTTTATTATGATGTGAAAGAGGATGTGAGTGGATCCATGTGAGAGAAATTGATTTTGAAAACATAGTTTCCCATTAGAGAATATAAACATAAAATGTGTACGTGTTAAGATAATTCAAATCAACAATGGAGTGATATAATTTTATTGGAATTCAAATAAACAAACCAAATCTTATGGAACCCTTTATAAGATAAGTGTAAAATGAAAGTGATAAATTGTAGTCTTGGAATACCTCAAGTGGCATGAAGGCTTTGCAAGACAGGGGACATTTGATTACTCTAATTTTATCTTGTGGTAGGGTGTAGAAACCCTCAAGTAAAAAAGAGTGTAATACATCGAGTGACCTCTCTTGATGTTAATGAACAAGGAGCTATGATGTATTGTTACCAAAGATTGTAAATATTACCTTAGAAGGATTTTAAAACGTATAAAATTATATAAATTTTTCATTTGAACCCCTTTTGTCCCCTCTTAGATAAATGTGTCCCTTAGTATGTAGTAGTGGATTACCATGTGCTTCTTATATGGGGTAGTTTCCCACCATCCAAGAAATCTTTTGAAGCTAGGAGATCATAAAGCCTCTCTTAAGGTTATTGATGGAAGAAACACTAATGCATATTCTCACAACTATTTAAATTGTTCCTTAGAAGGCATTTGAGAAGCACGTAGTTGTTGGGTGTTCTTGTTTTATACGTTTAATCCTTGATGGTCAAGAGAAATGACGTAAATATTAGGGAGTAGTGTCATAACTCCTTGTAGTCATGAATCCCTAAGTGTAAATTATGTATCATTTGGATTATAATTGTTCAAAAATAAATTCAATAGTGAGACCAAAGTATGTACATGAGTTAATGATATTTTGGGTTAGGGGTAATGTCATATTTGAAGTCCTTATAAATCAACTAGACATTTTTATGTTGTTAAAAATAAATAATAATTTCTCTTGGTGAGATCAAACTTTCAAGCAAAAAAAAGATATGTATAAATCTAAATCAAATTTCTTGATGCAAAAATGTTGAATGTATTCAAACGAGTTATTGAACTATAAAGAACTATAACACAAAAATAATGGTACTTGTGATGGAAGGATGTTTATGGGAAGAGGTATCTTGAATCAAATCCAACCTTAAATCCTAAGAATTCCTTCCTTGACCTCACGATAGTTCTCTTGTCTAGCAAATGTAGATTTTAAACATCAAATATACATCTTGAAAAGCGAGAATGTTAACCTTTTGTTAGATCCTTTTCGAAATGATGACAAAATTTAACGTCTATGTAACATATTTTGAGAAACAAAACAATAACGTAAGAATGAGTATTGGGAGGCTCGTAGTTGTTTAAAATGAATTTATTAATAAATGACCTATGGATAACTAATAGAATTGGAGAAAGGACTCATCTGCGCATTCTCCGTTAAATACTAATGCTCTAGAAAATAAAGTAAATTAAGTTTGAAAAATAGGAAATTGTAAACCTTATGTGTTTAATTCTCTTGAAAACTACAAGTTCATACAATGGAAACCTAAATGTAATGAATATGTAAACCATGAAAAATCCATGTCGTGGAGTATGCCTATCTTGTGTTTCTTACTATAATTGGTTCATTGTCCTGGTTTACGTCATTAAGTAAGACATTGATGTGCACCCTATGTTACCTATCTTATGAGTGGGTTCATGTTTATGTAAGTGTGTTATGTGATGTTAAGTCTATCTATTGGAGCCCATGTGGTGTTGTGTAGTGAGCATTTAAAGTAAAAAAAAAAATTATGGTATTTTTACTATTGTATTTGTGTGTCAAAAGTGTGGGCGTTACAACCAACCCCGCACTATCCTATTGGGAATAATTGGGTGGTATGAAGCTCACATACCATATTTGTGAGGTTGTGTATGTTACCCGACACATAAATCGATCTCAAATTTTATTTATTCCGAGGATTTCAAATATAATTTTAAGCCTTACCTAGAACTAGAAATTTTATATAATGGATTCCTATATAGAATCACTTGGATTAGATGTTATAATATAAAAAACTTAAAAATACTTTGTGATTTTGCAATTATTGTGACATGTTTGTAATAGTAGTTATCTTGAAATTATATGTCATATTTTATGGAAGATGTTCAAAATATATATTGAAACAAGTGCCACAAGTTGTTTTTATCATTTGCATTGAAGCATAGAAAAATAAAAATTGTTGAATGTGGTTGTCGGAATTCAATTCTCTAGTTTTGAATATGATGACCATTACTTATATGAAGATGGATTGACTAGAGATGATAAAATTTCCTTTCGTTTATGAAAGACCATGTGTTTAAAGCTGTAGTTTGAACATATAAAAAGGATTTTAGACACAGGTGAACACTTCCGGTTTATGCTAAAATAGAGCTTTATAAAAGCATATAAGCATATACATTGAATTTTTAGATATTTTTTACTATATGAAAACAAGTGAAATCTTTGTGGAATTTTTAGTGAAATACCCTTTTAAGTAGATATGGGATCTTGGAATACATTATGATTGTGTCATATGCTAATAATTGTGTTCAGGAAAATATTTAAATATTGTAAAATAAATGTATTTCTCGTGGATTATTCTCTTAAAATTTTACCAACATATGAAAAATTGGAAACTCTACAAAAAGATATATTCATGCAATACACTAATTTCTTTAATACTATAAAGTTGCAAGTGCCATACTACGGGTGCATAGAAAATGTGGAAACATATAAATCCAAGGAATTTAAAAGCATTATTTACTCTCGATTAATAATTCAGATTTTTTTTTTTTGGTAAAATCAAACAAATCAATGTTTATTATTAACTAACTTGAAATATACTTTTATGACATAACATTGTATTGTAGAATCTAAATTGTCAAAAACACTATTATTATTCTTAACATATTTTCATAAATTCATTCATGATCTATATCATTAAGTGTGTTCTTTTTTGTACATTATTTATTTTACACTAATAAATATTTTTATATTTGAGAATCACAAATACCAATGAATGATGTTACTATGAATAAATACTTATTTTTCTACATATAAATGTATTGTTACAAATAAATGAATAAATCCATAATAACTACTATTATTAATTTACAATAAAAATAAATTTTAATTTTAATTTAATAAAATACATATTAAGTACAATATTAAGTACAATTATTAGCAATGTAATACTTTTAATAAATCCTTCAAACATGGATGCTTTCCCTTTGTCTCGCATGAACACTTTAATCCTGTTTATTAGACGCATTACATGCATAGAATATTTAATATTTAATAGGTTTCAGAAATAGGCATCGATATAAGGTAAAAATACCGTGCAATATATTTTATTTGTTAGGCCTAAAATTTAGTAAGGTCGTTTTATGGAGTATGTGTAGAAGGACCCATTTTTGTAAAAGTTAATCTTTATTTTGAGAAGCTGTATCTTTACTATCACTTGTGTTTGTGCCTTTAACGAAAATGTTGCTATGCTGATTTCCATATTAAAATATTTTAAAATTGTTTATATTTAAAAAGTACTCTCAATAAGAAGATTGTTGGTGTAAGAGAAATGTTGATGTAAGGTTGTAAGTTGAATATATGTTAATTGTATTATTAGGTTTATATAGGAATATGATTTAGATTTATTATTTATAGAGCATAAGTTATATGTATTGGTTAAAATTGATAATATCAAATTTAATATACTAGTAGACATTAAGGTTGAAAGCACTTAATTTATTAATATTTTGAATTATCTATAGGGATAGGTTAGAAAGGTGGGCTAAAGAAGAGGTGGGGTTAATTTTAACATTAAACTAAAATACCTTAAAATTATAAAAGGAGTGTTGTTATCAAGTTAAATTATAATCTCTTTTTGGAATAATAAAATACGAATTAGAAGATTATTAACCAAGAAATATTAATATTGTAGAAAAGTAAGATTTAATATACTTTCGAACACAAATGATATTATTTCACCATCTTAATTATTTGAAGAACTATTGATAAATGAATAAAATTTAACATTAACATAATTATAGTATGTCTTTAGAAATATATTTCTAGATCAACATGTTATACCATACTTTTATTAAGTATGGAGTTATGGTATATGACTAGTTAAGTGTTTCTAGATTATTAGTTTATATTAATTTTTTATTAGTAAGTCGAATTTTCATTTTTAGCTTCATTTTTCCTCTTTTCATTTTTCTTGTATTCCCTCTCCCTCTTCTTTATGGTTTTGGTTAGTTTACAACCAATTTTTATTTTTTTTAAGATGATGTCCATATTTGTATCATGAAAATGGTTATATCTCTATTAAATAATATTCACTTACATTTTCTAAGCCTATGTGATCCAAATTTAAATTCCTTATAAATTTTTAAGACTTTTTTTGGTTAGATTTTACTTGCATCAACGTATAAACCAATAAATCACAATTTAAAATTAAAAGATTTATGAATACAAAGTGCACTAATATATTTAAAATAAATCACACAAAAATTATAAGATGATGACCATTTTTGTACTATGTAAATGGAGATATCTCTATTAAATAATATTCACTTACATACTCTCTCTAAGCCTATGTGACTCAAATTTAAATTCCTTACAATTTTTTTAACCTTTTTGCTTAGATTTTATGCACAACATTTACACCAATAAATCACAATTTAAAATTAAAAGATTTATGAATAGAAAGTGCATTAATGTATTTAGAAGAAGCCATAGAAAAAACCTATAGAGAAAACTTGCTAAAATATCCTTACATTAAAATATATATGGTTGATTAGTGATGTTAACATTATTTTTATTAATAAATTTATTATTTACTTTTTTAATAGCATCAATACTAATAAATTAATCGATACTTCAAAAGGTTGATGATAAAAAAATTCATTTTTATTTATATTAAAATAATAACAAATTTGTTAATTTTTAAAACTTATTATAAAAATAATATTTGATGAAATAGCCCTTCAAAGGTGCTATATATAATTAGTTCTAAAAAAATACTTATACCAAAAATTTAAATTTAAAAATATAAAAAGATGAAAATGATAAGAATTGAATTAATTGTATTATATTAATTTGTTTGTTTATTTAATTTAATAAATGAATATAAAGGCTCTCACCATACATACTTTAAGAGTAAAGACCTAATAATTGACACTATAGCCTTGAATATAGTACAAGAAACAAGAAGACAACAAATACGTAGTCATTGAATGGGGTGTGATCCAACATTGTATATGATGGAGAAAACGTGTCGTCATGTATAAAAGTTCCACTTCCAAGAAATACCAATAAAAAGGGGATAATTCCAAAATCATGTCTCGAGATAAATTAAGAGATAATTGCTCTATATGAAATCAATGAATTATTAGCAACCTAGATGTTGTCAAAGAAACTTTCAAAAAGGCACATCCATATTTAGTTTAGCTCAATGCTTTTAGGGGGGTAGTCCAATGAGTTTACAAGTGCGTATGCATATGATTTTGGCTATATGAGTCTATCCTATAAGAAATTCCTTACAATTGAGTTGAGATAGATATTGACACTTTCATGAGCTGCTAAAATGGACATTGGATGCATCCGATTTTCCTATCCCAATACAACCATTTACCTTTCCAAGGTGCAAGCTTGTTTCGGAAATTAAAGATGAGATATTTCAGATTATTTTTAACCCTCCCTTTAAAGAGTGAAATTACCAAATACTAACAAGGAAGGACACTAAGTTTGAAAAAAGGATTCTTGAAATATGAAATTAGTTTCGACATTGGTATTGAGGAAGAAAAGCCCACCTCTTTGCAAAATCGAGGCTCTACCAAAGATTCTTACTAAAGGTCCAAAATTATTTTAACATTTTTATGGATCATAATTCTTATCCAAACTTGTTATGATTATATCATGAGTTAAGTGTCACACCATAAGTTGATAATGGTCTCCTTTTTGATTGAATTTTGAAATTGCATGGATTAGATGCATGTAATTCTTAGGCTCGGTTGTCGAGGACTAAAGGGTTATCCGAACCTTATCCATTATTGTTTCGTATCCCCATGGTGTAGACAAAAATCACACACTTTAGTCATTATTTAGTCTCGATCTCATACTACTATTTAGAAGGTTTTGAGTGAAGAAAGTACTAATTAACCCTTGTCTTTTAGCCATCTTATTTTATTTTATTTCATCATTCCCGACCTCTTGCATCCACATGCCCAATCAGATTTTGTTATTTTGCATCATTTTAGCTTTGACTGGGTGCCCAAACTAGTCTTGGTGTGCCCCATCCTTTTAAACTTTCCCGCCACTTTTTGGGCATTTTCTAGCCGTTTCATCTTCTTATTTTTTTGTGGTTGGCCATTTCGAGGTTAATTATGAAATCAGATCAAGATAACCCTATAAATATAAATTTATGAGACCACAAAGAGGGACTAAGAACTAGTCGCTACTATCATCCACCTAGGGTTGCATTCATTCAGCTCCATCACATTGGATAAGGTTGGTTCATCTACATCACACAAGCATAGGAGGGGATTCTATTCTATTTCATACATCATTCTACATCTATTTATTTCTCACTACTTCAAAAAGTGTGACTGACACAAGAGCACCTAAGGCACATGATGCGCGCACACACTAGAACTACATTTGGGTCCGAAATGTAGTGCAATGCCCAGTTAGTAAGCCCACTATTGTGGTAGCTGAGGTCGATCTGACCCATTCATTTACATTATGTTTTTATGGGTTTGATTCTTCTTATGGTCTCTTACAGGCTTTCTTTCATCTTAGATTATCAACGAAACCTAACGTTATGTAGTGAATCGATGCAACACACAACCAGGGTTTCGGACTACCTCTGAACCTATGAAAATTGGTTATGGACCTTTTTCATAGACCAGGGTGCCCATTTTGCAGACCAGAGTTCCCATAGGTGCCCACGTCCCTTTCCAGGAGCTCCAGTCTAGATAATTAGTCCATATTTGTCCTTGTCAAGACCTTTGCGTAGTCATTCCCGCTTCGAGTTTATTCTTTTTATTCTACGACATAGTTCAACGAGATATTCAAATCAGCTAAGTCATTTCTATACTTCTTTTACATATTAGGGTTTCTTCTTTTATTAGATTAGTTTATTGGGTTATTTTCCATACTTGTCTATTGCATTCATTTACTATATTTACACTTCATTCCAGTTTGTATTAAATACACATATTCCTTATCATTTTTAGCTAATCATTTGGGTGAAACCAACTCGATCATTCACACTTATAGGTTCTTCATTCATTTATTTGTATCCTAGGGTTTGGTCATGATGAGTATCTCAATAAATGATTATTTTCTTTCAAATATTGGTTTACTACACACGAGTCCAACATTTTCTTGCTACTACTCGCATTCATCCTAACATGCATCTAAAATTAGTTTATTAAGAATTTGTCGATGTATTTTCTTCACACATAGTATTTAAGTCTAACCTTCCTGCTAATGTTCACACTTTTGAGAATGACCCACCTCTACATATCACATGTCTTATTCATAATGGAATTACTTGTATAAATCTGATTATTAGCAACAATATAACACCAATAATCACAATAATGCAAATAAATGATCTAAATATACAATTAGAATAACTTAGCCACTTCGAGGGGAAACCTCCAAACCATACAATAAGACTCAAATGCTCAATCTAATGATCAACTACTACCTAATAACCCCTATATATACTATTCCTATGCTATGGTCAACACTAAGGCCGACCCACTAATGATAATATAACATAAATGAAAGAGATACATCATGATAAGAAGTTATGATAGCCACAAGTTAGCTATATATATCTAATGTAAGATATATGATTAAGGGCATAGCATGCCCCTCCCCTTTGAAGAAAAATTGTCCCCAATGTTGAGAAGCTCTAAATGTTGCTTGAAAGAAGTTTGCATCCTCGCAAGTTGCGTCTTCATTATCTAGATTTTTCCACTTGATCAAATACTTAGTGATGACCCTTGTCCTCAATCATTTAGTGCATTTCTGAAGGATGCATTATGGTTCTAGGATGATTCTTCCCTCTTCATCAATCTCTGGTAACACTGTCTGGGCTGATACCCTTTGACCAATTACCTTCTTCAGGAAAGATACATGAAAGACTGGATGAATTCAAGTAGCCGAGAGGAAGCTCCAATTTGTATGCTACACTTCCAATCTTCTGTAACACTTGATAAGGGCCATAATACTTAGGTGAAATCTTGTTATCATTTTTATGTTGTTTCAAGGAAATTTTCTTATATGGTTGTAAACAGACAAAAACCAATCACCGACTTCAAAATGTCTTTCAATGTGATGTTGGTCTGCCTGCTGCTTCATGCAATTTTGTGACATGGCCAAATTCTCCATGAGACTAGAAAGCACCTCTTTTTGGTGCTGAATATGTTGTTCAACTCCTCAAACCCTTGGTTGCACTCTCAAAGATGAGGTGATAGATGGTGGATGGTACCCATATAATGCCAAGAAAGAAGACATTTTAGATGAAGTATGAAAGGAGGTGTTATACCACCATTCTACTAGATGTAACCATTGGACCCATCTTGCTTGTGTATCTGAGGTAAAACAACTAAGATATCCCTCCAAGAATTTTTTTACCACCTATGTTTTCCCATCAAACTGGGGGTGATAAGAGGAACTACGAGATAGTTACGTGCCCAACTATGAGAACAAGTCAGTCCAAAAATTACTAGTAAAGATAAGGTCTCGGTCACTTACTATAATCTTTGGTTTCCCATGTAGCTTCTAAAATATATCCCTGAAGGCTGCTGCTACTATACTCATAACAAATGGATGTGATAAGACACAAAAATGGGCATATTTGGTGATCCCGTCCACCACCACCATGATTATATTTTTACCTTCTCGATTTAGACAATCTTTTGATGAAGTTCATGGACACCTCTTCCCATCTCTAGCTAAGAATAGATAGAGGTACTAAAAGACCAGGGTCTTAATTGTTTCACCCTTATTTTTCTAAAAAACCATGCATTCGCCACAAATTTTTGGACATCCCCTTTTTCTCTTCCCAAAAAAATCATGCTTGATTCGATGATAAGTATTCAAGAATCCAGAATGCCCCCTAATGGAGAAGTATGGAGCTTAGATAGAACCCTATTTTAAGGATTGAATTCTTACATAGATATAATCTATCTTTATGCCATAAAGTATCTCCTTTCCATACAAATTTTTCTGACATGCTTGGATCTTGTTGGAGATAATGAATGAGATTTTGTGTACCTGGGTAATTTTTCCATTCAAACCTTGCATCCTCAAGCCAATCCTCATGTAATATAGATATGACACACAAGAATGCCTTGCTTGATTCATCCTTCCTAGATAAAGCATCAACAACTATATTTTCTTTACCTTTCTTGTATATTATCTCAAAATCATACCCCAACATTTTTTAAACCCATTTCTGTTTTTCTTCAAATGATAAATGTTGCTCTAAGAATTATTTAAAAATATCATGATCTGTCTTTACTTTGAAATGTTTACCCATTAGATATGGTCTCCATTGCTTCACTACATGAAGTATGGCTAGCATTTCTTTCTCAAAAATTGGTTTAGATATATTATTACCTTTGAACTGATGGCTCTCAAATCTAATGGGTTGATCTTCTTGCATGAGTACTTCCCCCATACCAAACCTTGAAGCATCACATTCAACAATGAATGTTTTGGAAAAATTTGGGTTGGCTAGAACCGGAGTGGTGCACATGGCCTCATTCAACTTCTCAAATTCCTTAGTAGCTTTCTCATTCCAATGGAAAGAGTCCTTCAATAAAGTTGTGAGTGGTGTTGCTATGCTACCATAATTCCTTACAAATATATAATAATAACTTGTAAGCCCTAAAAATCCTCGGAGATTTTTTAGGGTTTTGGGAACCTTCCATTCAAGCATGGATTTTATCTTGTTAGGATCCACTTTAACACCTTCATAAGAGATAATATGACCCAAATATTCAACCTCCTTAACTCCAAAATAACACTTAGAAGGCTTTGCATAAATTTGATGTTGTTCAAGAGTTTCCAACACCTTATTTACATGATGCAAGTGTTCCTCCCATGTTTTACTATAGATTAATATATCATCAAATAACACTAAAACAAACTTCCACAAAAATGGCTTAAAGATAGAATTCATCAAGCTTTGAAATGTAGAGGGTGCATTTGTTAGTCCAAAAGGCATTACCAAGAACTCATAATGTCCTTCATGTGTCCTGAAGGTTGTTTTATGAACATCTTCATCCCTGATTCTAATATGATGATATATAGAATGAACATCAAGTTTTGTTAAGTAAATGACATCATGTAACTCATATATCATTTCATCAATTATAGGAATAGTTAACGTATCTTTAATTGTGTACTTATTGAGTTCCCTATAATCTGGACACATGTGCCAATTGTCATCCTTTTACTCGTACCATCACTACGAGCAAAGAGTAAGCACTTTGAATATGACGAATAAGTCCTACTTCTAACATCTATTGAACTATCTTTTAAATATCATTCTTTTACATATAGGGGTACCTATAAGGGTTGATGTTCGGTGGTTGACTCCCTAGTACTAGTTGGATGACATGGTCATGGTATCTTTTTGGAGGTAAACCCTTTGGCATTTCTCTAAACACCACTAAGTGCTCATCTATAACTGCTTGCATATATGAGGGTATAAATGTATTTGAATGATGTGCTTCCAATGAAAATAGTTGTGCCACAAACCCCTCTACACCTTTTCTAATCAATTTTTGCATCTGATGAGAACTTACCAACTATGGGGACTTTTCTCTTAGTCCTTTTAGTTTAAAAGTCCTCCCTTCTGACTAAAATCACATGAACAAATCTTGGAAATTCATTTCAATGGTTCTTAATGTAGTAAGCCACTGAACTCCTAACACAATGTCTACTCCTCCCATGGCAATGACATACATATTGATAGTTAGCAAGTAATTTCCCATGATGAGATTAATGTTATGGCATTTTCCTGAACAACTACAATTTTTCCCATCGGTGATCATGACTTGACATTCTCGGAGCTGGATAAACAAAGTAGTTCAAGCGTCATCGCTAACTTATGATTGATGAAGTTGTAAAGTACTTCCCGAATCAATCAACATTCTTACCATCCGGATTTTTAAGAATCCAATTACTTTGAGAGTTTTAGGGTGCTAATACTTGAAATTGCATGACATGATATTATAGGTGCGGGATCTCTTAATTCCTCTTGTGGCTCTACTTCTTCATCTTCTTCATTAGGCCCTCAATCTAGAACAACTTATTTTCAGCACACTTATGTCTGGTCCAAATTTTTGTCACAATTAAAACATAACCATTTAGCTCTCTTTTCTTAAATTGTTTGAGGTGTTAGTCTAACTAATCGAGGGAATGATGGTGGAAAGGTGTTATGATCTCTGATATTATCGATAGTTTGTTTCCTATTAGAAAGAAATTTTTCCTTTGTCCTACGTGCCATGATCATAAAATCAAAACCTTATGAGGATTAAACATGCACACCTCGGTCTCAATTTTTTTCTTTAAGACCCCTAAGAAATAAGTCATTCGATTATCTTCAGGAATATTTTCCACCCATAAGGAAAGGTTTTGGAATTGATGGATGTAATATTTGACTTTTCCCGTTTGTCTTAGCTTTGCTAATTAACTGAAATAATTATCTAATACACTATAACTATAGTGCAATTGCAGCTCTTCAAAGGTGAATACTATCCATGTAACATTGAGGCAACAATTTTTCCTTCGAGAACATAACCATCAATACCAAACAAATTGGTCGGTTCAAGATACAAGGATGACAAGGTAACCTTTTGTCCCGATGGATATGATGAAGATCAAAGAAATTATCCATCCGGTTAATCCAATTGAGTGGATCCAATATATCGAAGTTACACATTTCCAATTTTGGAATAATGTTATGGGCCTACAAATTGTTTGTATTTGGATTATTCATGTTTGTAGATCCACCATGACTAGTTAAGCCGTAACTACTATCTCATCCTTATCGTGGATTTTACCCAGAGTGATGGGATTCTTTTTGCCTCTTGTCGAAGGCCCCGCCATGATGCCCAAAAATGGTAGGATTTAGGGATCAAGGTCAAAATTTAGTGTTTAGGATTTCAATAGGAATTTGGTCAAATGTCAAAAAACTCAAATAATAAAACTCAAACTAATAATCCTCTTTCAAATGTAAATAACTTAGAAAATTTCTCAACTTACACCCTAGGTAGCCGAATTATGAAATAACATAAAACCACTATAACATTTTTAAAAATACTTGAAATTTGTAGAGGAGCGTATTTGACTAATTTTTCCACACCAAAAAAAAATTGCAAACAAATTTGCTACCAATTTTGAGATATGGCCAAACCTTCACAATTAGGGTTTGATGCAGCATTGGCCGAGTTCAAGCTCTGATACCACTTGTAATGGAAATACTTGTATAAATATAATTATAATTAGCAATATAACACCAATAATAACAATAATGTAGATAAATGATCTCAATATGTAATTAGAATAACTTAGCCACTTCGAGGCGCAACCTCCAAACCATACAATAAGACTCAAATGTTTAACTTTGATGATCAACTACTACCTAATAAACCCTATATATATTGTTCCTATACTATGGCCAACACCAAGGCTGACCCATTAATGATAATATAACATAAATGAAAGAGATACATCATGATAAGAAGTTATGATAGCCATGTTGACAATTTTTGCACTTGTGCAAAAATGGGCAACTCAAAACTTTTTTGTTACAATGAAAGTCATGGGATAAGTATACCTAAGCTAAGGGAGTTTTGACATTATTGGTTACTACTAGATTAATTAATGATTAAGTGAAATCTGCAGCTATGTTTGTTGTTACAAAACGTAATAGATCACATAGTCTGCAATTTTATGATACCTTTAGCAAAAGAATACAAGGGCCCCGAAGGATAGCTATGTCGTCTTGATGAAGACATAGAATTATAGAATAGGTGAAGTGTTGAGTTTTGGGACAAAAACATAAGTGCAGATTACAGAAATCAGAGTTCATTACTGAATGTTACAGTTTCTCATTAATGCTCTTTCCTTCATGATTAAGACATTCAATTAAATGACTGAGTTGTTTAGTTCATCATACAATCCATACAAAAAGTTGAAATGTAGAAAGAAATATACAACTCATTTACAAAATTCAATGTTTTATTCATAAGGAAATTTCAAATGTTCCCACACAAGCCGTGGGATGTAACTGAAATTAAAGTACGATTCTTCAAATAAGAGGTACAAATACATGAAAAAGAAAGTAAAGAGTATGAGTGAACCCATAATTGCCTTGGGGTTCTTTTCATTATTTGGAGTAGCTCTATTCACACCTTTTCTCCTTTCTTATCTTCTTTGTACTTGAAAAAGAATAAACTCGCCATCGCTTTGAGCTCGGGGATCAATTCATATTCATTATTGTCCTAGTTTGTGCATATGAATCTCTTCAAAACAGGAGATATAATTTACTTGAATATCAAACTACATACATGCTCTACTTACTCGAAAGAAGAAAGAGAAAAGAAAAGAAGAAACATGGACATAAGAGAGGCCAAAAACCTAAGTTTTTTTAACTATTTTCTTAAATGTGTAGGTACAGTTAGTGCAACTAAGATTAAATAGACAAGTCATAAGTACAAAGTTGAAAGAATAATTAATGTAACTCAAACTCAATATTTTATTCAAATGGAATAGGTTATGGTACTGAAAAGAGACTACCAATATAAGCACATGTTTCATTGCAGAATCAAGAAGAATCGATTTCAAGAAGTGAAGTTGATTAGAAAAAAGGGTACAACTGAAACAGAATGCAAAAAGAAGATTTTGGGAAAATTTTGACAGGTCTTTACCATGTAAAATGGACATTTACAACTTTTCATCATGTTGCTTTCAACTACTACATGCTTAAAATAATTATTTAAATCAAGTAAGTGATACAGAAAAGTAGTAAAGCATGTCATGATCAAGATAAATATCTATGATGTCTCATTTTTATCTAGCTTCAAACATGAAGTGTTATGTTCCATATTCTGAATTAGAAAATACAACTACTATAGCTAGAAATGGATGGAAGAGAGAATTTTGGAAAAAAATTGCAGGGATTTGCCATGAAAAATCAACATTTCAGATTTTCCAACATGTCAGAAATGTTACTATAAAGGAAATAAAGCATCTATGTAAAAGAAACAAGTTATAGAGATCTTAACAAGCATCTGAATCAAGGCTTATGCCTAAAATAGTATTAAAACAGATGAACTGCTTGTAATTTCCAGAAAGCACATACAAGATACATGAAAGATAGATACAAAAAAGAGTATCTCATAGTACAAGACCAAGAACAATAAGAGTTGTAGTAGTTTCTGAAAGTACATATTTCTCATGAGAATCGAAAAGAACCAAGTAGATAAAAATTACACAAATGAAAACTATGGAGCCTCATTGTTTTGACATAAGATTGCAAGATCAAGCTAAAGCTGCAAATCAATGGATACTTTTATGGTTACCTGAATGCAAGTGCTTCATTGCCAATTTGAATCCTAAAGAGAAATCTATGCATAATGATTCTATTCAACTGACTAATTTTACACAAAGACCAAGAACATACTCTCATTCAATTTATGTTAGAATTACATAGATTATTGCAGAGTGCTTTGCATGTTTAAGAAGACTACAACCATTATGACATATTCTCATAGCATCATTCAAATGACTCAACAAAGAACATATTTTGAAGTCTTAAGAATACAGTCAAGGAATGAAATCATTATAGTTTTTAAATGGAAGGGAGGGATGTTAGTCAAGATTAAATTGTATCCTATAGTGGATATAATAGTAAAAAATGGAGGCACAAATCTTCAATGGCATGTATATCTAGTTCTATTCAGAATTAAGAAAATGACAAACAACAACAATCATGCCCAATTTCAATGTTGAAATAAGCTCAACAAAATAAAGGAAAATTGTATGTTTAGAAAACACAGGGTCTATGTGGTTGTAGAATGATTAAAGCACTTAAGAAACAATTTCAGAGAGCCACAAAGTATCATCCAGGCCAAACCCTATTACGAATACATGGAAGCCTCCTAAAACCTAAAAGCATCATGCATGAAATAGATATATGAAGGTTATTATACAAAGACAAATCTACAGGGGTGTCATAAGTGTCATTCTTGCATAGGTCTATATCTATCCAGGAGAGGAAGTATTTTTCAGAACAATAAAATGAAAGACGATTCATATTTTCTGAAGAATATTACAAACAAAATACAAACCTAAATATAGAAGTTCAGGCACAGATTTTCATTTGGAAAATATCAAAATCAGAGTAACAGACAAGAACTCACTGTTTTATAGTCAAGAAGTTGAAACTTATAAGCAACAAAATGATGAAGTAAAAATTGATACGCCCATGAGAATTTTTGAACTCAAGAGTCAAGCGGGAGCAAGAAATCACAGAACCCACAAATATTTCCAAGAGTTTCAGTGATATATTTAAAGAAGAAAATAAAACAAAAGTGTACGTGTACAAGAGAAGATTAGCTCACCTATAACCACTCATGGTGGAAAACACTCACAACCATATTTCTCAGAAATCTCTGACAGAGTGAAGACACAAAACATATAACTCTGCCTTGAATTCCAACCAAGGTTTCGAAATCCAAATCTACAGAGCTTGAGAGAAAGGAGACAACGTTACAGAGAAACCCCATATAGCTCTGCAATAAGCTAGATAACTATAAATCCAAGCTCAAATCTTACTCAGAAAAAATGAACCAAGCTCACAGACCCCAAAAATGGCAGCCAAGAGAAAAGGAAAAGAGACAGAGACCTCCTCTACGTTAAAAGCTGAGCTTCAAGAAAATAAAAATGGCAGAGAGATCAAATACTTCCACTCACGGATCCTCATAGAGCTCAAAAGGTTACAGAGATCTTGAAGAATTAAATGAAGCTCAGAGCTAGAAGAATCAAAAACATGGAAAGGATCATATCTACAACTATGTGAAGAGCTCAGAAGAAGTAAAAAATGGCAGAGAGCCATTTTCGTAGAAGAGTCCAAGCTCAAATGCTCGGAATAATAGCGTTGAAGGAATTTTTTTCCAAGTTTTTCCCGCATAATGAAAACCAAATGAAATGTGCATGAGGGTCGAGCTATTCCTTATCATGCAAACTCAAGAGGTGAGTTTCAACCTAACTCAACCACGGTCAGAAATCAATGGCTCCAGATCGAAAGGATAGAGATCAAAGGTGAAGGATTGATCTCCAAAATCAATGCAAACCACTATGGGTATGATGACAGTGCCACATTTAATTTCCAGGTCAGAAACCCTAACCAAGGGTCAAAAATCCAACCGCCATTCCAAATCAGAGTTAAGAGATCCACGGTGGAGAAGAAACAAGTACCAGATCAAAAGGCTGAGATAAGTTCAACAATACCAACGCAAACTCAACCTGAGTTAACCTTGCCACCGAAAAATGCCGAGGGGTGAGTCATCATGCGAAAGGGGCCAGCCCATGATTAAAAACAAAATCATTACTTTCAAATGTCAAAGATCAACCATAGTCCGAGTTCCCAATATGCAAAGGTCAAATATTCTATGTAATGATCAAGTAAAAGGTGTTTCCAACCTTTTATGCCAAAGCCGACAACTACAAAGTGGAAAAACCATGTATTATAGCATATTTACAAAGTGAACCCATGTGCATCTAGACACAACAATATGTTAAGTCCACAAAGGTGGTCCCCAAAATAAATGGAGGGTATAGTGACATTTAATATATCAGATGGTCACCCTTTTTTATTGCTAAGTCCACCAAGGTGGCCAAACCAAGCAAGTTGGAGGCAGCCCCAACAAGGAGGTTGGAGTGGAGTTGTAGAGTGTCACTCATTTGACCACTTAGAAAGAGATGTCAATGTAAAAGCATGTACACATGGATGATGGTCCCCAAATTGGATTTTTATTTTGCAAATATCATAAATGTTTGAATTATTTACTCACGGAAGAGAAATAATTTGTTGCATGCTTCAAAAGAAGACATAACAAAGAAGAAGATAGAGTTGCATGTTCAAAGGATAAATACTTGCATAGCAAGCAAGCTTATTATTAGCAAATTGTTTACGCTTGTTTTCTTAAAAATAGCACCGTCAACTTCAGTTTGAATCTGATCAGTATTGTAATTAAGGCTAATAATTTGTATTTTTAATTGCATGCTCTATTTTTATTCCTTTATCTATTATTAAGTAAAGGATAAAAATAAGATGCATGGGTGAGTACAAGCCTTAGGCTATTTTTAGGAAGAGGGTAAATTTTATTTTGCTATATATTGTGTGCCTTTGCAAAGAACAGAGGACTTTTTGGATATAGGAGTACTGAAGCAATTTTTGCTAGTTTTCCTTCTGAGTGTGAAGTATTTTCTACCTTCCCAATTACTTGTAGTCTTGTGTATGTTTCTATTAGTCTTATGAATGTAAATTCCCTGATTAATCATCTTACCCTGTTGTAAAATTCAGTAGTTTCTACATAATATTAATGTGCATGTTTATCTTAGTAGTATTGTTGTGATAATCTCCCTCAATACCTCCAAGTGTTTTGCCCTTATATTCTGAAGAAGAACTATTGGTTCGTGCATCAAAAATCCTTTCACATATCAATTGTGCATATACTCAGTCAAATCCCTCATACAAATTTGGTGTATCACCTTAATTTTAATTACTTTACAATCATCTTTTACCCTTAAATCCTAGAAGTAGTTTAGAATACATCAACAAGGAACCAGCCTTGATATTGGAGACTTGCCTCAAAATAGGTATACCCACATATCTGAGGTGTTTCCATTGTATCTACAAAAGAGAGATAAAATTTTGCAAGCTTAGAAAACCTACAGCCATCTCTCTACAGAGTGCATTGGACCGAGAGATAACAATTTTTGGCATGCCCGGTGGGACCCCATGAATCGTATCTGTGTGGAAGTTACGACAAATCCATAGCAGATTTACAATAGTTACAAAGTCACTTTTGGGAGATATCAAGTCAGCAGCCAATTTATTCTAAATATTTTGAGATTTTTGGTGACTCTGTTAAGCTGATATTAGACTAGTATTGCTAGCATGTTACATGCCTAAAGTGACTACGAGATCATCGGTAAGAGGAATTCCTCCTGATTTTGTTTCTTTACCTTTGAATTTTTCTAGAAGGAGAAGAGTTGGTAATACTTTACCTTATAATAGACCTGGTTTTGACAACCCTCCTCCTAATATTCATTTACCATGTATCAATTTCTCTATTAACATCCTAATTTCTCAAATGGTTATTCAACCTCTAAGGAATTTTGTGACCTTTACTAATGACAGCCCATATTCAATCTATGGGAGGTAATACTCTTTTGGATGCTTATGATGTTGCTATAAAAGCTGAAAACAACTTTATTCAAGCTAGAAAATTGGCACCAAGGCCTTTAATTCCTTTTTTGGTAGATTTAACACCTATTCCTCAACCTATTACAATCATAGAACCTATGTTGTAGCCCCATCAGATGATGTATTTAAAGCTTTACAGACTATGGGAAATAAATTGACTTTGATTGAAAACAAAATTACATTACCTAGCAGACCCTATCAGGCTCCTTATCAACAAAATCAACAGAATCAACAAAATAGGCAGCCTTATCAATAGAATCAAAATTATAGGCAGCCTTACCAACGTAAAGGTAGTTTGACCAAAGGCTCCTAGTTCATCTAACACTTTAGTCCCAGTTAATATGGCTACAGAAGAGTGGTGTCAACCTTGTAATCAACCTCATTCAGCTGCAAGTTACCCAAATGCTTTTCTTGAATCTAAATCTTGTTACACAACCTCAATCTAAAACATTTTTCATGCCTCAAATGGAGGGTGGGAAGCAAGAAACTCATGTTTAGAAAGCACCTGAATAGAATTTAGTCAGTTTTAATGAGGAGGATTTCATTGCAGTCACTACTAGGGCTCAAGGAAAAGTTGTTGAAAGTCAAAAACAACAAAATAGGCCTATCCTACCTACTGTCACTGATAAGACAACATCTACAGTCCCAAAGTCAACCAACAATCCTGCTGTTCCTAAAAAAACAAGTGTTCCAGTTGATAAAGGCCATAAAAAAACTACACTGACCCAAGAAGACTGTTTATACCTCAGATATCTAAGGCAGCTGAAGCAAAATCAATTTTACTAAAGCCTACTCTAAGACAGTTGAATCCATCTCTAAAATTGTTGCTTCTTTTAACATTTTTGATGTAATGAAAAAGCATAATGTTAACATCTCAATGTGGGATGCTCTAAGTATTCCTGGACAACAAGATTTACTTTCTCATGAACTAGCTAAGCTGCATATTTCTTCAAATACAACAAAAAAGGAAGTTCAGAAGGTAGACATGGTCCTTGGAATGTTTGAACAAGACCACATTAAAGAAGTTAAGTGGATGGTTCAAAATGTTTTGAATGCTCATGACATCAAGAAACCACCACCATTTTATTTATCACTGATTATTGGGAGAACATCTAGTTCATAATTGCATGGTGGACAGTGGCGCAAGTAGCACAATTATGCCAAAAGCAATTGCAGAAAAATTGGGTCTGTAGTATGAGCCTACAGAAAGGAGTGTCTTATAGCTTGATGGAACTGCAACTAATACAGTTGGTGTAATCAAAAATTTAGAGGTGACGTTACATGCTTGCCCAAATGTTTCTATTCTGCAAGATGTTACTGTTGTAGATTTTCCCCCATACTTTGCTTTATGCTTATCTAGAGACTTCACAACAAAAATAGGAGGTTATCTTTCTTCAGATTGGTCCTTCTTGTTTTTCACTACTCATTACTGGCACTAAAGTTACTATCAATTCAGAACCATTGGCCAGATTTCACATTGAGCCTCACTCTCCAAATGCGGTGGCTAATTATTCAGCCTTAGATCAGTCTGAATTTGATGAGGTAGCTCAAGTTTTAGCATTAGATGGTGTTTCTAACATGTTTATGGATGAAAATACAGTGGAAGAACATGCTCATGATCTTTTTAAGGAAGTTGAAGAATACCTGTTTGGTGTGTATTGTATGCATGAAGAAAATATATCACTTCCCTTACTGTCCAAAACAAAAGATTTAGCAGAAGGGATTTGGAAGCTTAATTTCGATGGAGCTAAGAACAAGAAAGGACATGGAGTAGGTTTGATGCTCACTTCTCCAATGAACGAAAGGTATTTCTCAACTTTAAGTCTCCAATTTGCATATACTTGTAATGTAGCTAAATACGAAGCATTAAATCATGGTTTACTTTGGGCTAGAAAGAAAGGTATCAACATGCTACAGATTTTTGGTGATTCTAGGCTGGTTATCAATCAAGTAAGAAATTTACATGTTTGTAAGAATCCATTAATGAAGTCTTATCGACATAGAGTTTCATACGTAATGGACTATTTCGATGTTATTAACATTCAGTCTATTCCTAGAGCTGAAAACAAACATGCAGACAGACTTGTAGCAGTTGGGGCTAGTTTTTAAGTGATAGAACAAATTGAAAATAAAAAAATCCAACCTCATATAAAGCTAATTTTCATGCCCTCAATGCCTGATAATGATTCAAATTGGCAATTTTTTTAAAGTGATGATCAAATATGTAGGTTTTACAGCAAGAAGAAGCGAGTTTTCTGCAGTTAATCAAGATAAATTACAACACCTATATGGTGATCAGATTATTCAATTGAAGACAAATAAACTTCCTTGAGGTTTGGTCACATTGGAAGACATCTTCATCACACGCGATCATTAGTTAAGAAAGGTCAAGACTAAGATATAAAACCATGTTGATAATTACAAAGAGATCTTAGTTGATGAAGGGAAAAAGTTGTATGTTCCTTGAAGTGTATGTTCCTTTACTGAAAAACAGTCATTTATTGATATTTGCAAGGAGTTTAAGGATGTTTTTTCTTGGAAATACCAAGACTTGAAAGGATTTGATCCCAGTTTAGCATAGCATACAATTGAGTTGCAGCCAAATTCTAAACCTGTTAGATAGAAACAGAGGCCTGTAAATCCCAAAATAGAGCCTCTAATGAGGAAAGAATTATCTAAGTTGATTGAATCAAGTATTATCTTTTCTAGTTAAGCATTCAAGTTGGGTAGCCAATCTTGTTCCTGTTAGGAAGAAGAATGGTGAAATCAAACTATGTGTAGATTTCAGAGATCTTAATAAGGATTCATTAAAAGATCATTACCCACTCCCAAATATGGATCAAATTTTAAGAATAGTTTCTGGTGCAGATAGATTATCTCTCCTAGATGGTTATAGTGGATATAATCGATTTTAGTCCAGAAGAAGATAGATATAAAATAGCTTTTACCACCAAGTGGGGTACTTATGCTTACAAAAGGATGCCTTTTGGTATTTCAAATGCCAGTACAACATTTCAATGTGCAATGGACATGGCTTTCCAAAGCTTGTTAAATAAATGCATTTTAGTTTATTTAGATGACATTATCGTGTTCTCAAAAAACCCAGAAGAACACCTGATACATCTAAGGTAGACCTTTCAATTATGTAGACAGTTTGGGATATCTTTGAATCCACTTAAGTCTATCTTTTCAATACATCAAGAGAAATTATTTGGTCATATTGTTTCCAAGCAAGGTTTAGCAATTGATCCTTTTAGGATCGAAGCCATATCACAATTATCATTGCCTCATCATAAGAAGGCATTACAGAGTTTTCTTGGAAAAATCAACTTTGTTAGAAGATTTGTTCCATATTTTGTAGCATTGGTTAAACCATTGACAACTATGCTAAAGAAAGAGAAAACTTTCTCTTGGACCAGTGAAGGAAGAGAAGGATTTGAATCAATCAAGAAGCTATCTCTCAAGCTCCTACTCTTGCAAATCCAAATTTTGATAAAGATTTTACAATGTATGCACTTGCAGGAGCTAAAACAATCTCAACTATATTAACTCAAGTCAATGATGAAAATATTGAGCAGCCTATTTCTTTCTTTAGATAGAGTTTGCATGATTATGAAACAAGGTACACATTTCTTGAAAAATAAGTACTTTTAGTAGTCAGAGGACTAAATAATTTCAATTATATGCTTTTGAATAATAAAATCCATGTTCTTGTTTCTCATCCAAGTGTGAAAGCATTCTTACTAAATAAATAATTGAATGAGAAAAGAGAAAACTAGATAATGAAGGTCATGGAGTATGATGTTGATATTCGGGTTGCTAAGACGGTTCGAGGGAAAGGATTATGTGAACATATCATTGCTGATATGGAAAAACAACAAGCTACAAAACCAGATGATTCAAAACAACATGTTGAAATTATGTATCAACAATCGAAATCATGGTTCAACTAGAAAATCAACAGCCTGAGCTTACTCATGAGATTCAGGAATCAAGATGGATGACTAATTTGGTTAACTATCTACAACATGGCACTTATCTCGGAAGGTATGGACAAGAATAAATGAAGGTATTTTAGATTACAAGATGTACCTTATATCTTCATTGATAATGTGTTGTTCAAAAGAGATATAAATGGAATCTTGTTGCGGTGTGTTGACTATGATAAAATTCAAAAATATTGTCAGAATTCCATGAAGGACCCACAGGAGGTCATTTTTCAGCACGTACTACAACCTTAAAAATTATGAAAGTTGGTTACTATTGTCCTAGAATATTCAAAATTTGTTTGAATGGATCAAAGTGTAAAAATGTGCTTTCTTTGTTGGAAAAGAGCGTTTAGCTTTGCACGCCCTTACACCTATTTCGGTTGATCAACCTTTTATGTAGTAGGGTCTTGATTTTATTGGCATCATAAACCCACCTTCATCACAAGGACATAAGTGAATCTTAATTTCTTATAGATTATTTTACATGATGGGTGAAGCAATAGCCTTGAAGGATGCTAATGAAGCTTCAATAATATCCTTTTATGAAGGTATAGTCTACAAATTTGGTATTCTCGACAACTATCATAACAGATAATACTTTAGCATTTCTTGGTGCTAAGATAACAGATTGGGTCATCAACCATAGAATTTACTTAAGTTCTTCATCTAATTATTATCCAAGATAATGGCTTAGCTGAAAGTACTAATAATAATCTTTTAAGGATCATCAAAAAAACTCAAAGATAATCAAAGAGCTTGGCATCTGATGTTGAATTCAGCACTTTGGGCTGATAGGGTGACTCCTAAAAGATTAGTTGGCAATTCACCATACAAACTTGTGTATGAAAAAGAAGCAAGAATGCCTATTTCAGTTGAGTTACCCGCATTGGATTTGCTACATCAAATAGAGCTACTTGAGAATGAACCATTACAGGTTCGTTATGCGAGTTAATGAAATTGCAAGAGATAAGAGATAAAGCTCATTTGAATAAGGAAATGAATCGAAAAAATGAAGAAGACTTTTGACAATAAAGCCAACTTCAGTTTTCAATGAAGGAGATATTTTGTTAAAATGGGATGTTGATCATGCAAAGCCAGGAAGACACGTGAAGTTTAATACAATCTGGTGGCCCTTACATGATTTCATATTGCAAAGAACACAATGATTTTTAGCTTTCAAATATGAATGGAGAGTAACTTCCCATTCCTGTGAATGGTATGTTTCTCAAACATTGTTATTGAAAATATTATAGTGATTGTTAGAGTAGGATTTCCCTTCAATAAGTGTTGTCTCTACACATTGCATTTTTTTCAATTCAATAAGTGCATTCGTGCACGTGATCTGGTTTACTATATCCTTTCCCATTTTTAGTTCCATTTTGGAAGGGTTGGACTTTTCGAAAAGGCAAATTTTGGTTACATGTTTGGACTCCATGCCCAATGGAAAAGAGCAAGGCATTGATCTATAAGCAGCAGGATAGCTTTCCCCGTAGGATCGCTAGAAATGTTGATAATTTTTACACTTGTGTAAAAATGGGCAACTCAAAACTTCATCGTTATGATGAAAGTCATGGGTGAAGTATACCTAAGCTAAGGGAGTTTTGATATTATTGGTTACTGCTAAATTAATTAATGATTAAGTGAAATTTGTAGCTATGTGTGCTGTTACAAAACATAACAGATCACATAGTCTACAATTTCATGATACCTTCAACAAAAGAACACAAGGGCCCAAGGACAATCTGTGTTGTCTTGATGAAGACACCAAATTATAGAATAGGTGAAGTGTTGAGTTTTGGGACAGCAAACATAAGTGTAGATTGTAGAAATCAGAGTTCATTACTGAATGTTACAGAGTTTCTCATTAATGTTCTTTCCTTCATGATTAAGACATTCAATTAAATTACTGAGTTGTTTAGTTCATCATACAATCCATACAAAAATCTGAAATGCAGAAAGAAATATACAACTCATTTACAAAATTCAATGTTTTATTCATAAGGAAATTTCAAATGTTCCCACACAAGTCGTGGGATGTAACTGAAAGTAAAGTACAACTACTGAAATAAGAGGTACACATACATGAAAAAGAAAGTAAAGAGTATGAGTGAACCCATCATTTCCTTGGGGTTCTCTTCATTGTTTGGAGTAGCTCCATTTCAACTTTTTTTCCTTTCTTATCTTATTTGTGGAAGTCACTATACCTAAAAAGAATAAAATCCACTATCATTTTTGAGCTCAAGGATAAATTCATATTCATTACTGTCTTAGTTCGTGCATATGAATCTCTTCAAAACAAGAGATATAATTTACTTGAATATCAAACTACATACATGCTCTACTTACTCAGAAAGAAGAAAGAGAAAACAAATGAAGAAACATGGACATAAGAGAGGCCAAAAAGCCTAAGTTTTTTTAACTGTTTTCTTAAGTGTGCAAGTACAGTTGTAGACCAAGAAGAAATAGACAAGTCATAAGTACAGATTGAAAGAAGAATTAATGTAACTCAAACTCAATATTTTCTTCAAATGGAACATGTTATGTCTTTGAAAAGAGACTAACAATATAAGCACATGTTTTAGATTGCAACTGAAGAAGAAGAATCATATTTCAAGAAGTTGAAGTTGATTAGAAAGAAAGGGGTATAACTGAAATAGAACAAAAAAAATGAAGATTCTGGGAAAATTTTGATAGGGCTTTGCCATGTAAAATGGACATTTACAACTTTTCATCATGTTGCTTTCAACTACTACATGCTTAAAATAATTATTTAAATCAAGTAAGTGATATAGAAAAGTAGTAAAGCATGTCATGATCAAGATAAACAACTATGATGTCTCATTTTTATCCAACTTCAAACATGAAGTGTTATGTTCCATATTCTCAATCAGAAAATACAACTACGATAGCTGGAAATGGATGGAAGAGAGAATTATGGAAAACATTTTCCAGGGCTTTGCCATGAAAAATCAACATTTCAGATTTTCCAACATGCCAAAAATATTACTATAAAGGAAATAAAGCATCTATGTAAAAGAAACAAGTTACAGAGATCCTAACAAGCATCTGAATCAAGGCTTATGCCTAAAATAGTATTAAAACAGATGAACTACTTGTAATTTCCGAAAATGCACATACAAGATACATGAAAGATAGATACAGAAAAGAGTATCTCATAGTACAAGACCAAGAACAATAAGAGTTGCAGCAGTTTATGAAAGTACAGATTTCTCATGAGGATGGAAAAGAACTAGAAGAAGATCAAAATTACACAAATGACAACTATGGAGCCTCGTTGTTTTGACATAAGATTGCAAGATCAAGCTAAAGCTGCAAATCAATGGATACTTTTATGGTTACCTAAATGCAAGTGCTTCATTACCAATTTGAATCCTAGAGAGAAATCTATGCACAGTAATGATTCTATTCAACTGACTAATTTTACACAAAGACCAAGCACATACTCTCATTCAATTTTAGTCAGAATTACATAGAGTATTGTAGAGTGCTGCATGTTTAAGAAGACTACAACCATTATGACATATTCTCATAGTCATTCATTCAAGTGACTCAACAAAGAACATATTTTGAAGTCTCAAGAATACAATCAAGGAATGAAATCATTATAGTTTTCAAATGGAAGGGAGGGCTATTATTCAAGATTAAATTGTATCCTATAGTGGATATAACAGTCAAAAATGGAGGCATAGATCTTCAGTGGCATGTATATCCAGTTCTATTTAGGATTAAGCAAATGACAAACAACAACAATCATGCCCAATTTCAATGTTGAAATAAGCTCAGCAAAATAAAGGAAAATTGTACGTTTAGAAAACACAGGGTCTACGTGGTTACAGAATGATTAAAGCACTTAAGCAACAATTTTAGAGAGCCACAAAGTATCGTCCAGGCCAAACCCTATTATGAATACATGGAAGCCTCCTAAAACCTAAAAGAATCATGCATGAAATAGATATATGAAGGTTATTATACAAAGACAAATCTACAGGGGTGTCATAAGTGTCATTCTTGCATAGGTATATATCTATCTAGAAGAGGAAGTATTTTTCAGAACAATAAAATGAAATACGATTCAAATTTTCTGAAGAATATTACAACCAAAATACAAACCTGAATACAAAATTTCAGGCAGAAATTTTCATTTGGCAAATATGTAAATCAGAGTAACAGAGAAGAACTCAACATTTTATAATCGAGTAGGTGAAACTTTCAAGCAACAAAATGATGAAGCAAGAAATCCATATTCCCATGAGAAGTTTCGAACTCAGGACTCAAGTGGGAGCAAGAAATCACATAACCCACAAATATTTCCAATAGTTTCAGTGATATATTTAAAAAATAAATGAAAATAGAAGTGTACGTGTAGAAGAGAAGATTATCTCACCTATAACCACTCATGATGGCAAACAATCACAACCATACTACTTAGAAATCTTTGACAAAGTGAAGACACGAAACATGAAACTTTGCCTTGAATTCCAACCAAGGTTTTGAAAGCCAAATCTATAGAGCTCGAGATAAAGGTTACAAGCGCATTACAAAAGAAACCCCGTATAGCTCCATAATAAGCCAAAGTATTGTAAATCAAACTCAAATCTTACTCAAAAAAAATGAACCGAGCTCACAGACTCCAAAAATGGTGGCCAAGAGAAAAAGGAAAAGAGATAGAGACCTCCTCTACATTAAAATCTGAGCTTCAAGAAAATAAAAATGGAAGAGAGATCGAATAATTCCACTCAAGAATCCTCATAGATCTCAAACAACATTGTAGAGAGCTCAAAGAATTAAATGAAGCTTAGAGCTAGAAGAATTAAAAACTCTGAAATGATCATATATATAGCTACACAAAGAGCTCAGAAGAAGCAAAAATGACAAAGAGCCATTTTCATAGAAGAGACCAAGCTCGAATGCTTAGAATAATGGCATCGAAGGAAAAAATTTCCAGGATTCACCCACATAATGAAAACCAAATGAAATGTGCATGAGGGTTGAGCTATTCCTTATCATGCAAACTCAAGAGGTGAGTTTCAACCTAACTCAACCACGGTCAAAAATCAATGGCTCTAGATCGAAAGGACAGAGATCAAAGGTGAAGGATCGATCTCTAAAATCAATGCAAACCACTATGGGTATGATGACAGTGCCACATTTAATTTCTAGGTCAGAAACCCTAACCAAGGGTCAAAAATCCAACCGCCATTCCAAATCAGAGTTAAGAGATCCATGGTGGAGAAGAAATAAGTACCAGATCAAAAGGTTGAGATAAGTTCAATAATACCAATGTAAAATCAACTCCGACTTAACCTTTCCACCGAAAAATGTTGAGGGGTGAGTCATCATGCGAAAGGGGCCAACCCATTATTAAAAAACAAAATCATTACTTTCAAATGTCAAAAACCATAGTCCGAGTTAGCAATATGTAAAGGCCGACCAAATCTTCTATGTAATGATCAAGTAAAAGGTGTTTCCAACCTTTTATGCCAAAGCCGACAACTACAAAGTGGAAAAACCATGTATTATAGCATATTTACAAAGTGAACCCGTGTGCATCTAGACACAACAATATGCTAAGTCCACAAAGGTGGTCCCCAAAACAAATGGAGGCTATAGTGACATGTACTATATAAGATGGTCACCCTTTTTTATTGCTAAGTCCACCAAGGTGGCCAAACCAAGCAAGTTGGAGGTGGTCCCCACAAGGAGGTTGGAGTGGAGTTGTAGAGTGTCACTCATGTGACCACTTAGAAAGAGATGTCAATGTCAGAGCATGTACACATGGACAATGGTCCCCACATTGGATTTTTATTTTGCAAATATCACAAATGTTTGAATTATTTACTCACAGGAAGAGAATTAATTTGTTGCATGCTTCACAAGAAGACAAAACAGAGAAGAAGACAGAGTTGCATGTTCAAAGGAGAAAGACTTGCATAGCAAGCAAGCTTATTATTAGCAAATTATTTACCCTTGTTTTCTTAAAAATAGAACAGTCAACTTCAGTTTGACTTGTATTGTAATTAAGGCTAATAATGCCTATTTGTAATTGCATGCTCTATTTTTATTCCTTTATCTATTATTAAGTAAAGGATAAAAATAAGATGCATGGGCAAGTACAAGCCTTAGGCTATTTTTAGGAAGAGGGTAAATTTTATTTTGCTATATATTGTGTGCCTTTGCAAAGCACGAGAGGAGTACTTTTTGGATATAGGAGTACTGAAGAAATTTTTGCCAATTTTTCCTTCTGAGTGTGAAGTATTTTCTACCTTCCTAATTATTTGCAGTCTTTTGTATGTTTCTATTAGTCTTGTGAATGCAAATTCCTTGATTAATCATCTTACCCTGTTGCAAAATTCATAGTTTCTACATAATATTAATGTGCATGTTTAGCTTAGTAGTATTGTTGTGATAATCTCCCTCAATACCTCCAAGTGTTTTTCCCTTGATATTCTGTAGAAGAACTATTGGTTCGTGCATCAAAAATCCTTTCACATATCAATTGTGCATATACTCAGTCAAATCCCTCATACAAATTTGGTGTATCACCTTAGTTTTAATTACTTTACAGTCATCTTTTACCCTTAAATCCCGTAGTAGTTTAGGATACATCAACAAGGAACCGGCCTTGATACCGGAGACTCACCTTAAAATAGGTATACCCACAGACTGAGGTGTTTCCATTTTATCTACAAAAGAGAGAGATCATTTTTGTAAGCTTAGAAAACCTACACCATCTCTCTACAGGGTGCACTTTCAAGAGATAACAAGCCACAAGTCGGCTATATACATCCAATGTAAGATATAAGATTAAGGGCGTAGGATTTTGGTCATCATGAGTATCTCAATAAATTATTATTTACTTGCAAATATTGATTTACTACATAGAGTCCAAAATTTTATTGTTACTACTCGCATTCATGCTAACATGCATCCAAACTCGGTTTATCAAGCATTTGCCGATGCATTTTCTTCACACATAGTATTCAAGTCTAACCTTCCTACTGATGTTCACACTTTTGATAATGACCCGCCTCTACATATCATATGTCATATTCATAATGTAATTGTTAAGCACACTTTGATTGATAATGGATTTGAACTTAACTTGTGTCTTATGTCATTCCTTGAAGTTTTAGGTCTTTCCACTTGTGATGTTAGTCCATCTAGTATTTCACTGCATGCTTATGATGGTTCTATCTATCCATGTCTCGGTCACATTACATTTCCCATCACTATTGGTCCCAAGACTGTCCACACTATCTTTTTCGTTGTTGATTTCCCAGTCTCCTACAATTGTCTACTTGGTAGGCCATGGCTTCATGCATGCAATTTTTCACCTCTATTGTACATAATTGTGTAAAATTATTACATGAAAGCATTGAGTACACCATTTTTTGTGACCGTGATCCATTCTAGTATTCTCGACCAAGCTCCTAATACTAGCCTTCGTATTCCGTGCATAGATATTACAGATGATCACCAACCTAGGGAAGAACTACCTCACTTACCACCTCTAGATGGCATTATATGTGTGATAGATTTAGCCTCTTCTATGCCAGTTGTTACTACTAATACTATGATTCCATATTAGGGGCGTGTCCAAATCCATGGACATCGCTCTATCACCTACACCTTCGCCCGTACCACCTACATCAGCGCCCACCATTTACTTGCACACTCTTCATGAATGAATCATATTGGGATCACATTCCATTTGAACCTACATGTGATGTCACTATGTGTTCATGTGATGGTATAGCTCGTCTTAGTTTTGATTTTGAGGATCTTCATCCTCCTACTCATGATCTTGATCTCTACTATGGATTTATAACCATTACCACTACTTATGGCTTTCATGTCTTTCATCTTACATTCTACGTATCATGTAACCCTCGCTATTATCCACTCACATTAGGTGAATCATGGCCTGGTTATATTGGGGGAGCTTTAGATCTGGATCATATAGACATTTCATTTCCTATTCCTTTTTGTGTCTTCATCTACAATAGCTCTTTCCTAAAATACATACAAAAACTCACCCTTTGGTATGCAAATGGTTTTCCACTTCCTCCATTCACCAATGATGAGTATGTTATGGGAATGTACAACTTATGCCTTCATGGCTCATTACGTGATCAAGTAGACACTATTGCTTATCAGGTATCTAATGTTTATCCATATGACTTTGACCCTGAAACTGATGATCTTCTAGATGACATTACATGATAGCCTCTTTCATCACGCATAATTTGGGGGCACAATATTCACCCCCACTCTCATCATCATATCTTTATAGGAACATTTCTCATCTTTGAATTATCATTCATTCACATCATTACATAATATTACATCACAATATTAGCATTCATGCATACCTCATCTCCTCTCGTTGCATAGTCATACATACATTATAGTGTCATCATTACCCAATGAAACACTCTTGTGATGTGGTTCAAACTTAACTATTGAGGGAATAATACACATAAACCTCACACACTACACATTAGTTATTACAAACTCGTCTCTGCTCACATGTCTAACATCTTATGTCTTATATGTTGACATTTTTTACACCCGCACAAAAATGGAAACTTGAAACTTCATTTTAGATAGAATTATTTGATGTGATGGACATAACTAAGGGAAATAAGTGAGGTTTCTTAATGTTTTGAGTTGCAACAAATTCAAAAGCAATGTAATATGCAACTATGTGTGTTGTTACGGAATGCAACACCTTGGATATGCTACCATTCCATGATTGTCTTCATACAAGTTATGTAAAATCCCTGAAGAACTAAAGCACAACCTTGATAAAGGTAGGAACAATTGTAGGCCTAAGGAGTTGGAATCCAAAACAATGAACAGATTTGTAGTTTGCATACAAATGAATAAATACATTATTGAGTTACAGGTACATCAAATATTGTTATTTCTTTATGTTTAAATGTTATTAACTATGTATTGAGTTTTTAGTTCATTATACAATCAATATTTATCATAAAGCTGAATGCAAAAAGAAATAGACAACTCAATTACAGAAATTAATGTCATTTATTCATGAAGAAATTTAGTGTTTCCCACACAAGCCATGGGATGTAACTTATGTTTACTTGAAGTAAAAGATGCATGTACATAAAGCTAAAAGAAAAAGAATATAGAGAAAACCCATCATTTCCTTTTGGGTCTTCTCTTGGTCTTCATCATCTCCAGATTGCAGCTTCTTCATCTTCATCTTCGCATTATCTATCACCTGTACACTAGGAAAAGAAAGAAAATGGTGTCAATATTGAGCTCTGGGTTTAATCTGTATGCTTGTGCTATTAGTTTCAGGAAAATGAATCTTTTGAACTCAAATAGACATAAGATACATCAGAAGAGCTAGATAAAGAATCAAGGAAGTACTATATAGCAGAAGCACATGTATGTTCTCAAAATCTATACAGATAAGAAGAAGAAGAAGAAGAAGAAGAAAAGTCACTATGGAATACAAGAGAGGTTGAAAGCCTATTACTTTTCAAACTATTTTCTTAAGTGTGTAGGTACATGTAGCAGTTGAAGAAAGTAAAATATTTTACATGGTTCAAATTATGTACTAACAAATATGGATTGCATCGGTGACGATAAAAAGAATTCAAGGGCATAGAATAAGAGTCTATTGATGCCATTTCACAATATGCAATACAAATTTAAAAGGAGAAAATAGATTTTTAAGATCATCAAAGCTCATTTTACATCAAAATTATACAACTATTTCAGAAGAAAAGATCCTCAAGCTTTAGGAGGATGACATAAGCTAGAATAATTTCTCGTTTCAATAAAATTGCAATGGAACTAATCAAAGAAATACAGAAAAAGTCACATGTACACTTTAAAGTATACCTGTTTCAAATTGAAAAGAAAATAAATAAGATGCAAAAGAGATGTATTATCAGCAAAGAAAAGAGCTACCTTCATATATAGTTCAAAGTATAAATAACAGATTGTAAGGTACAATATGCTTTTAGTAATCAACTTGTAGGTCTTAGAATCTAGGATGCTACTTCCATGAGCAACATGCAAGTTTAGATTCAAAGCAGAGCACAAAATGGCATGATCACAATAATTTTTAAAGTGTTCAAATGTTAAAGGGAAAGATTGAAATGTACATTTTCAGCTTTTAGCATGCTTCGAACAAAAAATAAAATGGGATATGGTTTGAGAAGGATAAGATACATCCACAATGAACAAAAAGATAATTACAGTACATAGAATGCAACTTTCAAAGACACTGATGGCAAAAGAATCACATTTCAAGGGATATATTGTTTTCCAACTCAAATCCTATAGATAATTATAATTACAAAGGTTATAATTACATTTCCAAAATAAAGAACAAATAAATTATCATTCACAATTGGACAGAATCAAATTTTACAAGTAGAAGATACAACAAATTTAGACACTTTCATTGAAAGATATGCAAATTCCCAAAATTACAGAGCTTAATCATAGTCACCAATAGAACAAATTGAAGTAACAAAATCCCCAAAAGTTTTTTGGGAAAAGTAACTTGCAGAATTCAATAAACAAGTTTCTCAGAAAAAAAAATTGTAGTCATCATAATGAATCAAGCATGAATGAACAACATACAACTCCAAGTATGTCATTCAAGCTCAATAATAAAATAAGGATCATATTACAGTCTGCTTAGAGATCAAAACAAACATCTGTGGAATCTAGTTTTCTTTGAATAACAACATAAGGATAAGAATGCATCATATTGCAAGTTGTTTCAGTATGAGAAAAATGTGTTCCACATATACAAATGAAGAGAATAGTTTCCAATTGCTAGTGCAACTTCAAAGTATCACAAATATTAATGATAAAGTAAAAATATAAGAAAACACCACAAAACCTCTATAGGAACAAACAAAAGAAAACTGCAACTTATTTAAACTTTTGGAAGTTCATCATAGTTGACTAATTATACCTTTGAAGATAAAAAATTAATATGCATAAAAACAAAAAGCTTTGAAGAACAACAAGCTTTGATCTAATACACCTAATGTACAAAGTGTAATCAACCATCTCGTAATGTTTCCTTCAATATAAATGTCCACATTAGATTGAACAATGGAGTCAAAGATGTTAAAAGATTCATTGGTAAACCCAAGATCATGGTTCAAGAGTTACATAATGCAAATACGAAGCAAATATGAAAAGTAATGATTTACATATAGTATTGTCAAATAAAAGGTTCGTCAATACTTGGATTTACAAGTAAGAAGAAAGAAGTGTTTTAGTAAGAGCTTGAATGTTTTTTCATTAACGTAACAAGCTATTACCATCAAAGGAAGATAAGTGTCTTCATCTAAATCGTCAGTTTCAATGTAAAAGAAGGAAGGACTTTGCAAAAGACTTGACAAGGAGCTTATAAGTGAGGATCAAATGAAGATTATAGATCTCAAAAGATAAAAGTCATTAGTCTTCTTTAAGGTACTGTACATCATATTAATAGAGTTCGAGTAGTTTGAACATGAAACAAAAAAATCATGGAGCTTGAATGGATGACAAACCCAGTTTCGAACAGAATGAGGATTCAAATTTTAACAATTACAAAAGGAAAATAAGAAAAATAAAATAGAGCTTTAAGAGGTAATAAATATGGAAACATACAAAAAAAGGTGATGCACAATGAATAAAGTTTTAAACCCATTAAAGATAATGCAAGGATCTATCACCTTCAATTTTAGGCATACACAAATGCAGAAATATTCAGTTCTTTTCACATTTTTTAGATCAAAGTCAAAATGAAGATTAAAAAGGAATGTTAACAGAAATGAAAACTTCAAATCTCTTCGTTAATGGTGGTATTCCACTAAGTTGAGAAAACATCAAATACCCACTTCAAGACAAGTTACAAATCTACATGTTTTAAGTAAAATAAGAGAACCCAAATCTCTATGATACTTTGAAATGAAACAGAGGGTAAAAAATCCATTTTCAGTAAAGAAAATGCTTTATAAACCACAAACGTTGAATATTTTATCAAATTTTGCAAGAAACTCAAAGTTATAGAATAAAAACTTACCAACTTTAGAATGATATTGTTGGAACCCTTCAAAATTTTGAGTGTAGAGGGAAAAAAAGAGACCATGAAATCCCATTCGTGCTCACAAAAGTTCCACAGATCCGAGGAAACAAGAAAACCATAAGGGTTTTAGCCATGACCAAGAAAAATAGACATAAACTCAGAAAAACTCCATGAATGGAGATATTGCAGAAACAATAAAACAAGGAGCTCACCTTTTTCAGTAATAGCAACCATTTTTCGCAGTCAGAAGACATTGAGCATAGAAACAACAAAATATCTCTCTCCGTAATCTCTAAAGTGAGCTTAAAAATCCAAAAATGGTGGCCAACATGATCAAAGTGAAGCTCACAGTAGAGACAGAAAGTAGAGAATCCAAAATGCATATACAGTGCCTCAAAATGAACAAGAATGAGCTTCATAGATCACATTCATGGCATTGAGTAGAAATTTTTCTAGGGCTTCGCTCATTCCCAGAGGAGTAAAAATATGAAATGAGAAAGGTTTGAAATGCATTTTATCTCCTTAACTCACCCAGTGGGTTAAGATCGAAAGTCTAAGATCAAAAGTACAGAATCAACAATGCCAATGCAAACCTCCAACTCAACCACAGAGTTGGAAAAACTCAACCACAGTCAGAAGATTACCAACATGTAACAACATGAGAAAACCCTAACCAGGGTTTGGGTTAACTTTCCACTAACAAAACAATCAAGGGGTGAGTCACCATGGTGGAGGGGACCAGGTCCAATTTTAACTAATTATATTTTCCTTGACCTTCAACTAAGGTCTAAACAATAGTCACATGCCAAAGAATGTGCAGAGGGCCCGAACACTATAATATATGCAATGATCAAGTTAAAAGGGGAAAAACCAATTATTATATGTTTCATGCCTATAGTAAAAAAATAGGTTCAATCATTATTTAATCATAGTATATGCCAAAGTTTGAAAGGAAGATCACTATAGTATTCATGCCTTAGGACATAAAAATAAAATTATTCTATATTATAGTTAGGGGGGTCAAACCATTAAAGGTTCAACATACGTGTTAGCACATGGCCAATAATAGGCCCCTTTTTGTCATAATCACCTTTTTCCAAATAAGAAGAATATATTTTTTCATATATTTGCATGTCATCACAAGAAGACAGAACAAAGAAGAAGACAAAATCAGACTCTTGTTGCTTTATTACCTTAATCTTTCCAAAAGTACCTTATTATTTGAAAAGGAGGTGTCACATCAGGACTATAAGACATAATTTTTGCATGCACCTTGGAGGAGATTTGCACATCAAGCAAAGGATAATTTTAACCAAATTATTCACCCAAATTTTTATCATATCATAAATAAATGAGTCAACTACACTTTGAATGGAGATGTATTTTTGGAGTTAAAGGCTATTATTGCCTAATTGTAACAACATGTTATTTTATCCTTTTATTTATTCATAATGAAGGTTAATAATAGCATGCAAGTGTAGTTAGACTTAGTCTATTTTTAGGGGTTTGGGTGAATATTTTTGCTATATATTGTGTGCATTGGCAAAGCACAAGGGATAATTTATAATAGGAGGACTTTTGTATTGAGAGTTAAAGCCATTGGCCAGTTTTTCCCTTGAATGAGAACCAATTATTTCCTTTCTAATACTTTGTAGTGGTGTGTATTAATTTATTAACTCTTGTGAATTTGTATTCCCTAATTTAATTAACTTACCTTGCTATAAATTTGGTGCTTTCTGCATAGTCTTAGTGTGCAATAATCTGTAGTGTTGTTGTGATTTATCCCTCAACAATAAAGTGTTTGCCTTAGGATCAAGCTAAAACCCATTGGATCATGCTTCATTAATTTGTTCTTAGTATATTGTGCATGTTTCTTAGTCAAATCCCTCATTAATTTTGGTGTATCACCTAATTTTAATTTCAATTACAACCATATTTTTACCCTTAAACCCCATAGTTAATCAAATTTAGGATACATCAATAAGGAACCGGCCTTGTAATCTTGAGATTCACCTCAACATAGGGATACCCACAACCTTGAGGTGTTTCCATTGTATCTACAAAAGTGAGGGAAAACAAGCTTAGAATACCATTACCCTCAATCAAAGGGTGTAATTCTAAGAGATAACATTACCTCTTATAACATACACCCTACATTTATTCTACATCATTTGTGCCTTTTATACATCATACATCACACTAGTGTTCATCATACTCATATAGCATTGCATCCTACTAGTTCTACATATTATACACTCTTAAGAAAACTAAACATATTACATTCCATACTATGCACTACATACACATCATAGGGTCATTTATCATTTTTATTACATATAATACATCATATTCTAAGTACCACACTCACTACCCTATGACACACTTTAGATCCTTTGTCCATACTTGGCTATCAAAGGTTTACAAATCAAATGGACCTTACATCCATCATGAGTTTATCATTCAACCTTTCATTATACAACATTTTAAAGATAGTGACACATGCTATAAGATAAATTGTAACTTACTCTATTCATCTTGTAGTGGTATATGCTTTAGACTACATCAAAACTCCCTACCATTCATCTTATCATGGTATAATTTTTAGGCTACATCTTCACTCCTTAAACTATTCATCTTATAGTGATACATGCTTTAGGAATAAATCCTCACTCATACATTCATTTTTTCATGATATCTGCTTTAGCTATAAGGTTCACACACATCTCTTCTATATGTCACATATCATCATCACTATGCATATATACTCTTCATAATGCACTAGACATAACACACAGAATTTGACCATTTCCCGATAACGCACTCTTGTTTACTGTTCATTCTTAAGTGCTAAGGGGGAAAACTAAATGAACCTCACTACATACATTTCCATCTAGTTAGGGGGTATGCAGATCCTATCACTCCATTTTGCATTATATTCCACCCATCCACAACATACTGCATATTATGGTTACTTTTACTCTTGCTTACTTTTGCTCATTCATGGTCACTTTATTACACATGCTAGTTAGATTAGTTGTATGTCATTTATCTATATCATCCACACATGCACGTTCATGTCTTTTTCTAGTTTGGATCATAGATACATGTCTCTTACATGCAGTATGGATGCTCACCTTCTACCCTTCCTACACTGGTCGCTGGGGGCATCCTCATTCATTTCTCAATTTCATTTTATACGTTGCAATTTTACATTACTTGGTTATACATTCTTTTGACATACTAATTGTCTTTCTAACATGCTAACGGGTGTTTCATGTGCAATATTTGTTACACGGGAATATTTTCTTTCATACTTGTTTGATTATATTTCTTATTTATTGTTTTTTCTTGTTTGGGGAATTGACCTATGTTTGGTGTGCACACTTGTTTGTTTGTATGAGGCCATGATGGATTTACATGTCTTGCGACATCATGAGTGATGTCCCATGTTTGTAGGCTATTTTATGTGGATTACTTTGTCTTCTTGATTGTCTACATTGCTATATTTTCCGGTAGCTTATACATTGTTTACGTAGATTACATATTGTCTTATACATGTATGATTTTTTGTACTAACACTTGTCTTTGGCTAGCCTTCTTATTTATGCATGCATTGGTTTCTACCAAGAGCTTTCCATTCCCTCTACAGGTAGAGTTTTAGAGTTCATGTGGTTGGTCATATTTTGGGGCCACATTCTCTTATCGATGTGACGTCACATGCACCCCTAAAGAGGGGCCATAATTTGGGGTTTAAATACTATACAAAACTTTTACACCCATTTAGTTTAGTTTAATTTTCATACAACGAGTAGGTTCATACTAGTCTACAAATGCCGTACATAACATATTTTATAGGACATGGTAGTCCTTAGAATTCAGGAAATAATTAAAGGTTGCATGATATAGCATAATTCCTCCATATAATTATTCGGATAGTGGCATCGATCACCTAAAAACTAGGACGTACAAAAATATCTCTTCACACACATTTAGGGAAGCAGTTAAATGTTGGAGGATACAATGGAATTCCTCCTTACACTTCTTCAGCCTATGGTGTTAGATCACCCAAAAACCCCGATAGTATAGGATATCCTTCTACACTCTCTTTCTCAACATGGATTAGGTGCACATGTTCCATTTACACTTTTTCATTTACATATTTTACATTTACATAATTTTACATGCATCTTTTACATTTAATTTTTACACATACATACATACATATTTGAATACTTTATTGTTTTCTCCTTACAAATCGCCATATGAGAAGCAAACAGTCAAATGAGGGAGCCAACAACAACAACATTTTGTGGCAAGGTATACACTATACTAACCATGTAGGTACATTACACACATTAACAGCTACAAACACGTTTCCACCCTAGGTTCAATCTCATCACTTTTTTCAATTTTTCATCTTTTGGTTCTAGGCTCCATCATCTTTTGTCATTCCACACTTTGTCTAGTCCTTTGGCACATTTTCTACTACAATATTCATGGACATCAAGTACACATATCTATCTACTTTATGTTACCGAGCTTTCCACTCACCAACATAAAGTGGGGAAAATATAAACACTAAATCAAGCACTTTAGAATTATTTAGTTCTTGTCTCATACTATTATTTAGAAGGTTTTGAGAGAAGAAAGTACTAATTAATCCCCATCTTTTGGACATCTTATTTTATTTTCTTTTCTTCATTCCCGACCTCTTACATCTGCATGTCCAGTTAGCTTTTGTCATTTTGTGTCATTTTAGCATTGAATGTGGCACCCAGTGCTAGTACTCAAGTGCCTTGGTCCCACCAAGGGTGCCTCGATCCTTTTTGAACTTTCCTACCACTTTTTGGGAACTTTCTAGAGTTGTTCTAGCTTCTTATCTTTTTGGTTGTGGGTCATTTTGGGGTTAATTACCGAATCGATCAAGAGAACCCTATTAATATATAAAGTTATGAGATTATAACGAGGGACCAAACACTAGTCATTTCTATCATGCACCTAGGGTTGCATTTATCTAAGGAATTTGAATATCATTTACATTCATTTAGCTCCATCACAAAGGACAAGATTGAATCATCTACATCATACAAATATAGGAGGGGATTCTATTATATTTCATGCACCATTCTACTACATTCTACATCTAGTTATTGTTTGATACTTCACAAAGTGTGACTAGAACGAGATCACATAGGGTACATGATGCATACACACACCCAAACTACATTTGGGTCTCAAATGTAGTGTAACACTCACTTAGTAATCCCACCGTTTAGGTAGATGAGGTCACTACAACCCATTCATTAGAATTATTCTTTTTAGGGTTTTGATACTTCTTGTGGTCTCTTACAGTCTATCTTTCATCTTGGATTATCAATGAAACCTAGCATAGTGCAGTGAATCTGATGTAACACACAACGAGGGTTTTAGACTACCTGATGAACCTATGAAACTCAATTCTAGACCATTTACACAGACTGGGGTTCCTATTTTGTAGACCGGGAGTTGCCCAAACGTGCCTCAGTCCCTTTCCAGGTGCTCTAGTCTAGAGAATCAGTTCAGATATGTCCTTGTTAGGACCTCTCAACTTTATTTCCTGCTTCCAGATTATTTTGTTTATTCTATGACACATTCCAACAAGCTCTTCAAATCAGCTAAGTCATTTCCATACTTCTCTTGCATATTAGGGTTTATTATTTCATTAGATTAGTTGTTTGGGTCATTTTCCATACTTGTTTATTGCATTCATTTACTATATTTACATGTCATTCTAGATTAGATTAACTACACATATTCCCCATCATTTTTAGTTCATCACATGGATTTTTACTTGGGTGAATGGCTAAACAACACCTTTTACACCATCATACAAACTTTTGGACTACAACGCATTTGATAAAGGGGTTTCTATTGTCACCGCTGTCTAATATGTTGTGTAAGTGCGACATAAAATGATCTAATATATTGAAGAAACAAATTTGGAAGAAACAAAACTAATTGGAAAAGTATAAGTGGGTACATCATGAGATAATTATTTATATCATGAGAGTTGACTCTATCACTTTACTTTTGAGATTATTTAGAAATTAATTTAAACTTATTGTAAATCACACAATGCATGAATCATAGTGGTGATTATAGAAGTTATATATGAATTAAAGGATCAGATGGTGTTTAAAAATGGAATACAAGAAATCAAAGACGGATTTAAAACTTTAGGAGAAATGTGATAATTCATACTTTGGAAGGTTTTATTAGAGTAATTTTAGAAGTTTATTGAGATATCAATATCAAAAATCTTGAAAAGGTTTTTTTAGAATTTATAAGAATCGAAGTTTGAGGAAAAGCAATAGAAATGTTCTAAACATTTGAAAACATAATATTTTTTGAAGAAGGAACGATATAAGAAATCAAAACATGAGTAGGTTGAGGATGAAATTATAATTGGATCTCACGCGAAGGGATATTTTTGATATAAAATTTTTTTAATAGATTTATAATTATAAGTTCCTCGAGAGGGTTATTTAAGGCATAATTTTATGAATATGGTCAATGATTTCATCCCTATGTTGTTATTCTAATTCAACATAATCAAAATCATAATATTTTTCATTTTCCTCCTAATACACATCTTGAGAGGCTCTAACATTCCACTAACATTCACATCATTACAATTTTTGATGTTCAAAGAAGAAACTTAATCTCTACATGACAAAATGTATCTAAATACACTATATGGACCCTATGGTTTGTGTTAGGGTCTTCTCATGTTCTAAAAAGGAATAAATAAATTGTGTATAATATCTATGTTCAAATCAATATTTCTCTAGTTCATATAATATGTTCATTTATTTGGTCATATTGGTTAAAATTAATTTGTCTTAGCAATTTCATAAAAATTATCCCCATTATCACAATCATCATAATCATGGTCATTATGAATATACATTGAATTTATTGAATACTTTTTGCATCTAAATAGTTTGTGAAATCCTAAAATGAACATCTAACTAGTGAGTCATTATAAGCACACTATGACTATGAATATTTGTTCATTAAAGATTTAGGGGTAATATGTTTGGACAAATGAAATAGAAGAATCCCTAGAACAATGATATCTATAATCAATATGCAAGAAGATGCAAGTTTACCAAGATTTTTGTGGGAAATTAGTTTTACATCAAAATTTAATACACATACCCATAAACATGAAATTCAAACTAATAATAACTAAAATAGTAAAATGATACTTTTTTTTCTAAACCATTTCTAGTGAAAGAATTTAATAAAGGGTGTTTAAGAAGGATATTCTATTTTTCATGAATTTGGAAACAATTGTCAAGTGTAGACAAAAAGTCGACATTTTATGGAATGACAAAGAGAGAAAAAAACTCACATCAAATGGAATCTATGTTGACTTTCAAGTACTCTTTTGGTATTTTTATGCAATTGTGTACTCTTCAAGGATCATTAATCCGCTCTTCTAGGACCATCTAGTAATAATTAAAGTATGGTAATTGTTGCATACAATTTTTATTTGACAACAAGCTATTCGACAGTGTCTAAGGAACCAAAAACTTCTATTACATTTTTAAATTCCTCATAGATATCTAAGAGATGTATTTTCTTCCTCCAAACCCTAATAAGGTAGTTAGGTACACAAAATCAGTAAGAAACATATTTTATTTGGGGTCTATGTTAAACCAAAGAAGAGTAAAAATTCCTTTATATTTTTAGGTCCCTTAAAAATGTACACTATCAAAAAATAACACAAGTATATATAATAAAATTATTCACCCAATAAATTTGGTGTCCAAAATATATCTTGCACATCTAGAGGGTCAATCCATCCACAACGAACATGGGAAAGTTGTAGAGAAGTCTGGTTTCCCACATGCTAGTCACATTTCCTAAAAGTTTCCAAAGTATTTTCAAAACATCTATTTTGTGCAGACATTTCTGACCCAACACTTGAAACTTATACATATTCCAAAAATACCTTCTTTTTAATGTTTTAAAATATGTCTACACCCGAGTTTAGAATCTCTATTTTGGGCACAAATTGGTAGTATGCTAGAAAAGATGAAATAGTTAGATTGGAGACTGTTTGTTGTATATGGAGAAATGGTATAACTTTCCCATGAAGAGACCCATTCCTACCGCATGCTGCCATAACCTCGACACACTTCACCACCTTTTTATCATTACATAGATCTTAATTTATTTTTATTTTAATTATTATAATAACGATGCTTGAACATGACTTATCGTTATAGGAGGGTAAAGTCTGGGGCATTGCACCATTCTCCCCTTATAAGAGCATCATCCTTGATGTGACATAATGCTAAGGGTGGAAAGAGGGATAAAACACTAGGAAAATCAACATTTCCATCTAGGGAAGATGCTCTGTCATTTAAAACACAACCACATGAAAGCTAAGAATATTTAAATTTTTCTCAATTTATTAATGTTTTATACAAATTGGCATTTACTTTGATTTTATTACTCAATTAATATTTTCCTTAATACATTTTCTTAGTTTAAAATATCATAAGGTTTCATTGTTCAACACTTAAAATTCATATCGATTTTAAATATTAATTTGATAATCATTTTGTAACACATTCTATTGTTTTCTCTCATAAGCACATTCATAATTTATTACTTTTAATGATTGCATCATTTATTTGTTCAATATTCACAATGTTAACACTTGTTAAGAATTTCAATTTTTAAATTTCTAGTAGGTTTCCCAAAACACTTGACATCACAATGTCACACAAGGTCCAAAGCACAACACTAACAACCCATAAACACCTTTTTAACACATTTTCATGACTACATCACAACAAGACTACCAACCCCACCATGGGAATGAAAATAATGGTCCACACAACATAGAAATCAACACACATGCCCCAATCATGGATCCAAAATACACAACACATGCCTAACATACAATAAGGCATCATGGAATACATATTCACAAGTTTTTACATGAATCAAAACCAATATTGCAACCACATAATAACAAGATAAGATCCAATAACATAAGTCAACCTTGAGGAGTATCAGGCCTCAACATCACAACTCAAAATATAACTCACAGGAGTAACACATGAATCATACATACCAAATACATGTGCCTCACATGCCTCCTTAAGCCTCCAAAAATGGCTCCATATGCCTTCTAATAAATAAAATAATCATAGTGTTAAAACCATGATGGGTCACTCACTCAAGAGCCCAAAGGTGACTTGACTATAAGAGCCATAATACCAAAACCAGGCTGGGTCACTCACCAAAGAGTCTCATCAATTGAATGTAAGAATCATAGTGCTAAAGTCAAGCCGGTCATTCACCAAAGAGACCCATCACATGAATATAAGAATCATAGTGCCAAAATCGACTAGACCACTCACCATAGATCCCCATCACCTTATTTCTCCATTCAATGAGGTTGAGTCACCATATGGTCCTAGGCACATAGATACCTGTCACTCCCACCCAAGTGGCATAATAACTTGAAGCTCTAAAGATGAACAACCTCATGACGCCCTTGGGGGTGTATCCCCATACAATGAAGCAAGTCCATAGGTCCAACCACTCTATGGTGAATCCAATGACCCTAATCCATCACATCACAACAATAGAACCAACATAATAATGAATTTAAATTTAAAATAATCATCTATGATCCAAACTTAAAGGAAGTGAGTGGAAATGAGACATGCAAGCATCATAGAGCTCAGAACGGCTTCTAGATCAATGTAATCATTCCAGATAGAAAATTACTTAACAAATTAAGAACTGAATCAAAATAGAAAGGGAAATGTGCAAGGATTCAAAATCATTCCATAAACATGCATAAAACAGAACCATGAAGATATGTAAATGCACCAGAATCATTACTGATCATATTCATATAAACTAGTAACCTCATTACATTCATTAGATTCATTACAGAGCATCACATTGAATGGCAGACCAAAGTCATGCATCATAACTGGATCCATATCCTTTAGCTCTCAAAAAGAAAATTTAAACCCCAAGCCCTTGATACATCCTTCTCCTATATTTCATCTACCCAACCCAATATGAATCCTTGTGGAATTTCTACAGAGCTCCTCTCTCTATTGATCTCTCTCTGTTTTTCTTTTATGGGTGCTTGTATTTGTATATATAGGCATCCCAAAGTGCCAACTCATCCTTCTGCGGCCTCAGATCCATCACCAAGTGTCTGAATGTGGTCCTCCATGGGAGCATGCTCCTCCAGGCCTGAGCTCTCCACTTTTTCCATGATGGTCTTCTAGAAGCTTCCATTACAGGGCATATTCCTTCCTAGGCCAACTTGTCACCAGGCATGGCACCTTATCCACTCTGCATGCATAGTCGGGTCATGCTTTTCTCGTGTCCTACCCGATATGCCAAATATGGCTAAGTCCTAAGACCTTGTCCTGTGGGCATGCATCATGGGTTCTACTAAGACCCTCCTAGAACCTTGCCTTGTATGCCTTCTTCTTACGCACCCATCCTTCAACCTAGGCCTTGCACGCCCATGTGCCTTTGTGGACTTAGTCAATATTTTAGGGGCCCAACATCACCCCACACTTTACCTATTCTCCACCCATGGGAACACTTCTCCAATGAATAAAGAATCACAAAAGACTTAACATCTTGGGAAAAGAATAAGGGGATGAAGAATTTAGGAAAGAAGAAAGAATGGGGAAGTGATGGCATTATTACAACAAGCTAGGAAAATATTTTTGCAAGTCAACCTCCAACTTGTTCCAGGCATCGACTTCATTTTGTGCTCTCTGGCAGAGGTCACCGACTAGGGCGCTTACCTCCCCAAAACTCAGTCCATCTCCTTGAGTGTTCATAGTGTCAACATTTTTTCCAACTCCTTTCCCACATCCTCAAGCATCCATCCTTCTAGTAATATGTGGGTATAGCTCCTTTAGCTGGTTCTTGATTATACCCCTTAGGGCCTCAATAGCTTCTGACTTATTTTCAACCTTGGCCAGATTCTATCCCACTCTTCTCTATTCCCTTTGTTCTTTTCTTGGAACTCTTTAAGCTCTACTTCATAGTTGGCGACCAGAATACCCACCACTTTATCTCTATCTACGTAGTTGTCATATGTGGCCTCAGCGGTATGGGCAACAATCTTTACATCAACAAGGACTTTGTTGTATTCATCCATGATTACTACTACCTTTAATTTATCCTCCTTCTCTAGGTGCACGCTGCTACTTCTTCTTCCATGGATTCTAAGGCTAGAGGTTGTCTTTCCATGGTGAGGATGCACGTTAAGTCTTCAAGGCACTCAAGGGAAGATCCATACTTTTGCGTGGTGGTGCCAGGTCCGGATGCTTCAAAAATGGCATTTGTGATGGATTCTACCTTCTTATGTACTTTGTACACCCTTTCCTTTTCTTCCTAAGTTCACACTTTAGTTGAGCTAATTAACTCCTCCTACTTTAAATCCTTGGCCTTCTCTTCTAGCTCTTCCTCCTTCTTTTCTAGTTCTTCTAGAAATATTATCTTGTCATTCCATCCAAAGAGCCTAGCTTCAACCTCAACTGAGACCTTGTTGAGCATGTTGCATAACTGCTCATCTAAAAGTTGTTGAGCATTTACCAAGGGGTTGTCTCCTTTTGACTCAGGCATTTTCATTAGTGCCCCTGGCTTACCTCAAACTCTGGCTCATCGATGTGGGACTCAATTTCCCAAGAGAGCATCTTCCTCATCTAGGGTATGCACCTTCTTCATCAAACAAATTCATTGCCAAGAGTTGATCTATTGGGACTATGCTTTGGAAGCACATGCACAACACCTTGTTGGGATCATTAATGTAGCTCATTCCTTGCCTCTAGATCTCCATGCACTTTCCCCCTGTGTGTGCCCTTAGGAATAGTTACCAATAGACTGGGGCCTCCCACACTACCGTGATCTTTCCTACGCTTTCTTCCTTATCTTCTTCCATCACTATATCAAGTGTTGCACTCCAATTCTTGTTCTACCAAGGCTTTGATGATTTTCATTTCTTCTTTTTCCACCTTGTTTATTTTCTCCTTCGTGAGGCTTGGAGTTTTTTGATCCTGCATGCCAACCTCTTCACTTCTTCCCATGTCCTAGGGTGCCTTCCTCCTCTTGGCTACCCTTGCACCACACAAAAAGGAACTCATGTTCTTCTTCTCTACCCTCTTCTTCTTGAATCATGCATGCTAAAAAAAAGTGGTCCTTGGTCCCCTTTAGGATCATTTTCTTCATCGTCATCCCTCTCACCTATGTATTTCTCCAAGCTCTTTGTTTCCTCCGAGTCAGCTTCCTCCATCACCTTCTATTTCTTCCTAACTGGGGATTCCAGTATAGGAGATTCTACTTTCTCTTCCTCTTCCTCTGGTGATTTCTCCTCTGTGATAAGATTTTCCTATTGGCACCTCCTCTTTGACTGGGACCTCTTCCTACATGTGTAAGTACTTGTTCTAGCGCTTGTTCTGGGGCGCCTATTTCTTGTGTATCTTGGGCACTTGGTGCCTTTTTCTTTATCATTTATTTTTCCTTTTCTTGGTGCATGGTCTTCTTCCTACCTATTAGGTCCTCAGGTATAGCTATCTCATTTTCAAGATAAGTACCCTTCTCAAACTTGGGCCTTATCTGAAGGTATACACATGCACGCAGGACCTCCCTGTAATAGTCAGTCGGGGTTTCACCATTTGGACTTCATGTGACACATACTTTTCCACGTACGTGCTTGTTGGGGTAGACCAATGTCCGTGCATCTCCCTGTGGTCCCGGTCCAAACTTCCAAGGTCAAACTTTAACTTCTTGGACTCCTTGAATCTGTTAACTCCCACTTAGAAGTATTGAGCTGTGAAGGTGAATGGGAGCTTGCACCATGGGCTCATGGTTTCATCAGTCAACTTGAACCTACCAATACAAAAGTGTTGGTATACAAAACTCAACTTCTCCTACTTTGTAAGCAGTTGGCGTTGTTATGTTCCGGTATTCTCCATTCTACCCAAACGCATTCCTTAAGCACATATACCATTTTTCAAGATGCACTTGTGAACGGGCATCATGCTTATCACAAGTGTATTTCTCAAATCTTTTTGCAGGCGAGGGGTCTTCCTCTGGGTACTCCCAAATGAACTTGTCTATTGCATCTAGTACTCTGATCTCTGAGAACACAATGGTTAAGAGGACATTACCAAAGAGAATCTTGTCTCCTTCTTGTGCTGTTGGTGATAATTTCATCTACAATGTATGCAAACATAGATTGTAGATGGTGCCCTCTGATATTCTTCTACAAACATTCAACTAGGACTTGTTTACCTGCGTCCATCTTTCTTGTGTGTTGAGTTTTGTTACCAGGCATGTGGCCATTCTCATCATTGGGTCTTGGATATCCCCGATATCAAAATACCTTGACCCCTTTCTTGTACGCATATATACACATACTATTTCCACTTTTCGTTCCTTAATTTCTTCATTGTCAAAGTGTCATCCTCTATACTATCTCCTTCACAGATAAGGCATGTGAATCTTGAAATTAGCTTGAGGGTTATGCGCATTTTGTGCCTGTGAAGTGAAAGTGGTCTTCATGTACGTGTGACATTAGCCACTGATAGAGGTGCTCTGGCTTTCCAAGTAGGGAAACTCATAGAGTTGTAATAATCCCACCTTCTCTAACTTCACCTTGACTTCATCACTATAAATTGGTAACCCCTCAGGTGTTCTCTAGTTAGTCAGGCACACTAACTCCAGCTCCATTTCCTTTTCAATCACGTTCATGCGATGATTGTAGTCACTTACTATCATTTTTCTTAAGTGGGATTCCCATTCCATCCCGAGAAAAACCCCATCTGGGTACTACATTTTTGCATACCATTCCTCATTGGTACTGTGGTGGTTTCTTGTTGTTTTCCCTTGCCCTTTCCCTTTTTTTAGGTGTTACTGCTGGTTTCTTGGGTGCCATTGTGTAGGTTTTCTCTGCACTTCAACTTCTCTTCCTAGCTCTACTCTTCTATCTTTTCCAAGTTCAAATCTCTAACTTGTGAAGAATACTCTTTTCCAACCCATGCCCTAGCTTCCAAACCCTAACTAGAATATCCCTCCTTCACAAGACATGCTTCTCCACAACTCTCTCCATGCCCATGAACTATTTCCCTCCTAGTTTGCAGATCCAAACTAGTCACTCATAGTTAAATTTCTCCAATTTTTCTTCACACGGATCAACTCTGGAAACCCTAGTTCGCAAAATATCTTCCTTTTGTAATCACAAAGTAAATAATGAAGTGTCCAACCTTCTATTTATAGTTTTTCCCACTTTTAACATTAAATGCCACTTCACCTACCACCATACTTTAACACTTAATGCAGATTTTTCAAACAAACCCATCTTTAGCGCCTTAACTCACATGCACCCAACCTTGCGTGGAAAATTCCCCAACCTTTTTGGTGTGCAACCAATCCATCTTGACAGGAGACTCTTGCGCGCGCGTGTAACCAGCATCAAAGGCACTTCTTCTATCATGATTTTTCTCTCACCTACCTCGTGTTGCTTTTGTGCTTCTTCCAATTTTGTACGTGGATCTATAATGTAGCCTTACCCTTGACACCAACCATCCTTTTTCACCTTTCCTCTCATGCACTTCCTTTCCTGGGCCATCCAACCGGGCTTTCCAATGTAATCCTTCCTGGTGCTTCACACTTCAATTTCTTCCACCTTACTCCACCCCACACTAAAATGATGTGCGGTCCTCTGCGTAGTTACAACCTTCAAAAAGTAATGAGATTACTAGTGCCCAAGGCACAACAAAAAACAACAATGAGAAAGGGAAACACAAGAAAAGAAAATGCATTAAGGGAAATCCTAAACTAACTAGCAATACTTGCCTTATTTACAAACACCAAGAAGACTTATTTATAGTAGGGCTTCAGCCTACTCCCATTGAAGTGTCTGGAATCTCATCCCATCCAACACTTGTAATTGGCACGCACTTGAATCAAGGATGTATGAGATGATGTAGGGACCCAACCAATGGACTTTTAACTTCCCAGGATGGCACAAAAACTTAGAATCATATAGTAACACCATCTTCCCAACCTCAAACTTCTTGTTCTTAATGTGATGATCATGCCATGCCTTTTGTTTTGATTTTTCCATCTTTTGGCTCCACCTGGTGAGTGATCATCTTTCATCCAATTGCATTAACTTGTCAATTCTTTCTTCTAGTGCTTGTTCATCATCCAATCCTCCTGCACATGCGTTATATGCGTAGAGAAGGTAACATGAATTCAACTGGTAGGATAGCCTCCATGCCAAACACCAATTGAAATGGTGTGGCCTTATTCAACCTCTTGTAGGTTGTCCTATATGCCCAAAGAATGGATGATACTTTGTCATCCCAATCTGTCTACCAACATCACAGATCTTAGTCAATGTGTGACTAAGTATTTTGTTAAATGCCTCAAGTAGTTCCATTTTCTTGAGGGTGATAGGGAGTAGTTTTGTGATGGGCCACCATGAATTCTACAACAAAATCCTTGACCATCTCATTGAGGAAGTGCATACCTCTATCACTTGTCAAACTCAATGGGCATCCATACCTGCTGATTATGTTTTCCCATAAAAATCTAGTAGCGGTGGTAGCCATTGTACAATCCTTTGTAGGCATTGCCTCTCCCACCTTGTCAAATAATCAGTGCAAGTGAGGATATACCATGAACCAGTCCTTCGTGCCACTTGGCGAGATTGGTCTAAAAAAGTTTGATAGCCCACTTCTCAAATGGTTCCATGCTAGCTATTATTGTCATAGGGCATTTCATCCCTTTTTCCAGGTTTTCCAAGGCACTTGGCAATGGTCACAGCCTTGCAAAACTCAATGCAATCTTGATAAATGGTCTCCCACTAAAGCCCTATGAGTAGAATCTTCCACACGGTTGCATTTCCCACATAGTGTCCTCCTGCAATCCCACCATGTGCCTCTTCCATAATTGCAATGCGCTCATGTTCTAGCACGCAATGGTGCAAAACCTCATCATGACCCATTTTGTATAGATCTCCACTAATTAGCATGTAGGGCACATGTATGGCCAACTTCTTCTTCTCCAAGGCCTTCATTCCATTTTTCTGCACCACACCTATTTTAAGGAATACCACAATGTCCTCCAAATCTGAGGGCACGTGCCTACAAACCTAAATAGTTGTGCATCTAGCATAGTCTCTTCAATGCTCTGCGTCCTCCCTTAAATCAATCCTAGACAAATGATCAGGTCTAGAATTACTTTTTCCTAGTTTGACAACCACCATGAACTCAAATTCTTGGAACAATAGTACCCACCACATATGCACCCTTGTAGAATGGGCTTGTTCACCAAGTATTTCAATGCCATATGGTCAATGTAAAATATAAAAGGGGTTGCCAACAAATATTGTCTGAATTTATGAAGCACGTAGATCATTGACAATGCCTCACACTCATTATAGTGTAATTCTACTCTGCTTGGTGTCAATTTCCTACTTGCAAAGCACAAAGGGATGATCAATAATCCCTTCACCAGGATGTGCAAGTACTGCTCCAATGGCGGTCCTGAGAGGCATCCACATGAACATGGAAAGGCTTATCCCAAGAAGGGAAACATGTAGGATGGGCACGGTGACAAGCCTATCCTTCAAAGTGTCAAATGCCTTCTTGTGCCTCTCCCCAATGAAAGGAACTCTTATGTCTAAGTAACTCTTCTAAAGGTAGTGATCTTGGCATATCCCTTGATGAACTTCTTGTAGTACCCATATGCCCAAGAAATCCATGCACTTGCACTTTGACTAGTAGGCTCCCTCAATCCCACAATTACTACAACTTTTTGGGATCTACTAGTAGGCCCTCCTTACATATGATGTGCCCCAATAATGTTCCAAATGGGGTAGCAAAGACACATTTCTTAATGTTGAGGGATATCCTCAACTTCCGACACCTTTCAAACATCAGCCTTAAGTTGTCACAATGGTCCTTCACTAACCCATATATTGTCCAATCATCCAAGTAGACTTGAAGGAATTTATGGATGAAGTCTGGAAAGCTTGTACCACAATGCGTGAGAACACAATAGGCATTCTTCAACCCAAAAGGCATGACTGTATAGGAAAAAATTCCCCACTCAGTGGTGAAATTTGTCTTCCTTTGGTCCTCCTTCGTGATCCTTACCTAGTGATAGCTTGAGAATCCATCTGTGAAAGAATAGACCTCACGCCCTACCACTCCTCTAAGATTTCTTCAGTAAAAGGGGTTGGGAAAGGATCAATGATACACACTACATTTAGGTCCCTATAATCAACACAGATCCTTATCCTTCCATCCTTCTTGATGCTAATTACCATTGGACTTATCCATTCTGACTCTTCAACAACTTCAATAATGCCTGACACTATCATCTTATCTATTTCTTCCTTAACCTTCACGTAGGGTTAGGATTCATTCGGTATGGTCTCTTCCGGACCGGGTGCACACCTTCCTTCAACTTAATTCTCATTTCCCCCAAGGAATGGTGGATGCCTTTGAGTTCATGATACCCACGCGGGAATAAATCCTCAAACTCATGTAAAAGATCAATGATCTTAGAGACTTCCTTCTCCACCAATAGTCTCCGATGATAGCCTCTTTAGGCTCTTCTTCTAGCGATGTTAACCTTCTTTGTCTTTAAAGGCTCATGATAGGCATGTGCCCATTCATCAACACTATCTACCACCTCGCATCCCTATAGAATGGTCAACATCCAAGTTTTCCACTTCTTCCCCATCAATAACATACACCATCTTCCCTTTTTCTTTTTCCATACATGTGCACTCAAACTATATTTCTTCTGTTTCTTCTTCCTCAAAGCATGCCTCTAGGCTAGGTTCACCTAGCAAGTCCAGTAGCCTATCTTCTGCCATGGCACTATCTCCAATGGTAAGGCGCTTGATAACCTACAATGCCTTATCCACCAAGGGTTTTGTACTCCGATACTCAAATGTTTGAATGAGATCAGCCACTAACTCTTTCCAATTCCTATCTAGCAGCATGTCTCAGCATGAATGTACCATGCATGTGCACAACCTTGTAATGTAGAATATAGTTTGTGTACCCATAGGGATGGTGGTAAAGCCTCCATGCCTTCTCTCCAAACCTTCTCACAATCTTGGATATGGAAAGAGGTGGGTTCCTTACCATGATAATATTTGATGGCGGTGGGTGTGTTGCTTCTAGAGAACTAGACAGAGAGGGAAATTCTCACCTCATGCCATTCCAAGAGGTTCTCCTGATGTGTATCCCACCACCGTGCCATGCTGTGTTGAGTAGGACATAACTTAACATCCCTCTTCGTTCATTCTCCTCCTTCCACTGAGCTTCCATCTCCTACAAAAAGATCTCAAGGAAGGCTCCTCCTAATACTTAGGTAGCTTCTTTCCCCTAGGCACCGGACTATACGCACCTTTGTCACCTTTGTCACCGATCCTCTCAAATGTCATGTTCAATCAACTCATAGGTTCCATGTACCCAATTATCACATGCTATACTAATGGTGTGTCACTTAGGGACTGAGCATCCTCAAACCGGATAACTCCTTCTGTGGGATGAATTATCTCTGGATCCTTGATTGAGCACATATATTCTATCTAGGACCTCTTCTCCCAAAGGTTCAGTATAGGGTGTTGATTTCCCATCATCCAGGGGTATGATGACCCATTCCTCCTCATTCTCAAAGCTTATGTATCCCTTGTTGAACCAAAGATCCACATTATTCTTATAGCACCATGGGCACCCAAGTAATGCTGGGAAATTTTCTACCTTGGTGAGTGCCAAGACTTCAAGTCCCTAGTAAACTTAGCTCCTTGAATGGTGATGGTTGCATCCTTTAAGACATTGATGGGCATTTCCTTCATTTTGTTTTCCCATATACAACACATTCAAAGATGGTTGTAATGCAGGTCTTCCCATCTAATGCCATGCATCCAAGGTGAGAACATTGACCTCCATGCCTGTGTCAATGAGGATATTACTAAGGATCCATCCATCCACAACTACATCTAATGTGATCTCCTTATCATAGTCAAGGTTGTGAGGGGGAAGGTTTGCATGCAAGACCTACCTCTCATGTGCTCTCTCTGGCACGTGGTACCTTATCTCTCAACCATGCTCCTATCAAGGGAATAATATTCTCTTGCCTAAGCATTTTACATACTTCCTTGACCTCATCCAGGTCATCCTTTGGTGCCTCGACCTTCCTTCTTTGCTCCTCCCTCTTGGACTACTCCTTTAGACACTTGGATTTCTCCTTGTAAACTCCAATGACATCCATGGTTTCTTGATATACCTCCTTTTGATGCATAGGTCTGGGTACTTCCCATGTACCACTTCTTCCCTTAAAACTAGGTTCTTCTTCCTTGGTATTTCCTTTGCACACGCGGCCTCTGCTTCTTGTTATTACCATAACAGGTTCCAAGCCTACATCACATGTCACCCGTGGCATCCATTATGTGTTAGCCTTCTTAATGCTTACCATTACAGTGCACCCTTTTTTCCGGTGTTGTGATTCATATGCTCAAACAACTCAGGGCACTCCTCATACTTGTGCTTCTTCCCGCACCATGAGCACTGCAATAAGTCTAGGCACTCACGCTTGTAGTGGTCTGTAGACCCACAATTAAAATAGGTTCCACATGATAAACTCACTCTTTTCCTCCTCTCGTGGTTATAATGACCATAGAATCCTCTCATGAAATCCCCTTCCACATGCACCTCCATCTGCGTGCTCCTCATAATGGCGATCATCACCCTTAGAACTACTTGCAAGGCTAGTTTGGCACACACCAAGATCAATGGCCTCATGGATCTGGTCAATAAGCCTATAATCCTTAGTATCATGGGTTGTAGAGGTGTATATCTTATAGTAACAAGACACATTCTTTCCATTACGCATTGCAACAAGGGACATCTACTCGCATCATGGTCCCCATGAAAAATCTCACAATCTACTGCTACGGCGCATATTGTTCTGGGGAAACTATCCTTGACATGCCCCTCTACTTCACAATCTGTACACCATATACCACTGTGAGTCTCATGGGCTGAGTTCATAGACAAATTCTCTAGCTCTTCTTAGCCATAACAGTGATTTGAGCTTCCAAGAATGGGCTAACACTAGTATCAACACTTCCAATAGCTTCGGCGCGCAGAGGCGGCTTCTAACACCTCATGCGGGTCTTTGAAATTTTATGAGATAAAGCTCTTCTAAAAGGTGTTATCAACCCCCAACAAACCATTGAGCATGTTGTGAAGGGTGAATGTCATATGAAAATTTTGATAGGAGAGTCTTAAACTACACGTCATACTCCCACACACTCTCTGCCATTCCTGTTGAATCTCCTTCAGGGCATTGATGCTATTTTGTTTAAACTTAGGAATGTGGAATTCTTCCAAGAAGACATTATTTAAAGCAGTATAATCCACCACCGTTTGATGAGGGTCATATTTCCTATACCAGCTATGCACGTGCCCTTGTAATGTCATTGCAAACTAGTTTTCCTTCTACTTTGGGCTAGTGATCCCTTTCACGCGCCATAGCAACTCACACTTGTGAACATGTTCTGTAGCATCTTCAATACCTATGTAATCTAGAAAATGTAGAGACATCTCAAAGAAGACTTGAGGAGGTGGTGGGGCCCTTGTCCTCCTGAGCTAGAGCCTTGGTTTCTTTTGGTGTTTCCTCCACCACTAGATCCACTAGATCCACCAGGTCCTGTGCCTCCTGACCCACCGAATCCACCAATTCCTCCGTCCCTCCTGAACCACCACTGATCCACCTCCTGGTCCTATGGTGGTGGTCATGCCAAGGGTCCCCAAATTTACATTGAACTACACGTCGATGGTCTGTGATAATGTCCCACTACCAATAGAGTACCCCGCGCCACTCCTAGAGGTAAGACCGAAGGCTTTTGTATCCACACTCTGCCAAAAATTCTCATAACACTAGGATGGTATGTGCAGCCATAAAAGTCCCAAACAAGAAATTATATCTCTTGTGTGCAGATTGGTCACTTCCACCGATACCAGCTAAGTTAACAATATTCTCCCCTTAATTTGGAAAACCAAGCGCCAGGGTTTGGTAACTAGGTGGGTTCAGATGAGTGTCAATGAATCTTCTCTCTCCATGTGATGAAATCTCATCAAAAGCCGAAGGGGTCTCTCTTACGTGCTTGCCAAGATGGGGTAGCACATACTGCTCAAGTTCCACGTCCTCTGTGTGAACCTCAAATACTTCCCGCAACATCTGCCTCCATATATCCATCACACCTACAACCTCGCATTGTCTAGCAATCTCCCTTTCATGCGCTTCACTATACTTGAGTCATCTCTCCTCCCTTTCTTTCTCTCATCACAATATTTTCCATCTTCCTCCTCCCTAGATTTCTTTCCAAAGCTCATGACGGTTTAGCCGACCATCATAAATTCCTCTAAACTCAAGGTAACAATCAAGATATTCATTTCCATAGGAATAACATGTAGAAATGATCCTCTAGGTTCCTACAGAAACTCAAACTCAATAACTTCCGGACAAGAATATGTAGAAATAACATACTCCAGAGTGTAGCTAGCCAGTACTCCTTTCCACCAATGATCCGCAACATGAGTCCACGTCGATCTATATCTTTGCAGCCTTTGGTATTCTTCTTGGTTCCACATGCATGATCTAAAATACCAACTTGATCTAGATGCATATGTCAAGAGCCATTCATACGCTTCTCTGGGGAAGAAACAAAAAGAAGTGTTATACAAATCATGATAGAGGTTATCTTCTACCCATCTACATGCATCAAACTCGGGTCCAAGCTAAATCTCTGAGAAAATTCATCCTTGTGCTGTTTGATCCATGATTCAACACTTTCCATATTACACATCATGATGTATGCCATTTCCCCTACAACTTCAAAAAGAGGTCCTGGAAACATAACCAAGATGTAGTCATTTTTACACCCACCAAAGAATAAGGGAATCCCATGTGTGTCGGCCTATCACCTAGGGGTGCTGGGAACTCACCCAAGGCACACGCGGGAACCGAATCTCTCTTTTATATGAGTTGAGTGAAAAAACATCATCTATGATCCAAACTTAAAGGAAGTGAGTGGAAATGAGACATGGAAGCATCATAGAGCTCAGAATGGCTTCTAGATCAGTGCAGTCATTCCATATAGAAAAGTACTTAATGGATTAAGCACTTAATCAAAACAAAAAGGGAAATGCATAAGATTCAAACTTATTCCATAAACATGCATAAAATAGAACAATAAAGATATGTAAATGCACCGAATCATTAATGATCATATTCATATAAACTAGTAACCTCATTACATTTTGTTATCCTGTAAAATTTACAAGGGCAATTTTGTGGGTAACCATACCAAAATTTCTGTTTTGGTCCCCCGTTAAGGTCTCTTAGTGTTCGAAATGGCATAAAATCCCTTTCCGGAAAATCTAGTTTTTAGAGCTTGGCCATTTTCAACCTTTTTTGGGTTGGGCACAGTTTTTATTCGCGTTACATTAATCAATGTTACGCCTCTCAATGTTGCACTTCTATTCTCTTGCGCATTCTAAGGAGTGTCAACACTTCCAATGTTGCGCCTATCAAAGGTGTGTCAAGGCACAATCGCCACCTTGTTATCACTCTCTAAAGTGCAAAGTGGGCGTTGAAAATGCAAAGTTGACACTCCCAAAGCTGCGTCATGGTGCAAATATTTTCGTGTTGACACTCACTTAAGTGCGCCAAAGAAAAAGTTGGTGGCGCATTTATTGCACTTTTTTTTTTATATATAGGCGCATCTCGCCTGTCATTTTCACAATTCAAAAAACATGAAAATTTATCCCTCTGTACATGTCAACGTTCTATCACCCCACATGTTGCCATTTATCGCATTCATGGACCCCACTTCATCCCCTTTATCGTTATATATTCCTGGTAAGTGGCCCTTACCCTTCTTGTGGATTTGTTGTGGTTATTATAATGGTTTAGGTGATTAGGATTGATAATAAACAATGAACCCAAATACTCAACTCCGAAAACCCCTTCTCCTCCTTCCAGATCTACAAATCTGGAAGACTCGCCACAAAACAACTCAAACACATTTGTCCATTGTTCCCTTCTTTGCTAAGTTTTCCCTCTTGAACATCAAAATATGAGCCAAAAGAGTGAAAAATCATAAAAGTTTGGCAATCAACCCACTATTTTTCTTTAGCACAAACTTCATTCTTGTTACATCAAACACAAATCACACCACGGGCGTATTGTCCTTACATGTAACATAAGCCTTCTTCATGCCTTATAAACATCACAAAATTCCCCGAGGCACAAGCACCGGTGCCAAGGAAACTACAACAACATCTGAATGTTACACAAGCCCTTCCCACACCGCGCAAAGCTAAACCACTTGGCGCACCTCACTCTCATGCAGCATCTACCAAATTTGCACCAATGGAGCATCCTGGGACTCTGCTACACCAACCATATCTATGCCCCACTAAAATACTTCCAATGGCGCAAGCGCACATCCCTTGACACCAACATATAAATGTTGTGTGTAGCCTTTCCGCACCATGTGCCCCTTTTGGCGTTGTATTCTCCCATGCAACACTCTCCCAAAGTATGCTTTGCTTTCTAAATCCTTGTAGCCTGCAGTAAAGTTGCACCTTACGCCTAAAGGCTCATAAATTGCTAACATTTCATTATGTAAGCTTTGATGGACGACTTAACAGCTAACATGGCTCTTCTACAATGGACTTCCCTGATTCTTCTTGCAGATCAATAGCTGAACTCAGATTCACACATGTCTTCATCGAGTAAGAATCCAACCAAGTCCAAGGGTAAAGCTAGGCTAACAGAAGAAGAAATGAAATATAAATACCAAAGGGTTAGGATGCCTGAATCTCTTGCAGAGTGTGATCTTGAGATCAAAGATTCAAAACTCGGCACATTGACATGGAGGACTTCTGGGCCAGAACCAAGAAGGTCACAGAAGCCCATGGATGGATAAATTGGTTGGCATGGTCTACACTTTGTGCGGGGATCCCAAATAACACAATCAATAATGAGTTCATGATGTTGGTGGGTTGTTCTTACAATAAGGACACAAGATGTGTCGAAAATGAGAAGGGTGAGGTAATGATCAACCTCACGGCCTCGACATTTTGAGATCGTGTTAGGTATCCCTAACCACCGACATTTTGTAGCAAGAAGCGGAGGACT